>SJYX01014169.1:29025-97789 GCA_006410675.1 Oreotragus oreotragus | reverse complement strand
CACCATTCCAGTCCATTTTAGTTCGCTGATTCCTAGAATGTTGACGTTCACCCTTGCCATCTCTTGTTTCACCACTTCCAATTTGCCTTGATGCATGGACCTGACATTCCAGGTTCCTATACAATATTGCTCTTTACAGCATCGGACCTTGCTTCTATCACCAGTCACATCCACAGCGGGGTATTGTTTTTGCTTTGACTCCATCCCTTCATTCTTCCTGGAATTATTTTTCCACTGATCTTGAGTAGCATATTGGGCACCTACTGACCTGGGAGTTCCTCTTTCAGTATCCTATCGTTTTGCCTTTTCCTAATGTTCATGGGGTTCTCAAGGCAAAAATACTGAAGTGGTTTGCCGTTCCCTTCTCCAGTGGACCACATTCTTTCAGACCTCTCCACCATGACCCATCTGTCTTGGGTGGCCCCATGGGCATGGCTTAGTTTCATTGAGTTAGACAAGGCTGTGGTCCTAGTGTGATTAGATTGTCTCATTTCCTATGAGTATGATTTCAGTGTGTCTTANCGCAAATCAATCAATGTAATTCACCACATTAACAAATTGAAAAATAAATGCCATATGATTATCTCAATAGATGCAGAGAAGGCCTTTGACAAAATTCAACATCCATTTATGATAAAAACTCTCCAGAAAGCAGGAATAGAAGGAACATACCTCAACATAATAAAAGCTATATATGACAAACCCACAGCAAACATTATCCTCAATGGTGAAAAATTGAAAGCATTTCCCCTAAAGTCAGGAACAAGACAAGGATGTCCACTTTCACCACTACTATTCAACATAGTTCTGGAAGTTTTGGCCACAGCAATCAGAGCAGAAAAAGAAATAAAAGGAATCCAAATTGGAAAAGAAGAAGTAAAACTCAGTGTGTCTTAATTGCACCCATTACCTTGCCTAAAATACCCTGTAGTTATAGCATCTATTACTCTATAATATCTCCTACTAGGCATGGCATGCTGACCCAATGAGTAATATATTTAAATGTTTAGGTCTTGGCACTTAACAATCAGCTTGACAAAAATGGGGTCTTTCACAGACCTCACTTTATCCCTACTCAATTATATTTGTCAGTATGATTCAATATAAATTGAAACAGGCCTTCAAGGACTGAAGCTTATTATAAAAAATTTATTTTGATAAGGAGAGATTTGTTTCAGCATTTCTCCATTTAACTGCATAATCTGGCTTGATTTTAAACTTGGAAAGAATGAATGGAGTCTCCTTGTGGATTTAAGCAGCCTTTATACTATGGTTTCCCCTATTAGGTCTCTTATTTAAAATAATATTTAAAATCTAGACTCTACCCAATCGGAAAGTAATAAACACTTTGCAGTCATAGATTTGGGTAATAATTCTCTTCAGTGCCTATTTCAAATGCCTCTCGGCTGCAGTTAACTTTTAGATCAAAGCAACAATACATCTTTGCCTGACTATCCTTTGTGCTGTGTTTTTCTTAGATGCTCAGTTCTGTCCAACTCTTTGCGACCCCATGAACTGTACCCCACAATTTTCCTTTGTTCATGGGATTTCCTAGACAAGAATAATGGAGTGGGTTGCCATTGCCTTCTCTATGACTACCCTTGGAATACCTCAATATCCCTGCCATCTCTCACAATCTATATATTAATAGTAAAGAATTTAACCCCATTCAACTTTCTCCAGGAGACCAGTTATGATAGCCCATCAATGATATCTTCCTCCAAGGAGATTCATTTGAGAAATTCATTCAAGACATACAAAAAAGTCACAAAGGAGCTTTTTCACCAAAAGCAGATGGACCATTGACCCACCCATAGCATGGGAATCACCATCTTGGTTAAAATTTAAAAACATTATTTAGCCAGTCAAGTGTGGCTCTGTCACTGACACTACCAAGGAACAAATATTAACCATTCAGTACCAGCAATGTTAACATGAGCCAGACATCTTTTAGACCTTTCTGTGTTCTGAAGACAACACCTTCTCAATTTATAAATTTTATTTAAATCCATATATAAAACTACTTACAAGTCAGCCCACTTTGAATGAAATACTTTACTAGAAAAGGCTCTAGAATCCATCCAAATTACAATACAGTAGGCACTCTCTTCGGGGAAGGCAATGGCACCCCACCCCAGTACTCTTGCCTGGAAAATCCAATGGACGGAGGAGCCTGGTGGGCTGCAGTCCATGGGGTTGCTAGCAGTCGGACAGACTGAGCGACTTCACTTTCACTTTTCTCTTTCATGCACTGGAGAAGGAAATGGCAACCCACTCCAGTATTCTTGCCTGGAGAATCCCAGGGATGGGGGAGCCTGGTAGGCTGCCGTCTATGGGGTCACACAGAGTCGGGCACGACTGAAGTGACTTAGCAGCAGCAGCAGCAGGCACTCTCTTTAGTGACTCCAGGGCTTCCCTTGCTCAGATGATAAAGAATCCGCCTACAATGCAGGAGACCTGGGTTTGATCCCTGGGTTGGGAAGATCCCCTGGAGAAGGGAATGGCTACCCACTCCAGTATTCTGGACTGTAGAATTCCTTGGGCTGTATAGTCCATGGGGTTGCAAAGAGTCAGACATGACTGAGCGACTTTGATTTTCACTTTAATGACTCCTAGATACTTCTTCACCATAGAAGTTTTAACAATCTCCTCTTATACCTCCTAGAGTAACCAGATCAACTGCAATGCCAATAAATTTCCCTTAGACTTTTGGAGCATAAAATGCCCATGGACTCCTGCACTACATACTATTAGGGTATCATTTGCTGGCTGTATACTGATCTCAGATAGGTTTTAAGACTGTGAAGTTCCATGTCCAGCTGCTCATTATGCTTTTAATCATGAAAACAGTACCCCTGAAGGTCTCCTTGATAAGATTTTAAAAGGTAGAGCTAAATCTGGGTTTTATGATATATCTTGGCTATGGGAGAATGGCTTCCTTTGTCTAGAGTCCATTGTCAGGTACATGGTGTTATAGGTGGTCACTCTTTCTCCCACCCCTCTGTTTGGAGAGACTCATGGAATAGAGTGAATAGCAAATGGTGTTTTATTCTTTAATTATGGCAGCAAATCCTCATACATGGCAGAGGTTGCTGGAGAGCTGCTGCTTCTTACCCCTTAACCAGTACAGTGAGTAGTGAAAGTCACTCAGCCATGTCTGACTCTTTGTAACTCCATAGACTATAGCATGCCAGACTCCTCTGTCCTTAGGATTCCCCAGGCCAGAATACTGGAGTGGGTAGTTGTTCTCTTATCCAGGGGTCTTCCCAACCCAGGTCTCCTGCATTACAGGCAGATTCTTTACCATCTGAGCCACCAGGGAAACCCTTAACCAGCACATTTCTGATTAGTAATGAAACCCAAGGGTTATCACAATTGGCTGAACTTTGGTCAGTGATCTTGGCATTGGATTGGTCCAGGTCCCATCTGTATGTTTTTATTGGCCATTGTCAACAGTCTGGCTATCTGGTTCAGTCAATGTCAGCAACAACAATTCTTTATCCAGTATTGCTTGTTGCCTTTGGGATAAAGAAACTCTTGCCTCACAGATATACAAATATAATTACAGATCACATATATTTCTACTCACACAAAAAACCACTATGTAAGACCTCATCAATATACTTTTCAATGCTTTCTGAGTTTAGATATTATTGAGAGTGACCAGGGCACTCATCTTACTTCTTAAAATACATATTGTTGCACTCTTAAGTAAGACACACAAAGGACTTTTTATCTCCCTTGTCAGCATTGGACTACTGGTCTCACAAGGCAACAAAACATCTTAGGTTCAAATTCAATTAAATAAAACCTGGCATATTTTCATCATCAAACAACAAGATGAATTGCAATAAAGAGACTGACTCCATTTTTTATATTTGATGGCAGATCGATTACAAACTTCACCGCTCCCTCTTTAGCCTCTGCTCCCCATCTGAGCAATCTTGTAAGACAATCTGGCTACTCTCTTCTTTGGCACCAGCAGCAAGTTCAAACTATGCAAGCCATGCAAGGTTTGTGAGAAACCTCTTACCAGGCCTGCTGTGCTGCTGCTGCTGCTGCTGCTAAGTCACTTCAGTCATGTCCGACTCTGTGCAACCCCATAGACAGCAGCCCACCAGGCTCCGCCATCCCTGGGATTCTCCAGGCAAGAACACTGGAGTGGGTTGTCATTTCCTTTTCCAATACATGAAAATGAAAAGTGAANATAGGTGGGGAACAGGCACAGGCCACTTGTACTTGAGGCTTGAAGTCAGGGAGATGATGCAAAAAAGAAGGATGAACTATAATGTTACTGGATAAAGTCTCGTAGGCTGAAGTAAACCTTGTTTATATGACCTCTGCATCCCCCACCACCTCCACCCCTACCAAAAAGTAGTCTAGGAGTCTTAAAATGTCTACTAGGAAGCAACATAGGATTGCGGTCAGGAACTTGTATTCTGGAGTAGGACTGTGTTCTCTAATTCTATACCTTAAAAACTTACTTAACCATTCAGTACTTGTTTTGCCATTGATAAAACAAAGATTATGAACTCTTTCCTCTCATATACTTGTTGACTGAATGAGAAAACGTATGCAAGAAACTTAATTATTATTATTATCATGGACTGCTGCTGCTGCTGCTGCTAAGTCATGGACTACGTCAGTACAAATACACAAACCCTTAAAATGAGAGCAACCACTGTTCTCCATGGCAGGACTTTTGTTATTTTGCATTGAACACTTGTGGGAGACTTCAACGTGAACATGAGACAAAAGAAAACTGCATCCTACATTAAGTGAGTTAAAATTGCTGATGTCACTTTGAGCAATTTCAAAATCAGTTTCTTTTTTATGTAAAGTAGGGAAAAATGTGTTCTAGGGATCTCAGATGAGAAAATAGATGTGATTTGATCACAGGACCTAAGAAATGTTACCCACTCGTGAAATGTACCCTTACTATTAGTGCAACAATCTGACTCCATTTTTGATGTTCGACTCCTGGCAGCTTTTAAGCCCCACCTCTCCCTCTTTCCTTTCTGTCTCACAGCTGAGCAAGATATCCCAGTGCTACTCCCTTTAGGGAGTTGGTGATGGACAACTGGCATGCTGCAGTCCCTGGGGTCATAAATAGTCGGACATGACTGAGTGACTGACCTGACTCCCTTTAGCCCTAGCAAGAAGTCCAAAGATACACCGCACAGGAACCCTTATCCACTCTNGCTGAGCAAGATATCCCAGTGCTACTCCCTTTAGGGAGTTGGTGATGGACAACTGGCATGCTGCAGTCCCTGGGGTCATAAATAGTCGGACATGACTGAGTGACTGACCTGACTCCCTTTAGCCCTAGCAAGAAGTCCAAAGATACACCTGCACAGGAACCCTTATCCACACTCTACTCGTTATAAAAACAGCAAGCCAATTTCCTTTCCCTGCCTTCTTAAACAATTTTCACAACAACTTGCTAAGTCTAACTTCCTCTTCCCAGAAAGTTACCTTTATTGAGTAAAGAAAAAAAAAAAAAAACTTTTATACTCTCATGGCATGTATGGGCATCCATGGTTTGGACATCTTAACTGAATTTTAGGTGGGGACTACCTTGCTTCTATTGGAAGGAAATGGCAAACCACTCCAGTATTCTTGCCTGGGAATCCAATAGACAGAGGAACCTGGTGGGCTATAGTCCATGGGATGACAAGAGTCTGGCATGACTTAGCANTTTTTTTTGCTTTTCAATCTTTATCATGCTTTGCATAAATTAAAATAACATAAATACTTATTATTTTAAAATTTATTTTCTGTGAATCTCTAAGAAACTAGATTATTTGAAAAAATTTAAATATTCTTAATTACTTGTAGATTATTTAGGTTTCAGCCTAAGAAGTAAAATTAATTTTTGTAAAATTAATGTTATAGACTATAAATCTTGAGGAAAAAATAATTTGTGTTTAAAATACAAATAAATTTGTTCTGTACCCACAGTAAATATTTCCTAATAGTTGAGTTGAAATCAGTCATTGGTAGGAATTAATATTTTTTTTAAGCTTGACTAAAGGTAACCAGCATTTCTGTCCAAGGAGGTCAGTGCAAATATATCAGCTTCCAAATGGAGACTCTCAAACATAATGTATTTTGCCTCATTGAGTTATCTTCATAGGCTTAGAGAAAAATAGTAGCTGGCAGGAGGTGAAAGCAGTTACTAATATCATCTGCATATATTTCAGTTCCTTATTCTAAATTGAAGTAAAGTTATTATAAGACTTAAGACAATTGTCACCTCATCTGAAAAGCACAACACTGTTATATGTCAATAAACATCAGCTATTATCAAGCCTAGAAAAACTGATTATTAATTGTTTATGCTGTTTACATCACACACTAATACTTCTGATACTATTAAAGCCCTTATCACACTCCAGTTTCTTGTCTCTGAGATCCTTAGTGATAACAAGAGCCTTCATCATCTCTCAGCTTCCAGTATTTAACACAACTTCATGATATGTTATATATACTCAGGACATGTTTTTAGAATAACTGCATAGTCTTATTTGAATTATAAGACTGCCACTCTCAACTATAGGACTCCTTCTACGCCTTGAAAAATTTTGCCATTACATGTGACTTTAAAAAGCTCTAACTTTATTATAAATGAAAAATAAAAGTGTTGATAAATTTAATTTTAGCTTTTGAAGACATTATTAAGAGTATAAATAAAAGTTAGGTTATAAGCACTTGTAAGGTTATTAAAGTAATGATTTGGGTTGACAGATGTTCAGTAAAAACTCATCTTTATTCTAATAAATATTTCTCAGGCAAATTTAAGAGGAAGCAGTGCTAATGTTTCATGAACTTTTAAAAGGAAAATTAACATCAGTTACACTGACAAAAATCAACAGAAAAAATAAAACCTATCATCTCCTCAGAGAGAGAATATTATTAACAATACTCATGTCATTATTAATCATAAAGCTTATGGTAATAATGAACATTTAGTTTACTCATATTAATTTCCTGGTTTCTCAGTGGGTTAACTGTAGCTTATTCTCTATTTTTAGGAGGAAAAAGTAGTGGTAAATTCTATGTCAATGTTACCTATTAATTAGCTAAGTTGGGATTTGAACCCAAGTCTTTATGTTTCTATTGATACAATGCTTAGCATATTAGATCTGCTTTGAAAATGGTTAATTCAGCATTAGTGTATACCTTAAGTCTGTTTTCTCAATAAGCCCCAACTTGGACATAAAGAACTTACTGCTATTCAAAGATCTTGCCATTCCTTACCTTCATGCTTTTACGGAAATAATGCCTTGTGCTTCCAATCATTTTAGTTTCTAGGTGAACCTTATTTAGCATTTAATGTCCACTCAGTTTTAGAAAATCATCCTTGATTTTATCAATTAGATGTGTGATATCTTTTTTGAACACTCATAATGAATTTCTTTTCTCTTATTGCACAACTTGTATCCTTTTGCCCTTTAGTTATTTTTATGTTTGTATACTTTCTCCCCTCAAAATTTTATAAGCTTCTAGAGCACAGGGGTAGATCTTGTCCATTCTGTATCCACCATGATACCTACCACAACAGAGTAGTTATACTTGTAGAACGCTGTAAAGTATATTAAATAGTTTTTTTAATGATATAAGTAATACCATCTAAAATGTTGTTCANGTTTGTATACTTTCTCCCCTCAAAATTTTATAAGCTTCTAGAGCACAGGGGTAGATCTTGTCCATTCTGTATCCACCATGATACCTACCACAACAGAGTAGTTATACTTGTAGAACGCTGTAAAGTATATTAAATAGTTTTTTTAATGATATAAGTAATACCATCTAAAATGTTGTTCATAGATAATCCAGTCACCAGGTGGAGAACTGGACTGACTTCTAAGGCATCTCCCCTGTATTTCCCAACACTTGATCTTCCCAACACTTCACAAAGTGAGCAGAAAAACCATTTAAGAGGCATATTTTTCTACTAGATTATTAATGCCCTAGATATCAAAATTTGAGTACCTGTGAAATGTTTAAATCTCTGATTGTAATATTTATGTAGATTGCCCACTGATAGTTTTATCAAATCATCTAGGACAGCTGTTTTCAAATTATTATTGTAGAGTCAAATGACAGGGGTTATGCATAAGGAATATCAGGCACTGTAGGAGAAAATGTTAATAGAAATTTTACTTTATTTATTACATATAGTTGGATTTGTTGGCAATAAATTTTATTAAAAATAGTTTCTTTTTAAAGGAAAAGGAGGGAGATGACATGCCCTGATCTAAGCAACTCAAGATACAAGGAAGAACAGAAAATTGATGACTGAGAAATGAAAACTATTTCGCACATATAGTTCATGTAAACATGAAAATAGGGAGACAAAAATAAATGCTCCATGTAGGAAATATTGTATACTTATCTTTTTGAAAATATTTTAATTGATAGCAGGAGCACATTTTTATCTAGCAATTATCTCCAAGCAAAACATGCTAAGGAAAGAGACTAAATTGGGGGAGCTAAAATGCAGTAGTCTTATCTAGTTCCTTATTCAATGTTAGAAAAAAAAAAAAAAGGAATATGTACTACTCCCTTTCTGCTACTTATTACAAATATATGCTGGGAAAATTTATTAGAAATCAAATCCCTTGAATTAGAGCAATAAATAAAAATACTCTGACCTTTAGCGCATTCTCTCATTTTCAAGTGACAAGACATTCACTTCGGTTACTTTATCATTGCTTTATATTCCTTAGGTTTATTATACAGAGGCTTAACTTTGGTCATTTTTAGTGGGATTGTTTCTGTCACTGCTATAGGTGGGGAACAGGCACATGCCACTTGTACTTGAGGCTTGACGTCAGGGAGGTGATGCAAAAAAGAAGGGTGAACTATAATGTTACTGGATAAAGTCTCGTAGGCTGAAATAAACCTTGTTTATATGACCTCTGCATCCCCCACCACCTCCACCCCTACCAAAAAGTGGTCTAGGAGTCTTAAAATGTCTACTAGGAAGCAACATAGGATTGTGGTCAGGAACTTGTATTCTGGAGTAGGACTATGTTCTCTAATTCTATACCTTAAAAACTTAACCATTCAATACTTGTTTTGCCATTGATAAAACAAAGATTATGAACTCTTTCCTCTCATAGACTTGTTGATTGAATGAGAAAACCTATGCAAGATACTTAATTATTATTATTATCATGGACTGCTGCTGCTGCTGCTGCTAAGTCATGGACTACGTCAGTAAAAATACACAAACCCTTAAAATGAGAGCAACCACTGTTCTCCATGGCAGGACTTTTGTTACTTTGCATTGAACTCTTGTGGGAGACTTCAACGTGAACATGAGACAAAAGAAAACTGCAGCCTACATTAAGTGAGTTAGAATTGCTGATGTCACTTTGAGCAATTTCAAAATCAGTTTCTTTTTTATGTAAAGTAGGGAAAAATGTGTTCTAGGGATGCTCAGATGAGAAAATAGATGTGATTTTATCACAGGACCTAAGAAATGTTACCCACTCGTGAAATGTACTCTATTAGTGCAACAATCTGACTCCATTTTTGATGTTCGACTCCTGGCAGCTTTTAAGCCCCACCTCTCCCTCCTTCCTTTCTGTCTCACAACTGAGCAAGATATCCCAGTGCTACTCCCTTTAGGGAGTTGGTGATGGACAACTGGCATGCTGCAGTCCCTGGGGTCATAAATAGTCGGACATGACTGAGTGACTGACCTGACTCCCTTTAGCCCTAGCAAGAAGTCCAAAGATACACCTGCACAGGAACCCTTATCCACACTCTACTCGTTATAAAAACAGCAAGCCAATTTCCTTTCCCTGCCTTCTTAAACAATTTTCACAACAACTTGCTAAGTCTAACTTCCTCTTCCCAGAAAGTTACCTTTATTGAGTAAAGAAAAGAAAAAAAAAACTTTTATACTCTCATGGCATGTATGGGCATCCATGGTTTGGACATCTAAACTGAATTTTAGGTGGGGACTACCCTGCTTCTATTGGAAGGAAATGGCAACCCACTCCAGTATTCTTGCCTGGAAATCCAATAGACAGAGGAACCTGGTGGGCTATAGTCCATGGGATGACAAGAGTCTGGCATGACTTAGCAACTAAACCACCACCCTGCTTCTATAGAGTGGCTACAACAAAAAGTTACTCTTGAGTCATGTGATCATTTTCTTCATGTGACGTAAGGTTCTTCTATGAAGTATACAGTTAGACAAACTGCATATAAAATGCTCAAGCCATACTGAAAGGGAAAAGAATTAATGGAATGCCTCAGGTCACATGTTTTAGCAGCTGTAGGTAGGGAATTTAACAAAATTATCATTTTTATTATTTTTCTTTATGTACCTTTGTTTTGTTTTTTGTTAGTGTAATAGATACATTTGAGGGCGTTCTTGTATAATATTTTCTCTTCTAACTTGCCTTCTTATGTATGTGTACTGCCTTTCCATGCCATTTATATTTCACATCAGTGAAGATGTCACTTCAGATTAACTTCTTGTAAAGCTGTTTTCATCAATCAAACTATCCTTATAGTTTCTCTATCATCAGGGTTTTTTTTTATTATCATGAGTTACAATCTATTTTATTTATGCTTCTTTTAATTTACCTTTAGTGTGTTTCTCTTCTGCAGTATATATCATATTTTCTCATCATTTGAAATGTGTCGTTACAATAGCATTTATAAAGTGAAACTGTCACTTCAGATTAACTTCTTGTAAAGCTGTTTTCATCAATCAAACTATCCTTATAGTTTCTCTATCATCAGGGTTTTTTTTTATTATCATGAGTTACAATCTATTTTATTTATGCTTCTTTTAATTTACCTTTAGTGTGTTTCTCTTCTGCAGTATATATCATATTTTCTCATCATTTGAAATGTGTCGTTACAATAGCATTTATAATAAACATGATGAAATTTTGTTCTCAGATTTTCAAGCTCTTCATCTTAGCCTCTAATAATCAATTTATACATTTTTCCATCCATAAACAAAACCTCAGAAATCCTGTTATGACCTGCTTGTTCATTTGTATATCTGGATTCCAGTCATATGCAGTCTTTATTTTCTTTGGAGACAAATTATGTTTCATGAAAATGGATTTTAATTCTTTAAGGATAAATAAAAGGTTAATAAATCTATATAGTTTTAATTTCAAAGGACATTACTATTGATTGCCATTATTTATTAAGTCATTAGCCTTAGGTAGTCAGCTCTAATTTCAAGGAGAGAAATCTTAATAAAGCTAATTAGAGCTGAGTGCTTTTTTTTTTCCTATATTGTCACTCACCCTACTTTGTTGTAGTGTAGATGTTTACAAATGAAAATAGTGTTTTTGTTCCTACAGTAATTGAACAAAAAAGATTTAAAACTGAATTCTCCAATTTTCTTGGATAAAAGTTCTCAATTCAATAACTTAATAGCTATTGGGTTTTTACATCATCTTGCATTTTATGTGACCCTTAAATAAGTAATATATACTAAGTTCCCATTTTACACTTAATAAGTGGCAAAGTGAAGATTTTTAAAAGTCAAATATGAGAATGAAAAGCTGATATTTAAACAGAGTGGATGTAATTTGGTCATAATTTGTATTTCTCTTCGTACTAAGTACATTTTTCTTCAGTGACTCAGTTTACTCTGTATCGTGCCTAGTTAGATTTCCTTTATTGAGCTCCTCTCAGGCTGAATTCTATAATATACCTGGCTTGAAATTTTTTGAGGCGAGGCTAAGATTTATATGGACATTATTTATTTTCAACCTCAAAAACAGTAGAAATGCTANATTTTTCTTCAGTGACTCAGTTTTCTCTGTATCGTGCCTACTTAGATTTCCTTTATTGAGCTCCTCTCAGGCTGAATTCTATAATATACCTGGCTTGAAATTTTTTGAGGTGAGGCTAAGATTTATATGGACATTATTTATTTTCAACCTCAAAAACAGTAGAAATGCTAAAAAATTCCTGTGCACTGTCAATCTTATTCACTTTCCCTGGCACTGTTCTTTCTTAACTTGTGTCTTTATTGCTGAAGTGTCATTATTTTTTTTCCTGAAGTTCCTAAACAAATATTAGCTTAATTACAGAATGCTTGAAAATCTGTTTCAACATCTCACTATTTTAACATTGCTTTGTTAGCTGTTCTTACTAAAAACATGTGCATTGAAATAATGTGTTGTGGTGAAGCTGGACAAAAGGCACAGAATGGAAAAGGGCAGAGGGTAACTAGAACTTCTGTGAGCTGAGGACCTCTTCATGGGAAGGCCATGGGAATAGAATATGCAAGAACTGGAGCTGGGCAGCAGGGTAAAGATGGGACGGGAAGTAGGGCATTATACCTCAAATGTTTATATAATCGATTGGTTGATTGGTTTCATTAAGGTATAACAGACAGTGAAATGTATAGATTTCAAGTGCAAGTTCAAATGTGTACAAGCTAAAACTAAAAACTATCTCAAAATTTACATTTCCATCATGGGTAAATATATTTGTGATAAAAGGAAACTGTTATCTGGGCACAGAATAACCAGTATCTAACAGAGAAAAAACTCAAATTCTAGTTACTCTTTTTTTTACTTGCATATTATAAATTTAAACATTTGCAGTAAAGGAGTCACAAAACTTCTTGTGTTTCCTTGTAAATGAACCTATCATATTTAGCTAATTTTGCTAAACTTTAATACATTTTGCTGCTTCTAACTTATTTGCATTTATTATAACTCAGGTGCACAGAGTACATTTTGTTTATATTTTCTACACTTTTTACATATCTTCAAGTACATTTCATTATTTTCTTTCATATTTTGGTAAAACCAGACCTTTTTTCTTTAAAGCAAAATATTTTCTTTTTATCTCTTTTCCTAGATAAAAAGCCCATATTTCCATGATAGACTTTGGGCTGTTTTTATGTCTCAGCTATTGCAAATAATCTTGTAGTGAATGCGGGAGTGCAGACTCCTCTATGAGATACTTACTTAACTACATTCAGCTATGTACCCAGAAGTAAGATTGATGGACCATGTTGTAGTTCTATTTCTAATTTTTTGAGAAACTGTTATAGTGTTTTCCATTATGGCTGTACCAACTTATATTCTCACCAACAGTGTACAAGAGTTCCCTGTTATCCACATCCTCACCACCAATTTTTGTCTCTTGTCTTTTTTTGTAACAGCCATTCTAACAGGTGTAAAAGAGATATCTCATTGTAGTTTTCACTTCCTTGATGATTCATAATGTTGAGCACCTATTGATGTATCTGTTGGCCATAAGAGTATCTTTGGGAAAATGTCTACTCAAGTCATTTGACTATTTTTTGAGCTTTGATTTTTTGATATGGAATGTAATAACATTTTTTATCAAAGTGGGACAAATAATTCTAAAGCTTGTAACAAAAAAAGACTCCAAATAGCTAAAGCAACACTAAGAAACAATGAAGCTGGAGGCATCACACTTTCTGACTTCAACTGTATTATAAAGCTATAGTAATCAAAAAGAGTATGGTATTTGCATAAAAACAGACACATAAACCAATGGAACAGAACTGACAGCCCAGAAATACATCCACGCATATACCATCAACTGATCTTTGACTAATACTCAATGGAGAAAACATAGTCTTCAATAAATGGTGCTGGGAAAATCGAATATTCACTTGCAAAAGAATGAAACTGGATCCATATCTAACATCATTCACAAAAATTATCTTGAAATTAGTTAACTTAAACACAAAACCTAAAACCACAAAATATCTAGAAGAAAGCAAAACTTAACAAGCTCTTTGACACTGGTCTTTGCAATGATTTTATGGAAATGACCACAAAAGCATAGGCAAGAAAATCAAAGTTAAAAAAGTAAGACTATATCAAACTAAAAAGCTTTTGCACAGGAAGATAATGATCATCAAAATAAAAAATCAACTTAGAGAATGGGAGAAAATATTTGTAAACCACATATCTGATAAGGGGTTAATATTTAAAATATATAAGGAACTCATATAATTCTTACTTCTATACTAAGTAGAATATCATGTATACTGTGATAGAATTAGAAAGAAAACAGAGTTGTTTTAAAACAAATATTAGTAACTCTTAAAAAATTCTACTTATCAGAAACATACTAAATTAACTTTTTAAAATAAAATTATAAACTCTGTATTTATTCATCATATTTTAAGACTCTAAGTTACATTAAAAACTTCTGAATATCACATTTTTCTTTTAATCTCTAACCACAATCAAGGATATCACCTTAATTCATTGAATTTTAGAATACATTTTTACAGAAAAAAATTACTGGCTAGCTTTTAATGGAGCTATTTTGTGGAGAAAAGCTTTCTTTAACATTTAACACATTAAATTTTAAAAGATAAACTTTAAAAAAATTATGAATTTTTTCATTTTCAATTAATATAAATCCTGACTATGTATCAATTAAAACCTGAGCTCCTGTAGATTGTAAGAGACTGTAAAATCTCATTTACTGAATGCTTGTTTTATGGAGCCTTTCAAATGAAGATCCTTGTTCATAACAAAAGTTCCTATTACTGTCACAGCAATTCCAAATTGCCCTTTGTGAGGTTGTGCTGAGTAAAGAGATCTGCAGGGACTTCCCTGGAGGTCCAGTGGCTAAGACTCCATGCTCCCAGTACAGAGGGCCAGGTTTCCATCCATGGTGAGGGAACTAGATCCCACATGACATAACTGAGAGTTCGCATGCTTCAGCTAAAAATCCTGAGTGTCGCAGCTAAGACCTTGCGCAGATAAGTAAATAAATAAATATTTTTTTAATAAAGAGATTTATGTTTGAGTTAAGATTGTAACAAGAATTATGAAGAAAGCAGATTTTTAGTCTAGAGGGAACACTGACTTAAGAAACCTCATGAAAACAGCAATAGTTAGTAAACATTACAGTTGTGAAACCATGTGTCTCCGGAACCTGGCCAAAAATTAACTGTCACCAAGACTAATGGCCCAGAGAAGTTCCCGGCCCTGACAGAGGGAATTATACTCTTCTCAGAAACATGAAGGCAATACTAAGGAATGTCCTTATAAAGTTTTCAAAGTATGACATGATATTTTGAAATCATCAGCTTCTTTCCATTTGAGAGGATGATTTTTCCAGCCTCTATTTGTTTCTTGCCCTTTCAACTTCACCTTGTAAACCAGGGGTCAGCAAACTATAGCCAGAAGGTTAAATCCGGACCAACATCTGTTTGTGTAAATAAAGTTTTATTGGAACACAGCCTTGTGCATTCATTACCTATTGTCTGCAGTTTTCAGGCTACAATACAGATTTGAGTAGTTTCAGGCTACAATACAGATTTGAGTAGTTACAGCAAAGACTGTTCTTTACCACCTGTCCTTTTACAGAAAAACATTTGTTGAACCTTATTAGAGACATAAATCCTTATAGACAACAGACAGGTAGAGATGGTAGTTAATGGTATATTACTGCTTTGAAAGATCCATGCAAAGGATATTGAGTACACCTTTGACCAACGACCAACAAGTCTGGAGAATTCTTTTCCCAGAATGGAGAAGAAAACACAATATTGAGGACTCTATGAAATAACTGAAGCACAAATGAAGCATAAAACTACAGGCAGATGGCCTCAGTTGGGGAAGACTCCAGGTATTGCAGATGTCCACACTGTTACAGAGGTGAGCTCCTTGTCAAGGCCAATGAGGGATGTGGCCATGTCCTGCTGGAGCTCTGCTTGCTAAGACCATCAAAGTCACTCTGGTGACTGTGGTAGGTTTATCACCTTGCTACAACAAACAAAAATGCAAACTGTGAAGAACTATGAGGAGTCTCAAAATGAGGGATAGGGAAGATTACTTATCGCATTTTGGATACTAGCATTACTTATGGATGATATTCACAGGAACTGAACTGATCTTGTAAAATGAGAAGGTGCTGGAAGATCGGTGCCATATCTTTGAAATATATGAGCCTTTATTGGATTACTATTTGGTCAGTTGTTCTGTGTTACAACTTGAAACATATGGGTCTGAAAAAACTGGTGTTAAATGGGTTTGACCTAAAATAGATTATCTTGCATGCTATACTTTGGCACAGTTTATCTGGTTTTTGAGTCCGTTGACTGTTCTGATGTATGGTTTCTATTTTAAGGATCAGTATGATAACATGAGTTGGAATAATAAATACCACATTTAGGTGTGCAGGAAGATGCATCTGAGGATGTGTACAGCTTCTATTTGTATTTTTCTTATATTGGCCTAGTTTAGGTTATATTTTTTATAAGATGCCCCCTCTTCTCCTGGCCTATGGACAGCCATTGATAGGGGTCAAGAGGAGAATCATCAAATGCTAAGTGCTCCTCCCAAGATCATGCCCTCCTTTTCTTCTCAGATATAATTCAGCTCTATTTCATTACTTTCTGCTTGAAACTCCAGGGGGATTCTCAGTGTTTCTTTTAGCCTGTCACCTTCAGAAGCCCAGGTCTCCTTGGGCTTGTCTTATGTTTCTAGCCTATAGATTTTGAGCTTACAGTACTTTACATGTGAGCATTTTTTTTACTTGTTTTATTTTTTCTATGGCACTCATCATCCTCTGACATAACACACATTTCACTCATTTTCTTAAGTATTGGTGCTGCTTATTATGGCAGGCATAATTCTAAAGATGCCCTCTTCCCAAGATTTTCATTTGGTGGTTATTCAATCAAACATTAATATAGGTACTGCTGTGAAGGGATTTTGCACATGTAGAAAAATCACTAAACTGTTGACCTTAAGATAATAGAGATTACCCATCCATCCAGGTGGAACTGACTCTACCAGATAATCCGTTTTAAAGCAGTTTCCCCTGACTGGTAGCAGAAAGAAAAGGCAGAGATATTCAAATTAAGAGAACTTGATGTGCCATTGCTGGTTGTGTTGAAGGAATGGGTCACGTGCCAGGAGCAGTCATGAGAAGCTAAGAGTGATTCTCGGTTGACAGCCAGTTAGCAAAGGAGGACCTCAGTTCTGCAACTGCAAAGAAATGAACTCTGCTAACAATGTGAATGATCTTGGAAGTAGATTCTTTCTCAGACACACAGATAATAGCCTATCCCTGCTGACATCTTGGTTTTATCATCCTTGTGAGAATATAAATAGAGGACCCAACCAACACAAGCCAGACTTCAGACCTATAGAACTGAGATAATAAATACATGCTGTTTAAGGATTCTTGGGGCTGGTGTATGGGGATGATCTGGAGGGAAGATGTGGGGTGGGAGCTGGGAGGGGGGTTCATGTTTGGGAGTTCGTGTAAAAAAATAAAATAATAAAATAATAAATAAATAAAAGAAAAAAAAGAATAAGCTTAAGAATATAAAATAAGAATAGTTATTCCCCCTATTTTTTCACTGTTATATCTTATATCACACCTACTATTGTGCCTGATGAATAAGAAACATTTAAGAAATAATTCCAAATTAATATTCTAAACTAAACACAATGAATAATATGAGACTTTTTTAATCCTGTAGACTGACTCTGGATATTTTATTGTAAGTTCAGCTAAGTAAACTATTAAGAGTTAAGCATTTGAGAGTCCATCTAACAACCTTACATAATTTTAATCTTATTAAACTTATAAAAGGCATCAATGTTGCACTTATAAGTGTTTAATTCATTTTTTTTTNAACTGTCTCTTATACACATCTAGATGTGTATAAGAGACAGGTTATATCTTATATCACACCTACTATTGTGCCTGATGAATAAGAAACATTTAAGAAATAATTCCAAATTAATATTCTAAACTAAACACAATGAATAATATGAGACTTTTTTAATCCTGTAGACTGACTCTGGATATTTTATTGTAAGTTCAGCTAAGTAAACTATTAAGAGTTAAGCATTTGAGAGTCCATCTAACAACCTTACATAATTTTAATCTTATTAAACTTATAAAAGGCATCAATGTTGCACTTATAAGTGTTTAATTCATTTTTTTTTAGGATGAATTGATTACCAGACACTGAATACTTAATTTGATGCATGTTTCAGTGCACTTTATGTGACACAAATTAATTTGCAATAGAGGCAGGAAGCCTATCTCTAAGGTAATTAGTCATGGTCAAGCCTTAATTATCTTCTTAAATAGGAAAACAACAGATTTATAACGATATCTACTATGGTATTCTTGAGGAGAACTTTCTCTTATTAATAACTCTTCCCGCTAAAATAAAACATTCTGTGATATAGATTTCAATGCAAGGACTCTGAAATAATGATACCTATTTTTGAACACCTACAATTTTTCAGGCTCTGTGCATTCCTTCCAATCACACCACAAGGTGCTTTTATTTCTATTTTATACATGAGGAAAGTGAGCCTCTGAGGTATTAAGTAACTAATGCAGTGTAAGAAAAATTGAATCAAGTCTAAGATTCCAGCACAATTGGACAAGACTTAGTGACTGAACAACAACCTATTCTGCTACATTGTCAACCAGGGATTTTATTTTCTTGTTTATTAAATGCATCCATAATTACCAAGAATATATATGAGTTTATATCCTTATCTGAGTGTATGCACAGTATTTGTAACTGAGATTTATTATATATCAACAAGATATGATCATCATTTTCCTAGACAATAATTTTACCTTGGAAACTTGGTTAGAAAGACAGACTTGTATGTCATGAGAGCAATAATCATATTTACAAAATAAGTGCAAATTGAGTTGACTTTAATCTACAAAAGGACTGAATAACCTTAAAGTGACCAACTATTAATTAATTGGTCTTCCCTGGTGGCTCAGAGAGTAGAGTCTGCCTGTAATGCGGGAGACCAGGGTTCGATCCCTGGGTGGGGAAGATCCCCTGGAGAAGGAAATGGCAACCCACTACAATATTCTTGCCAGGAAAATCCAATGGATGGAGGAGTCTGGCAGACTACAGTTCATGGGGTCGCATGGGGTCGTAGAGTCAGACACCACTAAGTAACTTCACTCACTCATTAATTAATTGACATTTCTTATTATTTTTTACAGTACATGGTGACTGAGAGTATATTATGTGCCTGGCATTGTACCCTAGGCTAAATTCAACATGAGATTTACCCTTAGTATTTTGGGAGCTTCGAGAAAAGGATCTGAGGTGATAGATTGACAGCTGAGGCTGAGAGATGAGTGTTAGCCTGAAGAAGGGACATTTAGAGGGGAAAAGAGAAGTGCAGAAATATTTCGGACTGAGAGACAGTGAGAGAAAAGGACTTAGAATGAAAAAGATCTTGCTTTTTTTCTGAGGAACTTAAAGAAGTGCACTGTTTTTGGATAATAGGGTCCATTGTAGGGAAACGTAGCACATGGAAAGAGAGATTTAAAAAGATGAGATTTGAGTGTGCATTGCCTTCTAGGTCACATTAATAAAGCTGAAATTTATGTGGTGCCACTGAAGGGAATGCCATGAGTAGGTTTTATATTTGTTCACTCACTCATTCAACAATACTCATTAAAGGCACTGTGCACCAGGCCCAGGCTTCTGGGTTAGGAACTACAGACGGCACAGGAATTCATCATTGTCAGGGGCCTTTCCCAAAAAGAGCTTATTATCTGGATTAATGACTTTGAAAGGGCAATATGTTGCAATATAAATAATACATTGTAACAAAGAAAGACCAGATAGACGGAGGTGGGAGAGGAAGCCCACAGGGAAAATGTCCTGAGCTAAGGACACAGGAGAAGGCGATGGCACCCTACTCCCGTGCTCTTGCCTGGAAAACCCCATGGACGGAGCAGCCTGGTAGGCTGCAGGCATGGGGTCACGAAGAGTCGGACACGACTGAGCAACTTCCCTTTCACTTTTCACTTTCATGCATTGGAGAAAGAAATGACAACCCACTCCAGTGTCCTTGCCTGGAGAATCCCAGGGACGGGGGAGCCTGGTGGGCTGCCGTCTATGGGGTCACACAGAGTCGGACACGACTGAAGTGACTTAGCAGCAGCAGCAGCAAGGACACAGGATCTAGCAACAAGGAAGTCTTGGTGACAGAGATGGGGATATATTGGATGGTGGAGGCATTTAGACCCCAACTTCTTTTGTAGAGTTGGGATTCAATGAAGAACAGGCACAATATATACTCATCACTGTATTTCCAGCCCTTGTTTCCTAATTTAACCTTGAGTGTGAATCATCATCTTTGCAGGGTCATTGATTCCAAGAAATCTTGATTTTAAAGAGTGTCCAACATCTACCTAACCTATCAACTGGGATTGAATGTGATGGTTTCAGGTCCTTTATCACAATATTTTAAATTTGCAATTACTATTTTAAATTTGCAATTAATGAAAACCTTGACTCTTTGGACATTTTTCTTTTCAGTATTGTTGGGATAGAGTCACATTCAGTTAAATTATGCTTAGCATGGTGATGATGAGTGATTAGTGAATCTCTCTTTTCCCCAAATATCTACTAATGTAGTTAAAAGTTTACAAGATGGTCACTTCTCAAATTGATGGCCTATTTCAGTAACTATTCTGTGCACTGATTTTTCTGTGCTGTGAAATTGGTTCTTATACAGACAGGCTTGTGCTGTAGCATTTTATAGGTAAATGTTTCTTCTCCTTCGCAGTATTCAAAACAAAAATGTTCAAATGTTTGCTTAACTTTTCTTTCCTGTCCTTAACAGGAAAAGTAAGTAAATTCACTCATTTTCTGATTTTAGTATGCTCTTTAGTTTTTAAATTTATAATAAGTTTATAAAGTACATGCTTTTAAAACTATATTATTGTTTTATACAAAGATAAATATAGTCAAAAATTTATCTAATTACTTTTTTTTTTAGTGCTTCCATTTTACTTTATTTTACTTTACAGTACTCTATTGGTTTTGGCATACACTGACATGAATCTGCCACGGGTGTACACGAACTCCCAAACATGAACCCCCCTCACACCTCCCACCCCACATCATCCCTCCGGATCATCCCCATACACCAGCCCCAAGCATCCTGCATCCTGCATCGAACATAGACTGTTGATTCGTTTCTTACATGATTTACATATTAAAGGTAGGATGCAATTATAATTTATAAACAGCTCATTCATCTACTACACTCTTGGAACAAAAATATGAACATTCATACGCTTTGTTAACAGACCCTCATTTTCTTGCCAAAAAAAAAAGGTATTTGGAGACTGAAAGTTTTAATTTTATATTTATGTATATCTGACAGGAACACATTTCAGAATAAATTCTATTTCTAAGCCCCCTGACAATTTTTAATGTCTAAGCTTAATTTTTTATTGGTTGTGTTATGATTTATTTGATAGAAGTCACAGAGTTTAGATTTAAATTTATGTTTAACTTCTCTTCCATTAAAGTTTGTTTTAGTAGACTGTCTAATCTTTGCTCTGAAGTGTTATACATTCAAACTTCAGTAGCATCATATTATAAATCATGAAAAAGCTTGATAGCTTTGGAGAAAAAAGTATAGAATTATTTCTTTAAATTGTCATAATGCTTTAATGTTTTAAACATTAAGTAAAAATTAAAGTATATGACAAAGTGTTTAATATTACTTAGACATCCTAGGGCCACTCCTGTTTCTAATTTGATATATTTTTTTATTAGAAATTTCAACTTTATTTGCTTAGTTCACTTTTTTCCATCTTCTTTTTCTTATTTCTAGAAATATACTTAACACCACAGTTGCACAAATGAAAAACAGAATAAAAATCCTCACTCAAAACCTCTGAGGACCTCCCTGGTAGTTTGTATGAGGACTTCCCTGGTAGTCCAATGGTTAAAAACTTGAGCATTTCCAGTCCACAGGTGTGGGTTTGATCCCTGGTCAGGAAACTAAGACCCCATGTGCCTTGTGGGGTAGTCAAAAACAAATAAACAAAGTAAAAAATGCTTCTGTTTTATGCATTTCCTTTGATTCAATATATCGGTGTTTACAGCATGCAACAGTTAATGTCAGCTAACAGGTACCTTAAATGATCAAACATTTTAACTTACTAATAAACTATTAGTAAGATGGACTTCTCTGTTCTAATTCTTAATCTTGCCTTTAACCCTTTAAAGGAGAAGCTTGTAAAATAAGACGAAGCTTTACATTGGGATGCAACTTGATGCTGCATTATAAAACACTATAGGATAAGGAAGAAGCAAAGCCTTTCTTTCGGACAGTAGTTTCTAGAACAGTAAATTTCATCTATTTCTCTGTCATTAGTTCTACAATAAATCTCCCTTGTGGAAAGTTTCTATATAATTCAAGCAAGTTTTCATTATAATTTGCAAGAAGGTTATAATCCATATTTAAGGTTTCTGTCAAGTTCAAATATTTTTCTATTGCTTGGAAGACGTTCAAATGTCATTTGTCTGCATTAAAATTGTATTTTCCCACTTAAAATCATCTCACTTTTAATAATCAAGAATGATAGGTGAGTGAATATTCTCCAAAGAAATGAAAAACTGTGGATTTAAAATTATATCTTTTTGCTTATAAAATCTTAATGGTATCCTTTCGGCTTTATGGAAGCAGACTAAAAACTGACTGGAAAACAAGTTAAAATTTTAATTTTACCATTATGTATAAAAACTGATATGGTAAAATCAGGTATTCAGAGATTATTACTCTTCTCTCTATTGCAAACTCTTGAACATAGAGGGCACTGTTACATTAATGAAGATCAACTTCAAGCAGTGTTTATCGTTCCTTTTAATGGCAAGATCATCAGCTCAACTGTGTTCTATGATTGCTATGTATTAATCATTTTATCTATAAGTAAATATCTTTTTCATAATGCTTTAATAGAGCCATTTTCATGTTTTAATCTGAGATAAGTGAAGATGTGAATATGAACATATAGAAATATTTATGGAAAACATTAGCTCATATGTTAAGTGCCTCATGAAGTATTCTGACAGCACCGCTATTCATTTTTAACACATACAATAGTATAGCGTGACAAAAGTCAGTTAACATGAGTCACTAGACATTAAATATCACAATTTATGGAAAGACCAATAACTTATTTTGACATTTTGGAAAGACACATACTTTCTTCTGTCACATTTATGGCAGGTGATGCTGACCACCATCTTTAGTCTGAGTGATGCTAAATAATTCTGTCAATACATCAAGTATCCCCAGTTAATTCTTAAAGTGATCATTCCAAGAAAAATAAGATTGTTTAAAATATTGTGATTTAAATTCCATTGGTCTTTAGATTTTTTTTTTCCTAGCTGGCTTTAAAATAATCTAATAAGGGTATTATACCTCTGAATGTTTTCTAAAGTGAAAACAATCAGAAAAGAGGTACCAGGTTCTCAATTTGGAATATTATTAATTCCTTTCCTCCAAGATCTTAAGTGTTTTACACATCCCTAAATGGTGACTTCATGTTTACTAGCTGCACTGCTGTTTTCTTGCAGCAAAGTACTTACTCAGACTGGCCCAGCTTCAGAGGATGCGTCTTAGCATACAGAAAATGTTATTGGCATGCTTAGGAGATGTGGTTATTAATTATCATCTGGCTTTACAGCCATTAGATGCCAGGAAAAAAAAAAAAAACACTTTGTAAACAGCACATGCGTCAAGAGCATAAAAATGTGTTTGTCTCTTTAGACACTCTAATCCTGTTGTCTAGAATTTCTCAAGATAATATTATGAAAGAGGAATGATACTTCCATGCAAAAAAAGGAGGATTTTCGCAATGCTGGAATCATCACAAATAATTACTACTGGTATACTACTCAGTGTGGTATAGAAACATTAAATAATGATTTTCAAAATGATATTGACATTTTTAAATGAGTTTTGAAATAGAATTATCTGGTAAGAATTATTGATATGCATATTATAGATGGGCTTCTCAGATGTCACTAGTGGTAAAGAACCTTCCTGCCAATGCAGGAGACGTACCAGATGTGGGTTCAATCCCTGGGTCGGGAAGATCACTGGAGGAGGGCATGGTAACCCAATCCACTATTCTTGCCTGGAGAATCCTATGGACAGAGAAGCTTGGCAGGCTACTGTCTATAGGGTGGCAAAGAGCTGGACACGGCTAAAGTGACTTAGTATGCATACATGTATTATAGACGATATAATATATGATAAATAATGTATACAATAATGTAAAATAAATTATGATAAAGTACAGATTCTGAAGTCTAATTGCTCAGGTTCAGATTCTAACCTAATCACTCAGTAGCGATATCAGTTTGAAAAAGGAATAACTTCTCTGTCTCAACTTCCTCATCTGGAAAATGAGCATGAAGTAAGATTTCAACAATGTGGTCCTAATGAGAATGTTTAATATTGTGTTTAGACCATATTGAAAGTGAAAGTGAAGTGTTAGTCAGTCATTCTTGACTCTTTGTGAACCCATGGAGTGCAGCCACCAAGCTCCTCTGTCCATGGGATTTTCCAGGCAAGGATACTGGAATGGGTAACCATTTCCTTCTCTAGGGGATCTTCCCGACGCAGGGATTGAACCGGGGTCTCCTACATTGCAGGCAGATTCTTTATTGACTGAGCTACCAGGAAGTCCACCATATTAAAGGCTTGCTATTGCTATTTTCATGGTTTCTAATATTAAAGTGATATTTTATAACAATATGTTTGCATTTGTCACTATCTAAATCATAACCTTTATCCATATGTTCCGCAAAGGAAAGATGCTACCAAAAGTAAACTTTAAAAGATGAATTGGTGTGTGCATGGTGACATTTGAAAGGGAAGAAAATTAAGGCTTGGCGACTGCTTAAAAATACATAAGCAGTATTAGAACGAGGTCATACTAGAATATTCAGTCACATCTTACTTATGTCTGGGAACTACATGGACATCAAAGCAGCCATCTATTATCACTTGGTCTTTTTGCTCCCTGTCGTACTTTAATTATGATGTTTGTATATCATATCTCATGGTTCTATAATGAGGTTTTTTTTGGTGTTTTACTTTATCTCTTGATGGGAAGAGATATCAATCACAATTTAGAGATTCTGTGACTACAAAGTTAGCCTCTTACCTGTCACTGGAAAGCTTGCTTTTCATTATAGTTATAATCATAAGTTATGAAATGTCAAGTCACTCTGCTTATCTTTTACCACTTGCCTCCTCACCTTATGCTACTCAGCTCTCTGGGTCCCAGCACTCTCCCTGAAGTGGAGCACATTCAGTGTCTCCTATCACAGGACTTTACCCTTTTGTTCACACACTGCCTAGCTTGCCAGAGGGCCAGTCCTCATTTTCACTCAGATCTGCTTAAATGCAAAACATTAGAGAGGGCTCCAGCAACCACATGCCTTAAAATAGCCCCAACCTCATCACTCTTTGGGATTTCTTGGTGGCTCAGATGGTAAAGAAATCACCTGCAATGCAGGAGACCTGGGTTGGAGCCCTGGTTTGGGAAGATCTCCAGGAAGAGGAAATAGCAACCCACTCTCGTACTCTTGTCCGGAGACTCTCATGGACAGAGGAGCCTGGCGGGCTACAGTTCATAGGGTTGCACAGAGTCGGAGACAACTGAGGTGACAGCATGTACACAGGGTAGCATGCACACATCACTCTATACTGTATAATTCGTTAATTTTTCAACACAGCTTTTATCATAAACATATATCTATTTAATTATGAGTTTTTTGTCTTCCCCTACTAGGACATAATTTTATTGAAGCATAAGCTCTTATATCACTTGCCTCTAGAAATAAGACTAGTCAGTTAATACATATTAAATGGCTGAATATACATGACTAACAAATTTTATTTCAAGTTAGAAGAAATTTATTTTCAAACAATCTTGAAACTTGGTAATTGTAACTAGGTAGCTGGATGGCATCACTGACTTGATGGACGTGAGTCTGAGTGAACTCCGGGAGTTGGTGATGGACAGGGAGGCCTGGTGTCCTGTGATTCATGGGGTCACAAAGAGTCAGACATGACTGAGCGACTGAACTGAACTGAACTGAAACTGTGACATGTAATTTCAACCCAACATATTTACTTTAAAAAGTTGTAGTACTATTCATGGCATTTTCAAATATTTACAGACTATTCCCATGGGAGAATTAAGCTGGACATCAATGAACAACTGAGGCAGGGCTATGTAAGCACCAAAGCAAAAATATTTGTAAAAAATTGCTCTAAAAAATGAAGAATAGGGACTTCCCTGTCCATCCAGTGGTTAAGATTTTGCCTTTCAATGTAGGAAGTGTGGGTCCAGTTTCTGGATGGGGAGCTAAGATCCCACATGCCTTGTGGCCAAAAAACGAAATAATAAAACAGAAGCAATACTGTAACAAATTCAATAAAGACTTTAAAAATTGGTCGTATCAAAAAGCCTTTTTTAAAATGAAGAATAATTTTGTTCCCATTTTAAATAAAATGAGTAGATTTAGAAATAAAGGGAATCTAAATACTAATCTAATTATCTGATGATCAGATATTCCCTGAATTAAAAGATAAGATAATTATAATTTGGTTTATGGAACTATAATAAGATCTCTTATTCTGTCATCTAGCTAAATTGTGTGATCTGAGCAAACAAACTGAATAAAGGTTAATGCCCAAAGGTGGTTTAGTGGCTAAGTTGTGTCCAACTCTTACGGCCCCATAGACTGTAGCCGGCCAAAGTCCTCTGTCTATGGAATTTCCCAGGCAAGAATACTGGAGTGGGTGCCATTTCCTTCTCCAGGGGATGTTCTCAACCCAAGGATCGAATCTGGGTCTTGTGGGTTTCAGGCAGATTCTTTACTGACTGAGCCACCACGGATGCTCTGTGGCTAAAGGGCTTTTCTTAAATATTCGTATCTTATGGTCTTTCTTCAGAATAGAACATGCACTATTTCTCTCTGAGGAAATATGTAATACACAGCAAAGCCTTTAAGACCAATCTTTTAGACTAAAGAGCCCTCTTGACTTTCTGCATGAAATAACTATCATAATCAGAGAATCTCAAGTATAGAAAAACAATTACAAACATTCTTCCATTGATTCACCACATTTTTAAATCAAAATAGGGCTTTTGTTTCTAAGTGTGCTCTTTTTGCTCCATTTCCTAGATAGAATTCCTGTTTAAATCACTAAAGCACACTTCAGTGCTTTTTATTTTAAATAACTGAACAACTTTTAATGATGACTGATCAAAAAGATAATTTCAAGACAGTAAATCCTCAGAAATGCATTCAGAGGCCATGTTAAGGAGAAGTTCCACATGTAATGACTTCTGAAAAATAGGATCCTCTTTAAGAGAGGTTGACTTAAAACCATACTACTCATGTTCAAATCTTGACTTGACCACTCAATCTTTGACAAGTTTCTTACCTCCTCTTGTCTAAATCTCCTTATAAATAAGACAGGTATTAATAATAATATCCAGACAGATTGTTTTAAGAATTAACTCAGTAGAAAATCTGGCTTGTTACAGGCCTTTACAAAGTTTGTTTGTTTTAATATAGCTGTTATTATCTTAATGGGATTTTCCAATTTATTTTGGAAATATGAGGTTGTTTTGACCATTCATGTTAGCCAGTTTATTTGAAACACTGCTACTAGTGGTATCAAATTCATGAAAATAAATATCTACATGAGCATCATGGAGTCATTTTTTAAAGACTATGAATGTGAGTCATGAATTATCCATATTCTGCTGATGGCCTGGGTTCGATCCCTGGGTTGGGAAGATCCCCTGGAGAAGGAAGTGACAACCCAGTGTAGTACTCTTGCCTGGAAAATTCCATGGACAGAGAAGCCTGGTAGGCTACAGTCTGACATGACTGAGCGACTTCTCTTTCTTTCTTTTCTTTTCTTGCTGATGACTTGATGCGACATCCTTGCCTTCTTTAACTACTCTGTGTTTCCATAGTAATAATAACATGACCA
The DNA here is from genome assembly GCA_006410675.1 of Oreotragus oreotragus. Taxonomy (NCBI): domain Eukaryota; kingdom Metazoa; phylum Chordata; class Mammalia; order Artiodactyla; family Bovidae; genus Oreotragus; species Oreotragus oreotragus. The sequence goes on along the minus strand of SJYX01014169.1, from coordinate 69,947 downwards.
TTGTACTAACCATACTTCATCCTAATAAAAAGAGAAGTGCTAGGAAGAGAGAGAAAGAGAACATTAAAAAAAATGTTTATGACATAGTCATTGTCCCCTAAAGAAGAATATTCAGAATATATTTTTCATAAGTCAGGTGTAGGTTAATTCAGTTAATATTGCAAATGTTATTTATTCTATTATATGAATTCTCACTTACTAATTAATTTTCAAGTGTCTTACCAAAACTGCAGAACTCCTTCAGGAAACTTGGTGAGCAACCTCCTTGGGGAAAACCACCCATTTAAAAGTATTTTTGGAGGAGATACATTATGCTGTCATTGGAAATTTGATCGATGCCTTGATATTCATGTTTTGGTAAATGGCCTGCTGCTGAACTAATTAGAAAAGGATTGACATGAGTAAAATTTGCATTATTTATTTTGATTCTTCATAATACTTCACATTCTTAACTCCTTCCTATCTCTCTCTTTCTCTCCCTATTGAACACACATACACACATTCTCTCTCTCTCTCTCTCCCTCTCTCTCTCATCTGATACAAAGTATTCTCAATGGAGAATCTAAGTAGTCTATTCATTGAGAAATGAACCAGTAAGAATATAAGGTCAGAAAAATTCAGCACTCTAGAACTGTATTCAAACATGGGGCATATTCAATTCTTGTATGATATTTGTTAAGAATTAACTAACTGATGATGTAACCCAAATAGTATCTGTTAAGACCTTTTTCCTTTTTTATTTTACATCCAATGGTGGTTTTCCAGGTTTGTTTTATATTTTTGGTAATTTTTCTGTGACTATCAGAACAAGAGTTAAAATTACAATATGCCATTGCTCTTGGGACTCTGCTATATGACTGTTTTAACATCTTTAATTCTGTGAGAAAAACCTGCTGTGCCCAGTAGGTAACCTGCCACAGATATTTTGTAAGATGAATCATTCCTGGAGAATTCCTTTTACTTTACTTACTATAATCCCATTGGTTAGTTTGTGCCCTCACTCTTTGCACCTGATAACCTAAGTCCTAAGAAGTTTTGTGTTCTGGCTTTCAACAGGTGGGTGACATAACTCAATTCTATCAGAACTTAACAGCTGCACTTTTTCAGGTTTTTCTTAAAGAGTTTTCTAACATTTAATAATAAAAAATAAAAGCAAAAAAAAATGAAATGCAAGACTGGAAAAAGCTGAATTTAACTATTATACAAACAGTTATTCAGTGAAGTATACAGTTATCCAATGTTATATTGTTAAGTCTTTAAATATTAGAATGACATAGGCATTGATGTCTGACTCTGTAGAGACTGTTCAAATATGAGCAGATAACATAGTTTAGTATTAGACCTGAGAGAAGTGCCTCGCTTATTAAAAAACTCTTTAAAATAATTATTTTTGTTTCAGTCAAGATACTTAAATATAAGAAATGAAAAACTAGTGTGACTGAAGTAAGAAAAAATAACTATATTAAAAGATCACTGGTGGGAAAAACAGTCACTAAAAAGTCTATGGAATGAGACTCAGAAGACATAAGGACAAAATCACATCTACTGTCGAAGCGCAGCGAAGTTGCTCTCTCACAGACTAGATACACCTACTTGTGCCTTGACCCTGACCCTCTTTGTGTTCTTTGGAGACTACCATGATGCAGGCGTTGCTGCACTTGGAAACTAACTGATGTTGCCACTGTTGAAACCACTACCTGAAATCACTGTCCATAGACACATCCTTCTTGTGCCATGGGCTTCAGATCCTAAGGCCTGGATTGCTGTATGTGTGCAGCAGAGTCTAAGGCATATGTCTGTGTCCTAACAGCAAACAACCAGGAAAATAAGTACTTGGCAGGTTTAACTTTTTGGAGTTATTTCCCCAAAATGGGTGAAAAGGATCTGGCAGTCAATGTAAAAGATATCCGTTCCACCAACCATTTACTTCTCCTGTGGAATCCTCCTCTTGAATTTGGTTGACTCTGTAATCTGTTCTTTTTGTTTTTAACATTTATTTCTTTTCGGCCGTGCCGGGTCTTCATCGCTTCTCTTGTTGAGGAGCATGGGCTCCAGGGCACGTGGGCTTCAGTAGTTGTGGCACATGGACTTAGTTGCCCCACGGCATGTGGAATCTTCCCAGGCCAGATATCAAACCCATTTCCCCTGCATTGGCAGGCAGATTTCCAACCTCTGGAGCACCAGGGAAGTCTCTGTAACCTTATCTTGATTAACAAGATGTGATGGAAATAGGTTAAAAAAAAAATCCCTATGGCTTCCACTTGAGTTTTCTGGAGCATTCATTGTTGAGTTGCTGGTCACTTGAAAACCTCACTACTATACCGTGGTAAGTCCAGGAGACCATGTGTAGAAATCCTGACTGATAGCCTATTATTAATAGAACTAGTATTAATAGAACTTCCAAGTAACACCCAGTTTCAATTCTCAGCCGTGTGAACGAGCCCTCTTAGGTATCCAACCCAGTCAGACTCTAAGACCACTGAAGTCCCAGTTGACCTGTGACTGCAACACTGTGAGAAATCACACTCAGCTAAGCCTAGGAATCCTACAAAATCCACAGTCATGTACACTGTTGTTTAACCACTGTATTTTACAATGTTATGCAGCAACAGAGGTCATCAAAAGAAAGAAGAGAATTTCACAAATGCAGGAAAAGGTTTTAGATTTGGGGCAGGAGAGGTGGAGGGAGAGAGGGAGAGGAAGAGGAAGAGGAAGAGAGAGTGAGAGGAAGGAGGGAAATGGGGAAGTGGAAGAAGAGGACAAGGAAGAGAAATAAACTACAGATTTACAAATTTTGTTTCTTTTTTCATTCATCCCATTGAACAGGACATAATAACTTCTTAAAGCACTAATGTTTCTAAAGCGACAAGGTTTATACTAGATGCTCTCTCTTGCTTTCTTGACTAAATCACCGTAATGCTTTTCATGTTGAGTTGAGTGTGCGTTCAGTCGTGTCTGACTCTTTGCAAGTCCATGGACAGTAGCCTGCCAGGCTCCTCTTTCTATGGGGTTTTCCAGGGAAGAATATTGGAGTGGGTTGCCATTGTAAATCACTGCATTTTTTTGACGTATGCAACTGTTTTAAAAAATAAAAGATTAAAGTTTTGAAAGAATAGATCATTTGCATAAGATCACATAGTTAATTGTTGCCATAAGGAAATTCTGAACTCAAGTCTTTATGAATCCCAAAACAAAGTTTAACTTAGTAGATTGCCAAGTTTGCCTATTTTTTGTTCTTTTATTTGGTAACATGAAACTGGTTTGGTAAAGTTTGCTTAGTTATTTCAAAGAAAAATGTAGCAGTTCAGAACTGATTGTTTAGAATTGCCCATGTGATTTTGGGAAGATGACAACAACAATACTTGGTGATGTATATTGCAAATTATATGTCTAGTTTCATGGAAAAGCTTCTTGAAGTTCTCTACTTGAAATTGCTATATTTTTTGGAAATATACTTGACTAATTACTACTTCTATCAATATATGCCTTCAGAGACATTCTGTAGACATACAAAGACCCACTTATCCATAGGCTGTGCCCACCAATTTAAGGACTTAGATATAAGCATAACAGTGACTTATGGGGTAACGGCAGATACATTGTTCATACTTGGTATTTATTTATAAAAATTAAGTACTGTATTGGGAGAGTTATTGGGCCTTTTTAGCTGGCTTGTCAAACTGAATGATTATGGGGTCACACAGTAAGATACTGACTAAAATAAATTAGCCTATTTGTAATTAATCTTTGTTTAGGCTTTACTGCTAGCCAGTTGTTACAATAGGACAGTTATAACAATGGAAATGTGCAAGTACATTATTCCCTAATAGCTTGCTAAATTAGAATCAAAACAGGCCTACACCAGCATGTGTCAAAATTGAATGGCAATTTAATAAAAACTGACATATTTTCTGATTTGCCTTCTCAAATTACTTAAACAGTTTGTTAAAAATTGTGACAGTCAGAAATGGTGCTAAGAATGAGGATTCAAAGGGTATTAATATTTACAAAATTCATATAGATGGTTAATAAGAAATCTTACAGTCAAAAGGAAATATGAAAGTATGTATCTTTGAGCTTGCTTAACATTTATTATTTATGAAATATGTATTGTTAAAGTTAAAAAATGGATAATCTTTCTAGAAATAAAAGTACATCTTCAGTGTTAATTTCGAGTGAATATATTGTGAACACACATTAAAATAAAGTGATTCATGAAGCTTAATATGACAGACTCATTATTGCAGAGAATAACTTGGCTATTGGCACATTGAGTATGCAATTTCTCCAAATTTACAAACATCTTCTTCATATCTTACTTCCCTATCTAGTTACTGCTCTACATTTTTTTCGGATCAGCACCACCTTCTGTTGGAAAATCACTGTCTCTTTTGATCTCTTATTCTCTATTGTTCCTCAGTAGTCTGATTTGATATTTTCTCTGAGCTTTCCTGGTAGCTCAGTTGGTAAAGAATTCACCTGCAATGCAGGAGACTCCGGTTCAATACCTGGGATGGGAAGATCCCCTGCAGAAGGGACAGGCTGCCCACTCCAGTTTTCATGGGCTTCCTTGGTGGCAAGAATCTGCCTGTGATGCAGGAGACCTGGGATCAATTCCTGGGTTGGGAAGATCCCCTGGAGGAGGGCATGGAAACCCACTTCAGTATTCTTGCCTGGATAATCCCCATGGAGAGAGGAGCCAGTCCATATGGTTGCAAAGAGTGGACAAGACTGAGTGACTAAGCACACTCCACCACCCAGGAGTGGTGGAGTCCTCTAAAACCCAGTCCTCTAAAACTCTCAGTATCCTAGGAAAAGACATTAAAACACAAGTCTGCTGATTCCTTCCCAAAGTGGGCTGAACTCATACACCTCTACCTCTTAAACTCAGAAAGGCTGGCCAGAGCTATAACTGGCCTCCTCCACACACATTATTTGAGAAACCATTCATCCCAGAGGCAAATGAGCTCACAGAACACAATGACAAGATATTTTGCAGGGCATCTCTATTTCAAAGGAAAAGAGAAAAGGAGAATCTTTTACCATGTGCTCAGTCGCTCAGTCTTGTCTGATTCTGTGTCCCTATGGACTGTAGCCCGCCTGACTCCTCTGTCCATTGGGATTCTCCAGGCAAGAATACTGGGCTGGGTTGCCATGCTTTCCTTCAGGGGATCTTCCCAACTCAGGGATCAAACCCAGGTCTCCCGCATTGCAGATGGATTCTTTACTGTCTGAGCCACCAGGGAAGCCCAATTCTTTTATCAGCCCCAACTAACTTCCTACTCTTAGCAGCCATGAGCTTTTTATTTTTTAGATTCCAGATCAAAGTGATACCACGCAGTATTTGTTTTCTGTTGGGCTTATTTTGGTAGCATAATGCCATCTAGTTTCATCCATGATGTGGCAAGTGATAAGATTTCTTTCCGTTTTAAGGCTGAATGGTATCACATTAAATATATCCACTATATAGTATCTTTATAATGGATAGAAATATATTCATTATATATTTACTTATTATGGATATAATACATACCCATTATATATAATCATATATTAATATGCGTTATATATACATATGCATATGTGTGTATATACATCAGTTCAGTTCAGTCCAGTAGCTCAGTCATGTCTGACTCTTTGAAACCCCATTCATTGCACCATGCCAGGCTTCCCTCTCCATCACCGACTCCTGGCACCTACTCAGACTCATGTCCATCTTGTCAGTGATGCCATCCAACCATCTCACATTCTCTGTCGTCCCCTTCTCCTCCCACCTTCAGTCTTTCCCAGAATCAGGGTCTTTTCCAGTGAGTCAGTTCTTCACATCAGGTAGCTAAAGTGTTGGAGTCTCAGCTTTAACATCAGTCCTTCCAATGAATATTCAGGACTGATTTCTTTTAGGATTGACTGGTTTGGGTTTGATCTCCACGCAGTCCAAGGGACTCTCAAGAGTATTCTCCAACACCACAGTTCAAAAGCATCAATTTTTGGCACTCAGCTTTCTTTATTGTCCAACCGTCACATCCATACATGACTACTGGAAAAGCCATAGCTTTGACTAGATAGACTTTGTTGGTAAAGTAATGTCTCTACTTTTTAATATACTGTCTAGGTTGGTCATAGCTTTTCTTCCAAGAAGCAAGTGTCTTTTAATGTCATGGCTGCATTCACCATATGCAGTGATTTGTAGCCCCACAAAAAATAAAGTCTCTTATTGTTTCCATTGTTTACCCATCTATTTGCCATTCAGTGATGGGCCTGGATGCCATGATTTTAGTTTTCTGAATGTTGAGTTTTAAGCCAACTTTTTCACTCTTCTCTTTCACTTTCATCAAGAGGCTGTTTAGTTCTTCTTCGCTTTCTGCCTTAAGGGTGGTGTCATCTGTGTATCTGAGGTTTTATAAATACCCAGAAGTAGGGGTTCTGAATCATGTGGTGGCTCTACTTTTAATTTCTTGAGGAAACTCCATATTGTTTTCCAAAGTGTTTATCAGTTTACACTCCCACCAACAGTGCAAATGGGTTCTCTTTTCTCCACATTCCTTNTCGCTTTCTGCCTTAAGGGTGGTGTCATCTGTGTATCTGAGGTTTTATAAATACCCAGAAGTAGGGGTTCTGAATCATGTGGTGGCTCTACTTTTAATTTCTTGAGGAAACTCCATATTGTTTTCCAAAGTGTTTATCAGTTTACACTCCCACCAACAGTGCAAATGGGTTCTCTTTTCTCCACATTCCTTTCAGCATTTGTTATCTCTTTCCTTCTTATTAATATACATACTAACAGATGCACCAACAAAGGTCCTTCTAGTCAAGGCTATGGTTTGGCCAGTAGTCATGTATGGATGTGAGAGTTGGACTATAAAGATAGCTGAGCACCAAAGAATTGATGCTTTTGAACTGTGGTTTTGGAGAATACACTTGAGAGTCCCTTGGACCACAAGGAGATCCAACCAGTCCATCCTGAAGGAAATCAGTCTNATGTATGGATGTGAGAGTTGGACTATAAAGATAGCTGAGCACCAAAGAATTGATGCTTTTGAACTGTGGTTTTGGAGAATACACTTGAGAGTCCCTTGGACCACAAGGAGATCCAACCAGTCCATCCTGAAGGAAATCAGTCTTGAATATTCATTGGAAGGGCTGATACTGAAGCTGAAACTCCAATACTTTGGCCACTTGATGTGAAGAACTGACTCATTGGAAAAGACCTTGATTCTGGGAAAGATTGAGCTGGGAGAAGAAGGGGACAACAGAGGATGAGATGGTTGGAAGGCATCACCAACTCAATGGACATGAGTTTGAGTAGGCTCCAGGGGTTGGTGACAGACAGGGAAGCCTTGTGTGCTGCAGTCCATGGGGTCACAAAGAGTCGGACATGACTGAGCAACTGAACTGAACTGAACAGGTGTGAGGTGATATCTCATTGTGGTTTTGACTTTCATTTTCCTGATGCTTACGGATACTGAACACCATGCATGTATTTGTTGACCATTTGTATGTTGTCTTTGATTTTTCTTTATTGACGGTCTGGCACTATGCTAACTACTATGGAGGAAAAGGTGCAAAAAACTGACACAGACATTGTCCTCAAAAAGCTTACAGACTAGGGGTCCAGATGAGAAAACAGACAGATACAGCAGAGGTTCCACAGCACAGCAGTTAAGAACATGGAGGGTGTTCTACCTCTTATCAGTGATTTTGTATAACCGACTCATCCTTCTGCACAGTTTTCTTTTCTGTAAAGTGGGAATTACAACAGTAGTCCCTGTCTCACAGGTTGTTTTCAGGATTTAAGTAAAGCACTTAAAATAGTATATGGCACATAGTCAAAGTAAGCTCCATATAAATATTTGATAAAGACAGTGATAAATACTAAAGATCAGGGAAGTGAGAGAATAAGAGGTACCCGACTCCTCTTGTGGGATCCAGGGGACATGATGATAAGTGAGAGTTGCCAAGTCATGTCTGGATATGGTCTTGTTGTAAGAAGCTTCCAGACCCAGGATCTTGTAAACAAGTGCTGAGGCCTCTTCCCTCTTTCAGGTAGTTTCATTCTTTTGCATGTGGATATCCAGTTTTCCCAATACCATTTGTTGAAGGGACTAAGCTTTCCTCATGTATGTTCTTGGCCCCCTTGTCAAAGACTAGTTGGCCATGTATGTGTGGGTTTATTTCTGGGCACTCTCTTATGTTTCACTGGTCTGTTTTTTTTTCCAGTACATACCATTTTGATTACTATAGCTTCATAATTGAGTATGAAATCGGGAAGTATGATGTTTCTACCTTTTTCTACTTCCTCAGAATTCTTTGGCTATTTGGGGTATTTTGTAGTTCCATACAAATTTTAAGATTAAAAAAAAATTTCTGTCAAAAATGTCATTGGAATTATGATAGAGGCTGTACTAAATCTATAGTTGCATGTTTTAATTACCTTAATTAGGAAATCCATTCACAATATATACATATGTCAAATTATCATGTTGTGCACCACTTTCACTTTTCACTGTCATGCGCTGGAGAAGGCAATGGCACTCCACTCCAGTGTTCTTGCCTTGAGAATCCCAGGGATGGGGGAACCTGGTGGGCTGCCGTCTATGGGGTCGCACAGAGTCAGACATGACTGAAGAGACTTAGCAGCAGCACCTGACATATATACAACCATACCTGACAATTATACCTTGGAGAAAAAAAGAGAAAAGCATACTGCATTACAAATTGTATGAGGACAGAAATACCAGTATAGAAAGACCTACAATTTCATAGTAACTTAAAACATCATACTAAATTGTTTAAATGAATATATAATCAAAAAATCACAAAGAATCAANACCTGACATATATACAACCATACCTGACAATTATACCTTGGAGAAAAAAAGAGAAAAGCATACTGCATTACAAATTGTATGAGGACAGAAATACCAGTATAGAAAGACCTACAATTTCATAGTAACTTAAAACATCATACTAAATTGTTTAAATGAATATATAATCAAAAAATCACAAAGAATCAATAAAATATCAAAAAATTTGATACAAAAATTTGAAAGTTGAAAAAAAGAAGACACTAAGTGAAATAGAGCTAGAAACAAATTACAAAATCGTAAAATCAGAATCAGAAATTTCACAAAAGTATAAAACCCAAGAAGGAAACACAAGAGATATGCATAAGAAAAAAAAAAGTGACATGCATATCATAGGTATCATGTTGAGGTTTGACAGAAAACAGCAAAATTCTGTAAAGCGATTATCCTTCAATAAAAAATAAATTAATTAAACAAAGGGAAAAAAGCCTTCTTAAAAAAAAAAACATGAATGAGAGAAGATGATGAAACTGTATTTCTAGAATCTGAAAGAAAATGATTTAAAATTTTATTCCATCAAATTTCCATTTAAATACAGTGCTTGACAATATATACTTGGCTTTGCAAGCCTTTAGAAAGTTTGCTACATGAAAACCACACTAAATACAGTTGTGCATGGAGTATATAAGTAATGTAAATATGCATGCTAAGTCAGTTCAGTTGTGTCCAGTTCTTTGCGACTCTGTGGACTATAGCCTGTCAGGCTTCTCTGTCCATGGGATTCTCCAGGCAAAAATACTGGAGTGGGTTGCCATGCCTCCTCCTAGGGAATCTTTCAGACCTAGGGACCAAACCCTCATCTCTTATATCTCCTGCATTGACAGGCAGGTTCTTTACCACTGGGCCACCTGGGTAGCCTATATAAATAACAGTAGACACCAATTCAGAAGATACCTAAAGAAAAGAAAATTGGGTGCTTTAGTAACATTTATTACTCTTTTCATGTATATATATATATATATATATATATATTTCTGTATCTATTTATTTAGCTCTATCAATCATCATAACCCAATCTTAGAAATCTATGTAATAGTATGATAAAGTAGAGATCAAGTGTTTTTAGAATGTGGAAAATTGTTTTATTCTTTTAGGCTGAATATAAGGATACCAAATATTTTTAAAGTGAGGAAAGGTGAAAAATGTTTAAAAAATCAAGACAGATATAAGATAAATTATTATTGAAGCAGATATAACCATATTGGTGTTAACAATTATTAGAAATGGATTAAATCCACCAGTTAAAGACTGACAAAAGTAATGAAGGCTTGGAATATACCTGCACTCTTTTCTGCCTGTTCTCACTTTTGTGTGATCATGTCATTTAGCCTTGTAGCTTTAAATACTATTTAAATACTGTCAACCCCAGATTTGTATTTCCAACCTGGATTCTTTCTAGAAATCTAGACTCAGACTTCCAATTACTTGCTCAACATGCACATGATCCATTATTAGAGAAGTTACTGGGATTATAATCTAGGGGGTTCAGTGAAGGTTTCCACCCACATGTGTAGTAAACTTTGAAGAATAAAAACAGGGAAAACTCCAAGTGGAGCTGGGAGCAGGGAACCTTCAGGAAATAGGAACAGATTGAGTAAAGAAAGGGTCTATATGGGTTGGGCAAGGATCCTCTATAGCTCTATAACCCTTGTTAAAGATTTTGATCTCTATCCTAACAACAGTGAGAGATGATTGAAAGATATTAAGCAGGATGACTAAATGATCAATTATGACTTGGAAAAGATCCTTAAGAAAATTAATTGAATTTTACTCATCTGGTGTAATTAGCAAGACACATGGTATGTAGCAGAGGCTCAAAAATATCATTTGAATCAATGTGAAAATATTCAGAGCTACATCAGTTGTTAATAATCATAGTTTTAAATAATTTCATTATCACTTTCTTATACTGGAAAATAGCTCTTTCTTCAGCTCTGTTAGATTGCATTATTTCATGTAAACATTCTCCTCTTTTTATGCTATTTTAAACATACTGTGAATTAACGATGAGTTGTACTTTTCAAGTCACTATTTATCCATTTAATATAAAATTGAAAAGGTAGAGTGCATTTATTGGAGTTGTGAATATCTACTGGATGTTTAAAAATCCTTGGGTCATTTTATCTGCCTAAGTAAAATGTCAAAACCCACTTTTGACTCAGTTTCATTTTAGTAGAGAAAGCCGCTAATTGAAATTAAAAAGAAAAAATATTTTCACTTATGGTCGACAGACCAAATCTGCTGAGGTTTCTATAAGTTTAGCTTGCTGTTGTCTGCTATTTAATTAACCAGTGCACAAATAAAATGTCCTCAGTTTAATTTCCAGTCTGTAGCGCAATACTGTAAACTATTCACAGTATAATTAAAAGTCCTAAAGTCTCCCAGGAATGATATTACCAAGTAAGCAAGCAACCCATGAAATAGAGAAGCCTGACTGTTACTCTGCTAAATTGTGTGTGTTAATAAAGCTGCACAAGTGTTCTTTGCTTAATCTGACTGAGCCGAGAAAACCCCAGCTGGCATCCAAGTCACCTTCTTTTAAAAACCTTTTCAAGCATCTGAGCTCTGGGAGAGCTTCATTAAAGTTAATATTGGAATTGCATTGTATTTTATTGAATTTCATTGAATTTTCTTCATGAAAGAACTTACTTTCAGATAAATTCACTCCAAAGTCACCAAGTATAATTATTGTCAGGTTTCAAGTTTGATGTTTATATTGAATCAGAAGGAAAAGAAATGTAATAGAAGGTTTTAGAAGAAAAACAAAAGGGTTGCAGCTTGTCTAATGTCACTTAGAAAAGTTATTCAGTTTTATGTATATGAGGTTTAAAGGCTATTTCTTTTCTGGGTAGTCATTATTTAAATAAGTAATTTGAACTTTTAACTAAAATAACTACATAAGACACCATTGACTTAGTTACTTCAGCCTTATGCAAAGAAGCTGATTACTATATTGTGAATACCTCCAACTGCTTCAGTAGTCAGAAGAAAGGATAAACATAGAATTAATATTGTATTGCTACAATGTTTGTATAATGATTCTACATATTCAGGCTCTCCCTGAAAGTCAAATATTTTCAGAAATCTAGCTCACTACTTGTTGCTTTGGCATTTTTGATGAATATGTTAAAAATATTTCATGGTTTGCATCAATCGAGGTTTTATGAATAATGTTCCTCCCTCTGAAATATCTCAACACAAGATCATTTTGTTGACAAATAGGGAAAAAATTGGCCTGGTTGCTTCTTTCCTGAAGGACTGCATATTCTCTCATACTTGCACCATTATCAGCTGAATAGCATCCATTTATTCAGAATGTTAGGGTGACTTCTTTGTGGAGGGTGCTGTGAATGAAGGAAAGGATGCCTGTTTGGCTGGATTTCACAGATGTTTGCTCATCTGGTGACACAGAGGAGCCAGTGTTATTGATTTTGATGGTGACTTGCATGTTGCATATTTAGAAAAACTCAATATAAGAATTGATTTATGGTAAATGACAGAGTATGCAGACTAGACCATCTCAATTGTCAAATTCATAGAACTTGAAGGATGAAACATACAGGGATTTCTCAGAATTTGGTTTAGGTATCATGTATTAAAGTGGTTATAAAAAATTCAGGGAAAATGTTCTGTAATCTCCTTTGATAACTCATCCTGGTGGTAAAAGTGTTTTAGATAAATATTTTCCCATAAATATTCTCATGTTTTGATTTTAATCTTGACTAGAGTGGAAATGAAAGACTGTGTTTTAAAGTTTGTATTCTCTCTTAATAGATGTTTGTCTCAACAGAGGTCAGTGAGTTCTCACATCTGCGTCTAACAATGGGCTCAGTCCGTCAGTTGTTTCTGTCTCTTTGCAAATCCATGAACTGTAACCCAGCAGGCTCCTCTGCCCATGGGATTTCCCAGGCAAGAACACAGGAGTGGGTTGCCATTTCCTTCTCCAGGGACAGTTTTTTTTTTTCATATCTCTTATTATCTAGAAAACTTTCCAGGCATATAGTCATACAATATTATTGTTTATCCAGTATATATTACTATTCCCATTTCCTACTTTGAAGTATCTAACATTTTTGTTCCAATTGTGTGAGGACTGATTTCTTCATTGGGTAAAAAAGTACTTAGTCTAATGGCTAAATTATGTAGTTTTACCTGATTTATGAATAAGAGATGTTTTCTCAACTTTCTTAACACAGGAACAACTTTTAAAATGAAAAAAAAAGCCTTATTTTTTCCTAAAAAGGTAACCAATTCTATGTAAATTAAAACAAAGAAAAACAGAATAAAAATACAGTACATTTTCAATATATAGACACATATTTTACAGGTACAATTTGAAAAAATATAAGTGCTTACATTAAATAAATGTAATCTGAATTTATTTGACAGAAATACTTATTTGTAGTATCTAACAACTGAACTATTGCAGTTCCATAAAATGGATAAAATGTTCTTATAAAAGGAAAATATATAACACATAAATAAAGAATGTCTCGATAGTAAATTCAGGACACATTAAAACTGCAATAAACTATCTACTTGGATCTAATATTTGTAACTTTTAAAAAAGTTCTTAAACAATGTTTTTAAGATAGTGTTGATAAGCCAAAAGAAGAAAAATCATAGCATAAACTCTGCTATGTATTACTCTAAGAGTAGTAGAGCCAGATAAAAATTCACATTATACAATTTTAATGTTACTGTTTACAAGGTTTCCACCTACCTTTGTCAAATCCAGTCAAAGTCTACTGGAGGAAAGTAGAGATACATTCCTTTTCAAGTCCCCTTGGTCTTAATGAGATATTTTCCATACCTTGGATTTTTGGTTCTGCAGCAGTGGACTATTTCCCCTATTATAGAAGGAAATATAAATTATTTTGTATCCATATTTCTACTCAGAGGGATATACTGAACAATTTTAGTGTTCTCATTGTTCAAGTGAAGGCTTGCAACTTTTATTCACCACCTCAATCTATACTTCACCTTTTCTTGCTTTAGACTCCTAACTCACTGTCATTTAATTAGCTGTGGACCTGGTCCTTAACCTGAGGCTAGGAAAGACTTATCCAGACACTTCTAACTCTGCTCTGGTGGCAAGCCATAATGCTGTTCAGTCAACAACAATGCGTGAGAATTATTCTTAGTTCCTTTAGGAATGGAAATCATGAGCACCTTCCAATGCTTTCAGTTTCTATAGTTAAAATATTAAATAATTGCATTATGGTATTCTTTTTTTTTTTAACCTAGTGTTGCCACCTTAAGATTAAGAAAGATAATATATATTTACAAAAGCAATGCTCTATTTTAAAAGGTAGAATGATTTTATCACTTAATGACTTTAACCAATTTTAAGTGAATTTAATAAGATTATGTGTAATCGTCTATATGCTATTTGGGATATCTTAAAAATCAAATTAGAAAGATGCAATGTGCTGTCTTACCATGTAAAGACACAAATACGTAGAATTTGACATAACTTTAATGACTCGTCTGCCAAAGCAGTAAGAAAGAATACATAATTCTGAAGCAGAAGGACAGTAGGAGAGCAAGGACAGATCAGATATGGTTTAGAAGTGGATGGAGACTATAGGCAGGAACCAACAGAGTAGAGTTAAAGGGATTTCTGGATTGAGATGCAAATAAAGAGAGGAGAGAGAATACACAGGGATAGAGGTAAACAAAATGCTATCAGATGTATCACGCCTAAAATAACTGAAGAGAAAAAAGGGCTTCCCTGATGGCTCAGTTGGTAAAGAGTCCACCTGCAATGCAGGAGACCCAAAGGTAGATATAGCCAATCTAAAGGCAAATTATCTTTAAGGATGCAGAAACAAAAGAGAAGAGTGTAAGTTCAGCAGTAACAGTGGCAGTTCTTAGCAGGAGTTTGCGTGGATCTGTGGGTGATCATTTGTTTTTAGCTTGGTGGTTGCACCATTTCCCTTCATTTGACCCGATAATATTAGATAAGACCCATTCACTTAAACAACCAAAGCTTTTAGCAAGGTATGTCCCTACAACCTGAGCACATACAGCTTTCCTTATGAATACACATTCATGAAATTCTTCATCTTATCTCTCTCACTTTGAAATCTTCACAGCACACTGGATATTTGGAGGCTCTGTAAAACTCTTCCTTCAAACAAAAGTGACTATCATGTATAACTCAGGCTTTCCCCTTTTTTTTAACTTGCATTAGTGTATGATTTCACTTCTTATACAACACACTTTAAGAAATGCTATCTTAATTATTCTGTTTTACTTAAAATAGTCCTTTGATGTTTGGAAAGAGTTTTTATTACTCTTATTAGTCTTACATTCCAGGCTTTAGTTTCCAATTTCCTTGTAAGAAAATATTTATATATCCTTTGTTATTATAGTTTTTAAAAAGCATGTTATAATTACATTTGTGGAATAATACAAAGAAATGAGAAACTGGAAGGGGGCGCATAAATATGAATTCATATTTTTTTCTACTACTTATTTGTTAAGTAAATGTGCCATTATCTAAAATCGCTGTGCTATATTGCCCTCTTTTGAAAGAGACAAAAGAAAAAGATAGCTGTGGATCTCTCATGATGGATCGTGAAAATGACATAAAACAGAGTAATAATATATATAAGCATTATTTTTGTTTCTATCTTAAAAAATTTAGTCAATTCTATTTTCTTATTATTTTTTCCTTTTATGAAATATATATTTTTTCCATTTTTATTCATGAGACTTGTTTAATAGTTTATAATAGACTGTTTTAAATCATATGTTCAAATATATAGAAAACATTTTACCTAGATGAATAATGGGGAAATATAATGATTTTATTAATAAAAAGATTTTTAGATATTTATTATGAATATTTGAGAATAGAAAAATTCATAGTATGTAACTTTTAAAAAGTTAGATTTTTATGTCAAAACCATTAAAATGTTTTCTCTTCTGATCCACATTTCCTAATTTTATGAATAATGCAATAATCAGATAAGCACACAAATATATGTAGAAAAGCTTAATGAAAAGTTCATTATAATTATAAAGTATATAATAGAATAATGTGTAGCAAACAAAACACTTCATTTAATGTTGTTAAGTACTATATTTTTACAGAATTCTGGTTGGATATATATAAAATTCTAACACTTCGTACTTATTAGGAATGAGAAAATAAGTGCATCTTTTTCCCTTTTTGCTTTGTATATTTTGCTGAATTTATATAAAATAAGCATGGATATTTATGTAAAATTTTAAATAATAAAAATTAATTGGCACAGAATAAAAATTAAATATTTCCTTTGACATTTAAAAAGCCTTTTTAATCTTTGTAAACTATCCTGAAACAATCCAAACTTTATTTAAATAAAATGCTTCAAACTTAGCTTACCTGTAGAAATTGCATATTTTTTTATAGTATCCCTGAACACTTGTCTATTTCTACCCTCACTGAGTACAAATGACAAGATGAAGAATNAAAAAGCCTTTTTAATCTTTGTAAACTATCCTGAAACAATCCAAACTTTATTTAAATAAAATGCTTCAAACTTAGCTTACCTGTAGAAATTGCATATTTTTTTATAGTATCCCTGAACACTTGTCTATTTCTACCCTCACTGAGTACAAATGACAAGATGAAGAATGGATAAATATGGGGAAATGTCCCAGAGTATTCCTGATAACAGTTATAATGTTTGCCATATCAATATTTTGTAAGTCAACTGAATATTTTTTACTGATAGCTGTTAGAGCACAATTCTTTTCCATAAAATTAGGTCACTGAAATTTCAAGCAGGACTTGATTATTTAAACCAGTCTAGCACTTTTCAGAGTTCAAATAGACTGTAAATGTGCAGACAGAACTAGGCTTTGGCACTAATTATGTTCTGCTTTGTGTAGCATGGCCTTATTTAATATTCTTGGGGCCACAGTAAATCTTACCAGTTTAGGCTTCCTATTGAGATTTAGTCAAGAAGAACCTTGAATGGGAAAAGCTACTAATAATTCAAACTTAATTTGAATGTTATAGGATGTTATGGGTCAAACTACAGAATCAGAAAATAGATACCAAAAACATCAAAGGGCATGAAACCACTGCCTATTAACTCTCGTGAATTGTGATAAGGCAGGGAGCTTACATCTTGTGTTCCTGCCTTATACTGCTTGGCCCGAGACTTATTACTATTTTGGACAATGGAAATTAAGATTGAAAAACAAAATCAGGTAGCTATAACCTACAAAATCTCTACTTATTTAACATAAAAATTCATTAATTGATGATATCAGTGAATAGTGAGAGTCTTATTGGAATTATGACATAACCCTTATGGCAGAAAGTGGAGAAGAACAAAGAGCTTCTTGATGAAAGTGAAAGAGGAGAGTGAAAAAGTTGGCTTAAAACTCAACATTCAGAAAATGAAGATCGTGGCATCTGGTCCCATCATTTCATGGGAAATAGATGGAGAAACAGTGGAAACAGTGACAGACTTTATTTTGGGGGGCTCCAAAATCACTGCAGACTGACTGCAGCCATGAAATTAAAAGATGCTTACTTCTTGGAAGGAAAGTTATGACCAACTTAAACAGCACATTAAAAAGCAGAGACATTACTTTGCCAACAAAGGTCCGTCTGGTCCAGGCTATGGTTTTTCCAGTAGTTGTATATGGATATGAGAGTTGGAATATAAAGAAAGCTGAGCACTGAAGAATTGATGCTTTTGAACTGCGGTGTTGGAGAAGACTCTTGAGAGTCCCTTGGACTGCAAGGAGATCCAACCAGTCCATACTAAAGGAAATCAGTCCTGAATATTCCTTGGAAGGACTGATGCTGAGGCTGAAACTCCAATATTTTGGCCACCTGATGTGAAGAGCTGACTCATTGAATAGACCCTGATGCTGGGAAAGATTGAAGGCAGGAGGAGAAAGGGATAACAGAGGATGAGATGGTTGGATGGCATCACCAACTAAATGAACATGCATTTGAGTAAACTCTGGGAGTTGGTCATGGACAGGAAGGCCTGGCATGGTGCAGTCCATTGGGTCACAAAGAGTCAGACACAACAGAGCAATGGAACTGAACTGAAATATTGGAATTATGGACTTTAAAGCTACATCAATCCTTTCTTAGAGGTATTATTGCATAGACTAGTTAAAAATGATTATCAACAATCAGAACTTCAAATATGTAAAGATAATTATAATATACCTTTAACATATGATTATGTGGGGAGATCTGCATAATTTCTTTTTATCTATATATCTATATCTATCTCCACATCTATCTCTCTATATCCTAAATGGTATATAACATGAATTCTTTACTCTTCTTATTTCTAGTGAAGACTTTCAATGATTTTACAAGTTTGTGTGAAAGATGAGTTACTACCTTAAATTTTCTGTCTGAGAGACTAATTTAGTATTCACCTTGTAGATTTTTGCTTCCTGACCTGCATACAGATTTCTCAAGAGGCAGGTCAGGTGGTCTGGTATTCCCATCTCTTTCAGAATTTTCCACAATTTACTGTGATCCACACAGTCAAAGGCTTTGGCATAGTCAATAAAGCAGAAGTAGATATTTTTCTGGAACTCTCTTGCTTTTTCCATGATCCAGTGGATGTTGGCAATTTGATCTTTGGTTCCTCTGCCTTTTCTAAAACCAGCTTAAACATCAGGGAGTTCACGGTTCACATATTGCTGAAGCCTGGCTTGGAGAATTTTGAGCATTACTTTACTAGCGTGTGAGATGAGTGCAATTGTGCCGTAGTTTGAGCATTCTTTGGCATTGCCTTTCTTTGGAATGGGAATGAAAACTGACCTTTTCCAGTCCTGTGACCACTGCTAAATTTTCCAAATTTGCTGGCATATTGAGTGCAGCACTTTCACAGCATCATCTTCCAGGATTTGAAACAGCTCAACCGGAATTCCATCACCTGCACTAGCTTTGTTCTTAGTGATGCTTTCTAAGGCCCACTTGACTTCACATTCCAAGATGTCTGGCTCTAGATTAGTGATCACATCCTCATGATTATCTGGGTCGTGAAGATCTTTTCTGTACAGTTCTTCTGTGTATTCTTGCCACCTCTTCTTAATATCTTCTGCTTCTGTTAGGTCCATACCATTTCTATCCTTTATCGAGCCCATCTTTGCATGAAATGTTCCCTTGGTATCTCCAATTCTCTTGAAGAGATCTCTAGTCTTTCCCATTCTGTTGTTTTCCTCTATCTCTTTGCATTGATTGCTGAAGAAGGCTTTCTTATCTCTTCTTGCTATTCTTTGGAACTCTGCATTCAGATGCTTATATCTTTTCTTTTCTCCTTTGCTTTTCGCCTCTCTTCTTTTCAGTGCTATTTGTAAGGCTTCTCCAGACAGCCATTTTGCTTTTTTGCATTTCTTTTCCATGGGGATGGTCTTGATCCCTGTCTCCTGTACAATGTCACGAACCTCATTCCATAGTTCATCAGGAACTCTGTCTATCAGATCTAGGCCCTTAAATCTATTTCTCACTTCCACTGTATAATCATAAGGGATTTGATTTAGGTCATACCTGAATGGTCTAGCGGTTTTCCCTACTTTCTTCAATTTAAGTCTGAATTTGGAAATAAGGAGTTCATGATCTGAGCCACAGTCAGCTCCTGGTCTTGTTTTTGTTGACTGTATAGAGCTTCTCCATCTTTGGCTGCAAAGAATATAATCAATCTGATTTCGGTGTTGACCATCTGGTGATGTCCATGTGTAGAGTCTTCTCTTGTGTTGCTGGAAGAGGGTGTTTGCTATGACCAGTGCATTTTCTTGGCAAAACTCTATTAGTCTTTGCCCTGCTTCATTCCGCATTCCAAGGCCAAATTTGCCTGTTACTCCAGGTGTTTCTTGACTTCCTACTTTAGCATTCCAGTCCCCTATAATGAAAAGGACATCTTTTTTGGGTGTTAGTTCTACAAGGTCTTGTAGGTCTTCATAAAACCGTTCAACTTCAGCTTCTTCAGCATTACTGGTTGGGGCATAGACTTGGATAACTGTGATATTGAATGGTTTGCCTTGGAAACGAACAGAGATCATTCTGTCGTTTTTGAGATTGCATCCAAGTACTGCATTTCGGACTCTTTTGTTGACCATGATGGCTACTCCATTTCTTCTGAGGGATTCCTGCCTGCAGTAGTAGATATAATGGTCATCTGAGTTAAATTCACCCATTCCAGTCCATTTTAGTTCACTGATTCCTAGAATGTCGACGTTCACCCTTGCCATCTCTTGTTTGACCACTTCCAATTTGCCTTGATTCATGGACCTGACATTGCAGGTTCCTATGCAACATTGTTCTTTACAGCATCGGATCCTGCTTCCATCACCAGTCACATCCACACCTGGGTATTGTTTTTGCTTTGGCTCCATCCCTTCATTCTTTCTGGAGTTATTTCTCCATTGATCTCCAGTAGCATATTGGGCATCTAATGACCTGGGGAGTTCCTCTTTTGGTATCCTATCATTTTGCCTTTTCATACTGTTCATGGGGTTCTCAAGGCAAGAATACTGAAGTGGCTTGCCATTCCCTTCTCCAGTGAACCACATTCTGTCATTTGTAGATTTTAAACTTCTACTGTTTTGAAATACTTTTGACTTATAGAAATGCTTGCAGTAATTGTACACAGAATTTATTTGTAGTTTTCAGAAGCTTCTCTAATAACATCTCATGTAAGCACATTGAAATAATCAAAACCAAAAAAAAAGTAATCTTGACAAAATGTTAGTAAGTTATAGACCTTATTCATATTTCACCAGTTTTTTTCACTGTATAAAAACTGATAAACAGAAACCTCAATTAAATAGAGTTAGGAGGCCAGAAAAGGGAGCTTTACTGTGGCTATAGCAGTGCTCAGTGGGAAGGAAAAAGATTCCTCTTCTTTCCTGGCAAGGTCTCAGTCTTGAAAGACTATGAACTCTAGGACATTAACATAACATTATATAGCAAGTATACTTCAATTAAAAAAACCTCCATGGACTCTATTTATTATAGCCCTCCTAACTTCCTTTTCCTTTCTCTAAGGGTTCTTCCCTTGCCTTGCATGGACTTTCATGTGGCTCACCATGATGGAGACGCCTAAATGCTGATTCCTAATAAGCCTATTTTTGCTGGAGAAATATCTGGCTGTCTATTTTCTTTTTCCAGGTCAACATACTAAATGTGTTTCAGGTCAAAACATATAACTTTTGTGTTCTTGTGTCCAATCCAGGATCATATTGCAATTAGCTGTTTTATCTCTTTAGTCTCCTCCAACCTGTGACAGTATCTCAGTCTTTCCTTACCTTTCACAGTTTGGCAGTTTTGAAGATAACTGGTCAGTTACTTAGTGGTTTCTTCCTTGGTAAAATGGCCCTCATTTTGGATTTGTCTATTATTTTCTCATGATTGGGATGAGAATATGTATACTTACAGAAATTTTCCAATTAGTAAATGCAGAAAGAAAGAAGGAACAGAAAATCATCTTTAGAAAAATGCCATAGTAATAATTGCTGAAGATAACATCTACTGATAGACAGGGCTTCCCTCATAGCTCAGTTGGTAAAGAATTTGCCTGCAAAGCAGGAGACCCAAGTTCAATCCCTGGGTCAGGAAGATTCCCCTGGAGAAGGAAATGGCAACCACTCCAGTATTCTTGCCTGGAGAACCCCATGGAGAGAGGAGCCTGGCAGGCTACAGTGCGTGGGGTCACAAGAGATGGACACGTCTTAGAGACTACACCACCACTGATAGATGCTACAGTTAAGAGCCCTGATTCTTTTTATTGGAGAACAGTGCTTAGAAATCAAGATCCAGTTGCTATGAGTGCTTGTTGCTGCTGGAGCAGCATTACATCTAGGCTCTCCAGTGGAAAAAACTAAGAATTATAAGTATCTATATTAACCCATCTATGCAAACACATCTATATTTACTTCTGTATCAATTTGTCTATATAATTAAAAACATGAACTTATTTCTCTTTGTTTGTAATTCAATAACACAAAGTTTATCCTAGCCTTCTCCCTTTATTAGAAAGTTTTCTCCAAACAAACAAACAAAAAAACTTAGTTCATAACATATACAAACTTACACCATTAATTCTAATTAATATATGTAT
This sequence comes from Oreotragus oreotragus, assembly GCA_006410675.1. Taxonomy (NCBI): domain Eukaryota; kingdom Metazoa; phylum Chordata; class Mammalia; order Artiodactyla; family Bovidae; genus Oreotragus; species Oreotragus oreotragus. The sequence continues at coordinate 47,986 of SJYX01014169.1, read as the reverse complement.
AAACACATTTCAGAATTGCCAGAACATATCTATATGAGAAGACAGTTTATTAATTGGACTACAGTGTTTCTGTAGTTTCTTTTTTTCTTTAACCTTATGATATGTAATCAAGACACTATTTTCCAAAGTGAGATATTAGTTCCTTTTTCTGCATGATACAGTTATGTTATTCACTTACTATACAGTTTAGTTCACTTGTTATTGTTTTTAATTCCATTTGTTCCCTTCATTCTTATAGGTTTTATTTATCTTTTCCAGGATTTGTGTGGGGTTTCCCTAGTGGCTCAGTGGTAAAGAATCTGCCTGAAGTGGGGGAGACTTGCAGGAGACGTAGGTTCAATCCCTGGATCAAGAAGTTCCCCTGGGGAAGGAAATGGCAACCCACTCCAGCATTCTTGCCTGGAAAATTCCATGGACAGAGGAGCCTGGTGAACTACAGTTCATGGGGTCACAGAGTCAGACATCACTGAGAGACTTACAACAGCAACAATGACTATAATGCTAAGAATCGTGGCCATATAAAGATGTATGCTAAAGGCAGTGTCGTTTGCTCTCCGTCTCTAGTACCCAATTCAAGTTTCACTCTTCTCTTCAGTCCTTTGCCTTCAGCACCTCTAAGCAACTGATTTTTAATTTTCTGGTTTGTTTTTCCTGCGCTTCTTTAGCAAAGATGGAAAAACATCACTGAGAGACTTACAACAGCAACAATGACTATAATGCTAAGAATCGTGGCCATATAAAGATGTATGCTAAAGGCAGTGTCGTTTGCTCTCCGTCTCTAGTACCCAATTCAAGTTTCACTCTTCTCTTCAGTCCTTTGCCTTCAGCACCTCTAAGCAACTGATTTTTAATTTTCTGGTTTGTTTTTCCTGCGCTTCTTTAGCAAAGATGGAAAGATAAATCTCCTTTTCTTCCTTAACATTAAGGATGGCATGTTCCTTTTTATTTAGCCGCTGTATTAATTTTCAGGGCTGCTGTAACAAAGTATTGCCGAGTAGGTGGCTTAAATAACCCTCAAGCTCTTTATATGTTACTGCTAAAGCAAGAAGCCTTGTAAATTGATTTGAAAAGCCTAAAGTCATCCTAACTCTTTTGCCTTTGTTAATTATTTAAACTTTTGTCTGCAGGTTTAGAAGATTTATTCTTTATCTTTGAAATCTGAAAGATTTACTCTGATCAATCTCAGAGCTGATCATTTTTGGGTTAATTTTTGCAGGTACCTAATGAACATTTATACTGCTAGTTTCAGCTCTTTTCTGATACTAGAAAGTTTTCTGAGATTACAGTTTTAAGTAATAGCTGTATTTCATTGTTTTATTTTATTTCTTTAAGAATTTTTATATTTTCAATGTTTTACTTCCCTGTATTTTTATTACTTCCAATATTATTCACACTTCCGTTTTCTACTTATTTCTCTCTGATCATCTTTACGTCTTTCTTTATGTCTCTGTCTTTGCTTGGTTATTGTTATGCTTCCCTTTAATGCCCTTTATTAATTTATCATTTGAGCCTTTTCTGCTTTGAGTATCTCCTAACTTATTATCTATTTCTGAGCTAATTTTGTCTTTTTAAAAATATTTCTTTGCTGAGTGCATTCAGATATTTTTCTTCCTGATTTTTGTCCATTTCAGTTTATAATTTGTAAGTTTCTGATTGAAGATTATTTATATCATTACTTATTCAATTACATTAATAATTTTTGGACTATTGACACAATTCCTTGTTTCATGGAGATTTTTGTAAGGCGTGTCAATTTCCCTCAGTTTATATTGTCAAATAATTTACTTGTATGACATGCTGTTTCCTGAATTTCTGTAATTATGGTGAACTTGCCTTTCTTTCTTTTCATGTTTAAAATTTTCAGGCATTTTATAAGATTTTTACTTTTACAGTCAGAAGAGCAAGTCTAAGTACTTTGGTGGTTTTCCTTGTTCATTTTAGTGGTGGGAAATCTTATTTTATGGACTTACTTTGTCTTATAAGATCTTAAATCTTTTTTTCTTATTTCTTCCTATTCCTTTCTTACCTGACTCTAAAAAAGTGTTTCTTCCTTTATTTTTATTTTTCTTTCATCCCTGGAATCTATGTGTCTCAAAGTCTAATTTTTAGATTGCATCTGGCTCTTTAAATTTTGCTCTTCCCTTTAAAGTATAACTACCCTTTTGAGTCACCTAGACTGTGAGTATGGTCGCTTATATTTGAGTCAACTATACTTTGAAGTTTATTCCCTGTGGCCTGTATTCCAGGTAGAATTACTTTTTTCTTCTGTTGTTTTGTACTGTTCTGAAAAGGCCAATTAGGAGGTAAGTAGCAAGGCTAGCCCTAATTGTCTATTTCCATTCACATGTATGTAGGTCAAGAAGCAACAGTTAGAACTAAACAAGGAACAATGGACTGGTTTCTAAATGGGAAAAAAAGTACATTTAGGCTGTATATTGTTACCCTGCCTATTTAATTTGTATGCAGAGTACATCATGTGAAATGCTGGGCTGGATGAAGCACAAGCTGGAATCAAGATTTCTGGGAGAAATATCAATAACCTCAGATATGCAGATGATACTATCCTTATGGCAGAAAATAAACAGGAGCTAAAGAGCCTCTTGATGAAGATGAAAGAGGAGAGTGAAAAAGCTGGCTTAAAACTAAACATTCAAAAAACTAAGATCATGGCACCACTTTATGGCAAATTGATGGGGAAACAATAGAAACAATAACAGACTTTATATCTTGGGCTCCCAAATCACTGTGGATGGTGATCGTAGTCATGAAATTAAAAGGTGCTTACTCTTTGGAAGAAAACTTTGACAAACATAGACAGTGTATTAAAAAACAGAGACATCACTTTGTTGACAAAAGCCTGTATAGTCAAATCTATGATTTTTCCAGTAGTCATGTATGGATGTGAGAGCTGGACAATAAAAAAGGCTGAGGCCTGAAGAATTGATGGCTTCGAACTGTGGTGTTGGAGAAGACTCTTGAGAGTCCTTGGATAGCAAGGAGATCAAATCAGTCAATCCTAAAAGATATCAACCCCGAATATTCATTGGAAGGACTGATGCTGAAAGCTTCAATACTTTGCCAGCTGATGTGAAGGGCCAATCAAGACCCTAACCCTGGGAAAAATTGAAGGCAGGAGGAGAAGGCAGCAACAGAGGATGAGATGGTTGGATGGCATCATTGACTCAATGGACACGAGTTTGAGCAAACTCTGGGAGATAGTGAAGGACAGGGAAGCCTGGTGTGCTGCAGTCCATGGGGTCACAAAAAGCTGACATTACTGAGTGATTGAACAAGAAGATTCAGTATTTTGAGAAAAGAAACTTTTCTATAATTTGCCTGAAAAATTAGTTCTATTTTTTCCAATGAAAAATAAAAAAAATAATTATTCTAAATGTACATGCTTCTATGAGATCCCAATACAAGTGTTTCTCACTTTTAAAAATTCAGTTTTAAAGCACTGATATCCCTATAAGCGATCTCCACTAAGGAAGGTATTTGGAAAGCAATTTCATATGCCTGTAGTGTTTCCTGTGATCAAAGTTTCCTGACACTCTTTAGAAGTGTTTCCTGAACTAGTTTCTACTCCACATTTAAAAATTCCCTCAATCTTTTCAGTCATACCTTATCTTTGGTTCTCAGTGACAACACTCTACCTGAGCATTAGCTTCATTATGTTCAACTACTATCATAAAATTGAGTATAATCTCAAAGGATAAAAGTTTTGTCTTTTAGTCTAGTTGTAGAACTGCTTTTATGGAACATAGAACAATTTTAATAGAGTAACTAAACATATTTTGGACAACCAAGATGACTACCTTGAAGGAGGAAACTAATTTAGATACATAATACTAGTGTTTCAGCTTAAAAAATTTTTTTTGTCACTATATAGTTTTAGTTCTCCTATCACTAGTAAATATGTTGAATATCCATGAAAATAATGACACATACAGTTCACCCTTTCTATTTCAAATTATAAATGAAGATCAGCTGGCTGTTTCAATTTTAGTTAAATTTCACAGTAGTTTTACAAGTGCTTTATAATTATAATTGGAACCTATTTTAAGTATAAAATTGTATTAGTTCAAAAACATATTCCATACACATCTTAACTAACTATGCTAGTTTTTATTAATAAGATATTTCTCAATTTTTGTTTATAGTTTTATAATTCTTAGTATTGTGTTCTTAAAGCTTTGCCAAGTTAAATAAACATCTCCTCTCATTATTAGTTGCCTATTTGGAAACATATAGTGCTACTTTCTATATAAGCATTCATGCTACTAGTATATATGAAAGTTCCCTTAGACATAAAAAAGATGAAAAATAATGAAAAGCAAAAAAGCAATGGTAATCAGAATATGACTTATGGTTTTCTTCCATATCTTATCATTTGTTATTCAATTTTTTGTGACAAAATATATTAATTTTGTATTTCCCTAAGATGCAAAATATTTTAAAGGAAGTGATCTCATTCCTTACATTAATTTTGTTATTGTTGTTTAGGATACAATGATATGATCTTTCAAAATGTGAAACCCATGCTATGCATTCAAAATGAAGATTTACTCTAAAGTACGTAATTTATATCTTTGATCTTTTACCTTCTGTTTAGTCTTTCAAATTTCCATGTACTGCACAGTGAGGACTCATCTCACTGTGGGGAATGGAACTAATGTTCTGTCCCTAAGAAAAAGCAAAGAGAAAGATTGGCTCATTTCAGGATACTTAGATAAGAAAACTGCATGGGTCTAAAAAATTTACTTGTTAAGATAAAGATCATACCCTCACATATTAAGATAGACTAAAGTAATGATTATCAAATCATATTAATTACTTTTAAACTGATTATTATAATTATCAGGTTATAAATTCTAACTCTCCACACTATAGTGTATCCTAATATTTGAAGTCTGTAAGTTTGATCGTTTAGTAAGGAGTCTGTATTTCAGTCAAGCAAGATATATATCATATTATAATCACTTGGCAGGCATTTTTCAGGGATTAAAAATACAAAAACAAACTTTCCTCATTCTTTGTCTTTTTTTTAAAATTTGCTCACTATAGCAAACACATTCAGAATTTATTTTTAAAGTAAGTCAGAAGATATTTAACATTGTTTTTATAAATCAGTTTCTTTAAACTTTATTGGTACAGATAATATGGGTTTGAATCAAGTATCATAGTACTTTGGCTTGGAAAATAAAGCCGTTTTTTAAGCTGTTAGTCTAATAGAAAATTTCTAGTTTCACATTGATAGATGATTATTATTCTAATTTGATCCAACTAAATGTACTTGGAGCATAATTTCAAGTGTAGTTTTCTTTATATTTATTAAAAAATGCAAAATCTAATTATTTCTTATGCAGAATTTATCTCTTATATAAAGGCTTTGACATATGGACTGAGTCCCTCTTTTGGACTTTAATTCAACAATCACATGTTTACCGTTACTAGTTTCCTCACTGGGAATACTTTCAAATTAGCTAGAGCATCATTCATAATAGACTTAGTATAGTTTTTGTTTTCCTTTTTGTTTTATTCTCCATAGGGAATTTCAGGGACTTCCAAATATCTATCTCTTGCAATACTGAAGGATTATTTAGGAAATGATATAATAAAGTGAACAGAAATTTTGACTGGGCAATAAGCCATGCATGTATAGACTATCTGTACATATATGTGTGAATTTGTGTATGAGAGAGACATACAGACAGACAGATAGGCAGTAGTGGGGAAGAGGGGGCAGGGCGTGTGGAGGCAAGAAATCTAGATCAGCTGGATCTCTTACTTCCCCACTCCCCAATAGGATTTGTCTCAAGAAACATCTTTAGAGGTTAAATGCACTATAGTAGTACTGTATTTGGAGAAGGCGATGGCACCCCACTCCAGTACTCTTGCCTGGAAAATCCCATGGACTGAGGAGCCTCATAGGCTGCAGTCCATGGGGTCGCTGAGGGTCAGACATGAATGAGCGACTTCACTTTAACTTTTCACTTTCATGCATTGGAGAAGGAAATGGCAACCCACTTCAGTGTTCTTGCCTGGAGAATCCCAGGGACGGCTGAGCCTGTTGGGCTGCCGTCTATGCGGTCGCACAGTCGGACACGACTGAAGCGACTTANCGACTTCACTTTAACTTTTCACTTTCATGCATTGGAGAAGGAAATGGCAACCCACTTCAGTGTTCTTGCCTGGAGAATCCCAGGGACGGCTGAGCCTGTTGGGCTGCCGTCTATGCGGTCGCACAGTCGGACACGACTGAAGCGACTTAGCAGTAGCAGCAGCAGCAGTGTATACACGGTGTACCTGAATCATGTGTATAGATATGGCCTGAGCTTTTCTTTTTACACAATGCACCATGAAGTAAATACGTGCAAAAATATTGACATAAACCCTTTGTTATTAATTAGAAAATTCATATAATTATAACACAGAGAAGATTCCAATCATAAAGGTGAAGTAGAGGGGATAATAGTAGGTTGTTCCCTGACTTTTAAAAACTCGTAGCAGATTTTTAATAGAAATTTGAAATGGAAAGACCCATTTCAGACCAAGAAAGACAAATACTATATGATCTCACTTGTGCATAAAATCAAAAAACAAAACAAATCTGGACTCCAGATACAGAAAACAGATTGTTGTGTGAATAGGGTTAAAAAGTACAATCTTCCGGTTATACAATAAATAAGTCCTGGGGATATAATATACAACATAGCAACTAGAGTTAATGGCACAGTATTGAATATTTGAAAGTTAGTAAGAGAATAGATCTTAAAACCTGTCATCATGATAAAAATAATTGTAACTATGTGGTGATTGATATTAACTAGACATTGTTATAATCATTTCACTATATATATAATCATTATATTGTATACTTGAAACAATAGAATGCTATATATCAGTTACATCTGAATTAAAAAATTAAAAGAAAAAGTCCATAGCTATTAAATTGTCATTCCAATTTTGTCACTTCTTTCCAGTATCATTCCAATATTTGTAGCATATATAGTTCACTTTAGCAAGATGACAAATACATGCCCTATGCTTTATAAGTTTAAGTATGCAAATATTTAAGTAAAGCAAGAAAGGATAGAAAAAGAGAAAAGTGTCCACAAGAAATGAGCAGATTTAGGCTATATTTTCCTTTCGTAAGCTGTGAAAATCCTTGCTGAAAATATCATAATTTCTTACATATTGTCATTTCCTTTTGTTATTATTACATGCTGTAAGTTAACAGGAGCTAGTATATTTCCAAAAGATGCAGAGAAGGCTGAGAAGTACAAAGCCTTTTATCAGTGTGATGTACCTAAGGTGTAAAGGGTAGGAAACAGCCTGATTAGTAGAAGCTGGTTATCTCTGAAACTGCGTCCATGCACAACTCTGCCAACACAGAGCCTGATAGGAGGGACTGCCAAGGGAAATCAGCCAGAGAACTGTCACCAAATTCAGTCCAGTGCTCTGCTGGAAATGTTTCCTTACTTGTTGCATGAATATCTAGTACACGTGATGACTATACATGAACAGTGAAACAAAAGGAAAAAAATGTAGTTTACCCTGCTGAGAAATTAAAAAGGCATTAAGAAGTGATGGAGAAGGCAATGGCACCCCACTCCAGTACTCTTGCCTGGGAAATCCCATGGACAGAGGAGCCTGGTGGGCTGCAGTCCATGGGGTCGCTAAGAGTCGGACACGATTGAGCTACTTTGCTTTCACTTTTCACTTTCATGCATTGGAGAAGGAAATGGCAACCCACTCAGTATTCTTGCCTGGAGAATCCCAGGGACGGCGGAGCCTGGTGGGCTTCTGTCTATGAGGTCACACAGAGTTGGACACGACTGAAGTGACTTAGCAGTAGCAGCAGTAGCAAGAAGTGACATGTCATATGAGGCTTATGAGATACATAAAGCTGTGCATAAGACTGGCTCTCATATGTGTATATATATATAGGTATATATACACACACGTTTTTAGGCTCCAGTTACCTTATGAAGACCTTGGAGTATATTATCGGTTCTCAACTCTGGCAGCATGTTAGATTTATATGAAGAGCTTTAAAAGTACTCATATCTGTCAAAGGCCCTAAAAGTACAGCCTAGCCATAACCTTTTATTTATTAACTTCCATATGTGATCCTGTGTATAACTGGACATTAGAAAGACTGGATAGCATTTTAAGTGATTTAAGTCTCTTCCACATTTAATTTTCCATATTTTCTAAGAAAGCTCCATTTTTCCTAGCTTTCTCCATTCTCCTTGCTTCTTTGCATAAATACCCTCTTTACATACTGAAGACTAAAAAAGATAAGACAGATATTATTTTATCTACAAGTATTGTAATTAAATATTTGATTGTTTCATATGCATATTACTCTGCCGCTGCTGCTGCCAAGTTGCTTCAGTCATGTCCGACTCTGTGCCACCCCATAGATAGCAGCCCACCAGGCTCCCTCGTCCCTGGGATTCTCCAGGCAAGAACACTGGAGTGAGCCATTTCCTTCTCCAATGCATGAAAGTGAAAAATGAAAGTGAAGTTGCTCATTCATGTCTGACCCTCAGCGACCCCATGGACTGCAGCCTACGAGGCTCCTCAGTCCATGGGATTTTCCAGGCAAGAGTACTGGAGTGGGGTACCATTGCCTTCTCCGACTCTGCCACTACAAACCTACAAATGGTAAATCATGTCAGGATAAGCTGTTTCATATGGCTGATGGAATAACTGGGAAATAAGATACAACTAAGATATTTTAATATTCCATTCTATCCTAGAATCATAACTTTTTTAGTCCAGGATGTTCCAGGAAGATTTTTAGTAAAATACTCAGTGAAAGCATTCTACTTGACAAGGTCCAGACTCTGAGTCAACTAGTAAGATTTGCTAGAATTTATTATAAGCACTCTTGGGCATGTCATGGAGGAATTCCCCAACTGTTTCAGAATAAGAAATGAGCACATGGGAGCTTGTGCCATTTCTTATAGTACATGCTGTGGTAGGAACTATTTAACTACTATATGGATCCCAGGTCTAACTAAAGCAGAATCAGCAAACACTGAGCAGTTTCTAGAAAATAGAAAGAGGTTTAAATGGTTAAAAACTATCATAACAAATATAACCAAAAACATATGCCCATTAAATAAAAATCCCAAAGTGCTGATTTGAAATCAGGACTGTGAACTCAAACTATATTTTAAACAAAGGACATATTTGCAAGCTTTTATTACCAAAAAACTCAGAAAGGGACCAACTCGGTAGCAGTAAGAACACTTTGGCAAATAAATTGCATTCTTTAAATATTATTTTTCACCAAAGAAATCAGACTTCTTGAAGAAATAGCTAATTAAACATCTGGTGCCAGAAGTATTCAGGAAGGGCTTAGAATATGCTGTCATACTGAAAAGAAGCAGGACCCTGCGGTCCTTACTCCCCATGTCCTCTTCTGTCTGTGAAAAAACTTTGAAAGTGAAAGTGAAGTAGCTAGTCATGTCCAACTCTTTGCGATGCCATGGACGTTAGCCTACTAGGATCTTCAGTATATGGGACTTTCCAGGCAAGAATACTGGAGTGGGTTGCCATATCCTTCTCCAGGGGATCTTCCCTGACCCAGGGATCGAACCTGGGTCTCCCACACTGTAGGCAGACGCTTTACCATCTGAGTTACCAGGGAAACTTTAGCCAAAGAATAAGCTTAGTCAGAGAAGTGAGAACATGTAGAAACAAAGGAAAATTGTCAAAGGAGACCAAATAATAATAATGTACTTATTAAGCATAATCAAGGACCTTTAGGTCCTCTTTCAGGCCTATACCTAATATTCTGAGCTATATCCTATGAGCTGTCTATAGATAGTGAAACCCCCACCAGGTGGCAAAAGTTAAGTATATGATGATCAGACTGTAACCATGACATAAGCTACCACCGTTCTGAGAACTGGCTTCAAAGAAATGGAAACAAGCCAACCCTGGAACTAAAGACTAACTGTACTTAAAACAATCAAGAGGAGGCTGATTGGACCACCAGTGACCAACTTCAAGATGACTGCCAGACCTGACTGTGCTATTTGTGCACATACTACCCTCCGTTCACCTATAAAAACTCTTGCCCACTGATTATCGGTGGGAGGAGAGTTGGCCTTTGGACAGGATTCGATTATCGTTTCCCCCGTTGTTGGCGTCTGAAGTAAAGCAAGCTTTCCTTTCCACCAACCAAGGCTCCTTATTGGCTTTTGAGCTGCAAGAAGACAGACCACAACTTTTGGTAATAATACTAGAAAACTCTTAAAGATCACTAGATTATGCAAAGGAACACAGGTGCCACTGAGAATAAACTATGATAGCAAAATTTGTGAATTGATAAGAATAATAACTATAAGAAGTTAAAATGAGTAAAATATATTAAAACAATAGATTAATCATATTAACAAAGAAGAGAAAAAGTGAACTCAATTTCACTTTCAGAGGATTCTAGGGAGCAAGTCATTATTTCAAAACTGGTGAATTAACAGGAGAAGTCAGATTTTAATCTTCCTTTTTTACATAATATTTACATTGGCTTAATGCAATGGTTGATAAAGTGTTTATTAAAGTATTTTTTAGCCAGTAAATGAATAAATAACCACAGATTTAAAGTATAAAATTTTTCAACTTCTAAAAATTTATGGATTTTAGCATTGATAACTATGTGTGCTAACACTGCAAAAAGAAAGGCAGATAGATAGTAGAAATAGTCTCACTAAGATGTTTAAATCTGAATGTTATCAAGTCTCTGGTTTAACAAGAAGGAAATACAGAGAAGTGCTAAAGGATATTACAAGCTGGAATGAGTAAAATTCAGTTAGTTATATTAACAAAGTGATTTCCTCAACAGAATCTTTCAAGAAATTTAAGAAAATAATAAATGAGACAAAGAATTAATAGTCCATAGCAGAGAAGGCAATGGCACCCCACTCCAGTACTCTTGCCTGGAGAATCCCATAGACGGAGGAGCCTGGTAGGCTGCAGTCCATGGGGTCGCGAAGAGTTGGACTCTACTGAGTGACTTCACTTTCACTTTTCACTTGCATGCATTAGACAAGGAAATGGCAACCCACTCCAGTGTTCTTGCCTGGAGAATCCCAAGGACTGGGGAGCCTGGTGGACTTCCATCTATGGAGTCGCACAGAGTTGGACCCGACTGAAGCGACTTAGCAGCAGCAGCAGCAGACCTATAGATTGGGCTTCCCCGCTGGCTCGGTGGTAAAGACAGTCGTCAGATTAGCTTGATACATTTGTGAAGGGTTAAGAGGGCTATAGATTATCACCAAAAAGCTAGGCCTATGAATTTGGCCATGTCCTTGAATTCTTCTCCTTTGTGAAATACAGAGATATAACTGATATTTTTTCATGTGATTGTCATGATCAGTATTGAATATTTACAGTAGGTTGAAAGGTAGATGAATAGATTATGATAGGAGAATGATAGGTAGGTATTAATAAATAGAGTTATAGAAGTGGCAAATGCTGGAATTGAACTCAGATTTGTCTAGCATCATGATTAAACTAGTACAACATCTCTTAATGCTACTTATAAACTTACGTTAACTGTGATCAAAGACAGAAAGGGCAATTTATTGCTTACCATTTACATTTTAAAGACAATCCAGCTGCCATCGCTATTCACCAATACATTCAGTTTAGATTTAAACATTTCTCAGGGAACTGTCAAAGAAGATAATATTGGAGTATCTTCTCCATTTAGTATAAATGTATAATAGCTTCAAGGTGGTAGTTCAGAAATGAAAGACGATGATCAATGTTTAATCATGACAAACTTAAGTCACTGTTGTCTAAACATCCATGGTCACGCAGGCCAAGTAAAGCAGAGGACTACTACAGTTTATATCAGGTGCTTCCTCTTTATTCATGCTTATCTTCAGCTGTACAACATGTAATATGGAATTACTGAAATGGAAGTCTATTGTGACATTTCAGAGTAGTCATGCACATTTTCCTGGAGAGAAAATTAATTATAGAACAAAATGAAGATGAAAAAATACAAATGAAAGGTGATAAAAATAGCAACAATAAACTGTCTTTTATGGACTTTTAGAAGTCTGAATATCATCTGAGAACAATAATTATTCTGAGTGTGTCTTTAAACTTCCACATTTCTTTGCTCTTCTTAAAGAAATTTGTTATTTAATATTATTAATGAGATTTAATATTAATGAATCTTATGCTCTTTTCTAGAATTATTTTGTGTCAATCTGAATGTCAGCTTCCTCATTTTGAGCTATAACTTTTTAATGACACATATGATCTAACCTTTTTTAATGCTTCCTTCCGAAATGTTGCATTTGCTATTCTCTCCCTTAGAACAATCTTTCTGGATTGCCCTGAAGCTAGTGTCTCATAATTATTTGAGCCTTTGTTGACTGCTAATACTTAGTTGTTGCTCTCATCTTTTCCTGGTTTGCTATTTCATATTATTAAAAACCATCAATACTTAAAATCATCAGGATAATTTATTTTGCTATCATATTATCTGTATCATTGTACAAAGTTTCTTAAAGGCAGGACTATTTTCTTATCTCTTGTGTAACTCCAGCTAGTGCGCATGTTGAATGAAACTGATCTTTTAACACACACCCTAGAGCTTGTTCATAACATCCATGTTGTCACCAATGGACATGTATTAAAATTGAAAAGTTAGTCAATTGTCTACAGAATTCAAATAGAAACACTTGATTAAATAGTTTTTGGAAATGTGCTTTAAAGTTCTGTCAGTGAATGATGGGACAGAACAGATCAGAGGAGTCAGATATTAAGAAAATAGCGATGTTTACTAGGGTCAGTTAGGTATGAAGTTCAATTAGGCTGCTGATAACCAAAAAGATTAGGAGCGTTCCTGGTTCTCAGATGGTAAAGAATCTGCCTGCAATTCAGGAGACCCAGGTTTGATCCCTGGGCCGAGAAGATCCCCTTGAAGAAGGGAATGGCAACCCACTCCAGTATTCTTGCCTGGAGAATTCCGTGGACAGAAGAGTCTGGCAAGTTATAGTTGTGGAACTGCAAATAGTCAGACACGACTGAGAAACTAACACTTTCTTTTCATCCAGAAGGTATGACAGCTGACTTGGTAATTCATACCAGCAGTGATCGGGTTAGAGTTTAATAAGAAGGAACAGGTGGTTGCCAACAGGCAAAACTACACAAGGACAGAGCAGTCTGTGTGAGCAGAGATGCATAGAGAGCATCAGGAGAATGGAATTCTAAGAAGAAAAGTTGTGGGAGCGGGCACCCAAGATCTAGATAGGGTTTTACGGCTAGACTTTCTTGAGAAGAACTGGTAAGGCAGGGACCCTGTTCCTCAAGCTTTAATGTACAGTGTAGGAGGAAGGTAGGTGGAATCCTGCTTTCTGGTCTTAAGACATAGTATGCTGATTTTGCTTTATTTTTTAAGCCTGCTCAATATTGGAAAGATCTCCTTACTTAAGTCTCCTGCATATGAACCTTTGAGTTGAGTACTTTCAAGGATGCGAACATGTCTTCAGATGTCCAGTCACATAAGTTAGTTCACATATCTGTTGCACATTGTCAGGTGAATGCATCCTCGATAAATGGTAGTGCTTTTGTGTACTTTACTGGACAGTACTGTACAGAGAACAGTAGTACAGCACCTTTATTTCAAGCCCAGGATGTCCAAAAGTAACCATAAAAAACAGTGATGATTGTAGCTAGTGCTGCTAAGGAGTGCCTAGCATCAAGAAGGGCGAAAAGAGGCAAGAAAAAGAAGTAACTGACAAACTGAAGACATTCATGATGCAGAAAGAGCAAGGGGATTTCCTTTATCTGAGGAGGCACTGTTAGATTTTGAGAAACAGGACCTGAATGTAGAAAGGTATATGGAGGCTGCAGAAGTTATTCAGAATGCAATCCAGTGATACTGTGTCATCTGTGATGACAAAAACAGCTACCACCCAGACATCACTGGATCATTTTTTCAAGAGGGTATATAGAATTGAATCCAGCAAGGAACCAAAACCTGTGCCATGTATGCCAGGTGTGAGTGAAATTGCAGCTTGCCTTCCATCTCCTTTTGTTGAGGATTTTTCAGTTCTACCATCTTCCACCTCCTCTCCCTACTTGTCAATAACTCTTCCTGCCTGTTCACTCAATGCCAGCCCCTGTATGCCAGCTGTTGTACTGTACTACTGTCCTTTTCAAGGCACTGTATTGTAAGATTAAATGTTTTTATTTTTTGCTTGTTTTTTTATGCAGTATTTGTGAGAAAAGTATTATGAATCTATAGTACAGTACTATATAGCCGATTGTGTTAGTTGGGTACCCAGGCTAACTTTGATGGGCTTAAAAACAAATTGGACTTATGAACACACTCAGAACAGAACTCATTCATATTTAGGGGACTTACTTTTATTCGTATAGCCGCTCCTGTTTTCTTTTGATTACTAATTAATTGGAACATATTTTTCCATTCTTTCACTTCCAATTCTTTCATTTCTTTGAATCATAAAGAGAGTCTCTTATATGCAGCATATAGTTGGACCTTGTTTTTGTTCCTGGACCTGTGAATGTGCTCGCAGAATAGAATTCATTTGTATGTAGGGTATTTACTGCACTGACTAAAACCACAACTGATCCAAGACCATGATCAAACTCAACTTGAAGGCAAAGGGAAAAGAAATGACTGGTTGATTAGCTTATGAAAAGTAGTAAATGATTCTGTTTGGTAGTTATTTGTAGAATCTGTGTTTGAATTNCTGTGAATGTGCTCGCAGAATAGAATTCATTTGTATGTAGTGTATTTACTGCACTGACTAAAACCACAACTGATCCAAGACCATGATCAAACTCAACTTGAAGGCAAAGGGAAAAGAAATGACTGGTTGATTAGCTTATGAAAAGTAGTAAATGATTCTGTTTGGTAGTTATTTGTAGAATCTGTGTTTGAATTATTCTTCTTCATAAGCATACCTTAAGGACCATTATCAAGTTCAAAGTCAACCGGTTCAAAAAGGAGACAATAATCCAGTTTAGGAAAAGTCCATCTTTTTTTTTTTTAAGCTATATATTAATAAGGACAGAAAGGTGGAATTGTGTTTGTGAGATATGTGTGTGGTAGCAAGACAAGAAATTAAAAGCTTGGGAGAATAAGCCTCTTCCAAAGGGAGAATTATCTGTCTTTGCTGTGCACATGACTTAGAATATTAGTGATAAATGTATCTGGTAGGCATTCGTACATGTTTACAATTCTATTTTGACCGCAATTTGAGTTTCCAAATCATCACTGGCATACTTTCAAATCAAACTCTGATTCTGGAGGGAAAGAAGATAGAATAACTCCATGAATAGAATCTTTTATTAGTAATAAACTCAGCAAACCTCACATGGTAGAAATATCTCAGAGCAGTTCTGCACCAGAGGAAGACTTAGCAAAGGCAATCCATTTATTTGACAACACGTTTCCTTTTGGAAGTCACATTTACTTGCCTTAATCCAACCCCACAGATTTCAGTTCACTGACAAATCAGCAATCTTTTAAAAAGGAAAGGGAAACTAAAGCCACATACTTCTTCAGAGCTGAGTCATTCTGATTTAATTACATCACTGAAAAAGGCAGACAATTACAGTTCAATTAAGGATGTATAACATGAATCAGATTATAGTACAGAAGAGACTTCAAACAATTTGTGGATTTCAGGATGAAACTTTTAAGGATTAACAAATGAATATCAGTGGTTTCCCTAACAATTCTGAGTGAAATTCAACTAGAGTATTTAATCAGAAAGATCTGGAAAGCAGATTTTATTGTTGCCATTTCAGCTAAGTTACTTTCACCATCAAACTGAAATCTGCCCAGATGGTGTCCTCTCTTGAGTGTTGAGGTGCTACATAAAAGATGATCCTGACAATAGTAATTAGATCATTTTTATTGATAAGAAGCTTTTATTCTGTTTTTTTTCTTTTTTGACTGAGTTTTCCCCTCACCCCCTTTTACTGTAAAGAACATTTTCTGTCTAGGTTTCTCACTGCAATAAATAGCTCTAAACTTAATTTTTAAAATGCTCTGTGGTTGTTTCAAAGTCAGTTGAAGGAAGCAGGTCAATTTTCTTCAGGTTTATTTTTCTTTTCCTACTTTCAAATGTATGCTGAGTTCACTCACAAGGATTTACTGTGGGGTGAATACAACAAAATTTACCAGAAGTGAATAAGACTGTAGGATCCATTCCAAAAGAGGAAATTAGAATCAAAAAAAGTATTGATAATCTAATGAAATGTATTATTTGAGAATATTAAATGAATGGAGCCAACATTCCTCTAAGAATACTTGACTTTATTCAATTTTCTACTGTTATTGTATCAGTCTTATTCTCATTATATTTAAATAAATAATAGGCTAATTTATACGTTAGGAAGGTAATAGAATGGTTATTTTTACTTAATAAGTGGACATTTCTGTTCTACCAGATTATTTTATAATTACTCATTCTAATCATAGTATTTTGAATTTTTGTTTTAAATTACTAATTAAAAATATTTTATTCCATAACACCCTGTGAACACAGGATAGATATGTAGTGATAGCCTATTTATAACTTTGGAATTATCATAATAAAGCTATGAATTCATCCTCTGTGAAGTCATGTCCGACACGTAGCGACCCCATGGACTGCAGCCTACCAGGGTCCTCCATCCATGGGATTTGCCAGGCAAGAGTATTGGAGTGGGGTGCCATTGGTTTCTCCAGAATTTACCCGGTTACTTAATTAGAATATTTTGGTAACTGTGCCTAATATGCTTCTCTAAGAATCTCTCTCCTATGCAACTCCAGCAACAACCATGATTTTAAGTTCCCTGTTTATACTTCGATTTTCTGTATAGTTTTGCTGTACATATGTGTCTCTTTAAACATGAAAGTTTTGTTTGGGTTTTGAGTACATAAAAATCATGATATAATGTATGCATTTTACAAGTTTTAAAAATTTAACACTAAGATTCATTTATGTTGTTAAATTGAGATAGTTTCATCACTGGGTCTCTTGAGCTTTATATATATTGTGTGTTAGTTGCTCAGTCATGTCCAACTCTTTGCAGTCCCACAGACTGTAGCTTGCCAGCTCCTCTGTCCATGGAATTCTCCAGGCAAAATACTGGAGTGGATTGCCATTCCCTTCTCAGGGGATCTTCCCAACCCAGAAATTGAACCCAGGTCTCCCTCACTTTAGACAGATTCTTTATCATCTGAGTCACAAAGGCAGCCCATTGTTTCACTTAATTCTCTCAACAGCTCCATGAGGTACATATTTTTATTCTCATATTAAGTGTAAGAAATCAAAGCTCAAGAAAATGGAAGGACATAGCTCAAGGTTACATCTCAGGAAGGTGACACCTACTGTGGTTGGTAACTAAGCCTCTCTTGACTTCTAACTCTGTGTTATTTAATATAGAACAACTGAGACTTCCACGTAACAGAAAAAGCTCAAACCTAAATTGTTTTTGAGGTTGTAGTATCACCATTTTACACATGAGCAAAGTGTATATAAATGGAGATATTTCCAAAAGTTGTCTATTGCAGGAGGCAAAAGAATGACCCCACCAAGATGTCTACATTTAATTCCCAGAACCTATGAAAATATAATGTTACATGAAAAGGGCTTAAATTGTTGATGGAATTCAGAATGCTAATCAGCTAACCATAAAATCAGGGCATTTTCCCGGATTATATGGGTTCAATATATTCACAAGTTATCTTTTAAATATTGAAGAGAGAGGCAGAATTGTAAATGAATATACCTGCTTGAATAAACAGATTTCCAATGTGATGAAACATATATGACTGCTAGTATATTGCATTGTCCACACATCATACTTGGAATTTTAAAATATTTAATTAGTATATTTTGTTGATGTAATACATTTACATAGTTCAAATTCAAAAGATATGAAAGGATAAAGAGTGAAAAAGTCCATTTGCCATATCTGATCTCTACATTATTCTTTCCTTGCAACCTATTTTATTACTTTATATGGCTATTTCCACATGTATTTTATATTTGTATAACCAAATGTGCTTATAAATATATGCTCTCATCCTCATCTTTCACATAATTGCTAGCATACTATACACTACAGTATGTTATTGTACACACTGACTCTTAACATTTGCTAGAAATACTTTCACTGGGTGAAAAGCATTCTTGTAATTTATTAACCAACTACCTAGAGTTTCCCCATTCTGTTGTTTTCCTCTATTTCTTTACATTGATCGCTGAGGAAGGCTTTCTTATTTCTCTTTGCTATTCTTTGGAACTCTGCATTCAGATGCTTATATCTTTCCTTTTCTCCTTTGCTTTTCACTTCCCTTCTTTTCACAGCTATTTGTAAGGCCTCCTCAGACAGCCATTTTGCTTGTTTTGCATTTCTTTTCCATGGGGATGGTCTTGATCCCTGTCTCCTATACAATGTCATAAACCTACATCCACAGTTCATTAGGCACTCTATCAGATCTAGTCCCTTAAATCTATTTCTCACTTCCACTGTATAAGCATAAGGGATTTGATTTATGTCATACCTGAATGGTCTAGTGGTTGTCCCTACTTTCTTCAATTTGAGTCTGAATTTGGCAATAAGGAGTTCATGATCTGAGCCACAGTCAGCTCCTGGTCTTGTTTTCACTGAATGTATAGAGCTGTATAGAGCTGTATAGACTGTATAGAGCTTCTCCATCTTTGGCTGCAAAGAATATAACCAATCTGATTTTGGTGTTGACCATCTGGTGATATCCATGTGTAGAGTCTTCTTTTGTGTTGTTGGAAGAGGGTGTTAGCTATGACCAGTGCATTCTCTTGGCAAAATTCTATTAGCCTTTGCCCTGGATCTTTCCATATCCCAAGGCCAAATTTGCCTGTTACAATAGGTATCTCTTGACTTCCTATTTTTGCATTCCAGTCCCCTACAATGAAAAGGA
>SJYX01014167.1:0-10078 GCA_006410675.1 Oreotragus oreotragus | reverse complement strand
CAGTGACAGACTTTATTTTCTTAGGCTCCAAAATCACTGCAGATGGTGACTGCAGCCATGAAATTAAAAGTCGCTTGCTCCTTGGAAAAAAAGCTATGACCAAGCTAGACAGCACATTAAAAAGCAGACACATTATTTTGCCCACAAAGGTCCATCCAGTCAAAGCTATGGTTTTTCCAATAGTCATGTATGAATGTGAGAGTTGGACTATAAAGAAAGCTGAGTGCTGACTATAAAGAAAGCTGATGCTTNAAGCTATGACCAAGCTAGACAGCACATTAAAAAGCAGACACATTATTTTGCCCACAAAGGTCCATCCAGTCAAAGCTATGGTTTTTCCAATAGTCATGTATGAATGTGAGAGTTGGACTATAAAGAAAGCTGAGTGCTGACTATAAAGAAAGCTGATGCTTTTGAACTGTGGCATTAAAGAAGACTCTTGAGAGTCCCTTGGACTGCAAGGAGATCCAACCAGTCAATCCTAAAGGAAATCAGTCCTGAATATTCATTGGAATGACTGATGCTGAAGCTGAAACTCCAATACTTTGGCCACTTGATGTGAAGAACTGACTCATTTGAAAAGACCCTGATGCTGGGAAAGATTGAAGGCGCGAGGAGAAGAGGTCGACAGAGGATGAGATGGTTGGATGGCAGCACCAAATGGACGGACATGAGTTTAAGCAAGCTCTGAGAGTTGGTAATGGACAGGGAGGTTTGGCGTGCTGCAGTCCATGGGTCACAAAGAGTTGGACACGACTGAGCAACTGAACTGAAAAATTACAAATAATTTGTTACAGCTTGAGAGGGAAAGTGGTTAGAAGTGAGGTTTGTAGTTAACTCATGCAAAGGAATTTTTTAAATATTATAACCCTGAAAATTTTAAAGCACAGGAAAACTCAAAACCCAATTTTTGCAACAAAAAGTCAACCTAAAGCCATGTAAAACAAACTGGAGGCAGAGAGCAAAAGCCCTGAGGAAACTAAAGGATGATGAGAAAACAAATTTAGAAAATGATCAGAAGATAGAGCTACCAAGAATTAGTGACTAGGCTGATGAAAGGGGAAGCAAGGAAAGGTGGAGAGCAGAGCTTGTCCCGCAGACCACTAACATTTCTTGCTCACAGCCTATACCTCCTTCCCACTTAAATGTGCATACTATATACTTTACCGCCATGAACACCCTTGTATTGATGGACCCTGATGCTGTGAAAGGCTGAAGGAGAAGGGAACAACAGAGGACGAGACAGTTGGATGGCATCACTGACTCAGTGGACATGAGTTTGAGCAAGCTCCGGGAGATGGTGAAGGACAGGGANGCATACTATATACTTTACCGCCATGAACACCCTTGTATTGATGGACCCTGATGCTGTGAAAGGCTGAAGGAGAAGGGAACAACAGAGGACGAGACAGTTGGATGGCATCACTGACTCAGTGGACATGAGTTTGAGCAAGCTCCGGGAGATGGTGAAGGACAGGGAAGCCTGGCATGATGCAGTCTATGGGATCACAAAGAGTCAGACACAGCTGAGTGACTAAACAGAAAGTATACTTTAACACACCGATCTTCCCAAAGCATCTGCTTTTATCATGCCAGTCACCTACTAACTTGAGTGTTACAGTAGTGCCTCATTTCCTGTTTCTCCCAAATTTCAGTGGCTTGTTTTTTCCATTGTCCCCCAATTTCAACTCCAATCTTTAGCTTTTCACATTTGACTCTATCCTATTTCTCCAGTTATCTTTCTGAATCATCTTCCATACATGGAGAAGGCTCTGCTAAAGTCAGACACTTTGGCCTGGTTTAATTCTGCTTCTAGACCCTTACTCAGAATTGTGTCTTTCTGACCACCCAAGACTCAGAATTATTACTTCACTTAATAAACAGCATACATCACAGCCCTTAAGTATTCTCTACCTATTTCATATGTTAATAAGTTCATATTCCAGACTTACAATATAAGCTTTTAAAAACCAGAATCAGTTTTATCATCTCTACAACAAAGAATAGGTATTCAATAAATAGTTCCAAATTCACTTGAAATTGAAGGTAATATGGCAATTCCTACATGACCCCCATCAATATATGTATCCTCACTGTAGCATTAAGTAGAAAAAAAGCTAAATATAAATGTCCAACAGTACAAAGATGTTTAAATTATAGCTCACTGATGGTAGAGTATCATGCACCTATTAAAAAGTATCAGAAGACTAACAGGAAAATTAAATGAAAAAACATAATCCAAAATTCCATGTGTTCCATGATTATGAACTGTCTATACAAACGGACAAAGACTAGAGGGAAATAGAAACGAGGATAGCACAAATATCTGAATAATGTAGGTTCACTGTGTGTCACACAGCAGGCATACAAGTAGGTAAAGTTGTGGCTTACAACTTTCTCACTAATGTCAATAAATATACCACCTTTGACACGAGGTAGGACTTGTATTTTTTTAAAAAAGCAAATTCTCAGACTGTTCCAGACTTACAGAATCAGAAAACTACCTCCAAGTAATTTTTATCTACACTTGAGAACCACTTCTCTATAGGAAAGCACCCTGGAATGTCATGTTTTGTTCCTCAGTGGAACACTACAGCAATCTTTATTCCCTGAAGAGAAAAAAAGTGATCAGAATATCTATTATCATTGCTTCTTCCTTTTGCTTTTGATTTCAGTCACAGGTATGTTTTTTAATATATCCATTCTAAGTGAATACAATATACCTATTACACAAATGTAAGAGAATTTTTTTAAAAGGCCAAGATAGTTTGGATAAGATAGATTCTTTTAATTCACTTTAAAATTTATCATAAAAAATAAGTACTTTTTAAAAAGTGCTCAGTATAAACAAATGAAGTTAAAATATTCCATGTCAACAGTAAGTTGCTAATGCTCAGTTAATGAACTTTAATTCAGGAAAAAAATTTTTTTTTTTTTTTTTTACTTTTCTTAAAACAGCCTGGAAGAGTTGTGACTCTTGTTGAAGACCCTGGGGTATGGTATAATAATTCTTTTTTGTATAGTCTTTAATCGTAAAGTGTTAACATGTTTCATAGTTTTAATAATCAGTGAAATCTTATTAGCAGTCATCACAGATAATTTGAACTACACTGAGCCTAGAAATTCCTCTCTGTGTTAGTTGTATTTCTTATGTGCTGGGAAAAGTTGGCATGCAGAATTCAAGATAGATAACGAAAAGCCAATGACGTGTAGTCTCATTTTTCCCTTCTTGATGAGTTTGTTGACTAAGAATTTTGTGGTCTCCTTTGACATTAATTGGAGAAGGAAATGGCAACCCGCTCCAGTATTCTTGCCTGGAGAATCCCATGGACTGAGGAGCCTGCTGGGTTACAGTCCACAGGGTCGCAAAGGGTCGGACACAACTGCGCGACTTCACTTTGACAGTAATGGAGCCAACCCTCAGACAGCCAGATGAACACAAAGAATTAAATGAAAGCCTTAAAGCTTTCTTCACATTTGCTAGGAATCTAATATTTCAGCAAAAATCTCAGTCATGAATTATCACTTTCTTTACTGTCTAATCTTATCGATAGCACAACAGGTTTTCTAAAAAGTATGGAGTACCAGAAAACTTATTTATTAGATAGTTCTCTGTTTCTTAAATATTTTCAATCATTTTATTGAGATCCAAATTTTACATTGAGAAGTTAAATATTTAACTTTAGAAAGGACTTTGATATATAAAAATCAAAGCAGCAAAATTAATAAAAAATCAAGCAGCTAGCAACAGCAGATGAATAATGGTGAAATTATGAAATGCTTTCGTAACTTACATTAGGAAAAACATCCATAAAAAATGGCTGCAAAATGGTAACTAAAACTCCTAATTAGAGGTAATAAAAGGTACTTTGTTCCTATAGAAGGTTAATTTATTCAAGATACTTAGCAACCTGAAGTTTAATAATTAAAAGTTGTCAAGAAACTAAAAAATCACAAATATTTTATTGATACTACAAAAAATCTTTACAGCTAAAGTACATTGCTTTTACTGACACTGTTCATAGGCTCCCTAGACAGAGTTTGCCATTTACTATTCTGGATGGAGTAATTTACTAAGGATATTTGAAAGTTTACTCAGTGAAGAAATGAACAAATAAATGAACCTACTGCCTTAATAGTTGATTACTTTATTACAGAGCTTTTAAAATACAGAACTCTTTTTGCAAACAAGGGAACAACTAATATATTATAAGGGCTTCTCTAGTGGCTCAGCAGTAAAGAATCCACCTATCAATGCAGGTGTTGGTTTGATCCCTGGGTCAGGAAGATTCACTGGAGAAGGAAATGGCAACCCACTCCAGTGGGTTTCAGCATACTATCAGTGAAATGCTTATGGATTAAAGATTTAGAACTATATTTTTAATGACTAAATGAAGATCTGATATTTTTCATTTCGGTCCCATTAGTTAAAAGACATAATTTTAAAAATTTAAACAAAGATAAATATCCTGGTATACAAGGAAATTAATTATTCAGATTGAAGAATTTAAAATGCTTATTTCCTTTATTATTTAGTATATACCTCTTCGTTGCACATTAAGGGAAGCAAAACTGCACTGATTTCTAAGAATATACAAGATACTTTCTTAGCTCATAATCTATCTTCACCTATTTTAGCCTTGTAAATACTAAATAATACTTTCTTTTCATTTTTCAACAGGGTTGTGTATGGGGTGTTGCTTACAGACTGCCAGTAGGAAAGGAAGAAGAAGTAAAAGCATACCTTGATTTCAGGGAGAAAGGAGGCTACAGGACCACAAAAGTCATTTTTTATCCAAAAGATTCCACAACAGAACCATTCAGTGTGTTGCTATATATTGGAACATGTGATAATCCTAATTATCTTGGTCCTGCACCTCTGGAAGACATCGCTGAACAAATTTTTAATGCAGCTGGTCCAAGTGGAAAAAACACAGAATATCTTTTTGAACTTGCAAATTCTATGAGAAGCCTTGTGCCAGAAGATGCAGATGAGCATCTTTTCTCTTTAGAAAAATTAGTAAAGGAACGTTTAGAAAAAGGAAAGCAGAACTTCAATTGCATAAAAAGACCTAACTGATTTTTCCAAACAAGCAGAACTTTTAATCTTCAGAGAATGGCTTCACTGCACAATGACAATATGATTTGTAAACGTGTTTACTTGAAAATCTTAGTTGTGTTTAATGTTGTAGTCAAGATAATACCTAAATTCACAGTTTAATTGCAATTGGCCTGAAACTCATACATACTCAAAATATTGGGATATAAAGAAAAAATTCATTTCAATAATATAATGAATGATTCTCCAGCTATATGATATTGAATACTTGCTCATGAGAAGTTCTTTAGAAAAATACAATGAAGGACTCAGTTCAGATCTTGTTTTTATCTAAATAAATACAATTCTGTTGTTTTATATTGTAATACTATTTTAAAGTTGTAGAGAATTAGACCAAAACTCCAGTAATTATAATAAGGCTATGCCTTTAATATATTCCCATATGTTAACTCTGTAATCATGGCTTAAAATAAATAAGCTTGAAATAACATATAATTAGATATATATGGTAATATAGACAAGATTTTGGCCTTGATCGTGAACTTCTTTGTTCAGATTTTTTTTTTTTTAATTGGAGGGTAATTGCTTTACAATGTTATGTTGATGATGTGATGTGAAGTCGCTCAGTCGTGTCCTACTGTTTGCGACCCCCTCAGGCTCTTCCGTCCATGGGATTTTCCAGGCAAGAGTGCTGGAGTGGATTGCCATTTCCTTCTCCAGGGGATCTTCCCGACCCAGGAATGGAACCCAGGTCTCCTGCATTGCAGGCAGATGCTTTACCGTCTGACCCACCAGGGAAGCCCTGTTTAGATTTTAAATGAAACTCCAATTTAAGCCAAAAGTTAGCATTCTAATATAAAAATTTCCTTGGAATTATAATGTACTATCTCTCTCCTTTTTTGAATAAATGTATTTTACTACACAGTAAAAAACCTTTTCAGCTAGAAAATCACAAATTACATCTACAATTTATCATTCAATTTGCATTAATCTTATACTGAAACTTAAATAAAAGAGATAGGCTTTTTGATATTACAAATTAACAGAAACATATATAATGAAAGTTTCCTGTTTGAAATGGCATTTAGAATTGTAATTTTTTAAAATAAGAAGTGGCGTTACCTGATCATTTGCTACAGTTTTTTTTTCCTTCTTATATCTTGTCACTTAACAAAGGTATCCACTAAATAGTGTGATGATGCTACCCACCTAGGAACCATGTATAATTAATGCCTGCAAAAGTAACCTTGATTCAGACTAATCAGATCAGTTCTTATTAGAAGTTATTTCCTTCTCAACAGGACATGCAGTCTCTCTAAAATCTTTTAACATGAAAAGAATTTCGGTACCACATTAGATTTAATGTGAAACTAATAATTAGTACCGAAGTTGTTCATGTAAAATAAAGCTGTCCTTTTCATGTTTTTTTTTTTAATTTGTTATAAACACCTTACTTGGTAATTTAGTCAGCTATATAAAATTTAAAATATTTTCCAACATTTTCAGTATTAGCTTTCTAGAAGGCATTTCTCTTGTCCTATACAACAGGAAAAGCACTAACATTCATTAATGAATATTTTATAAGAATGTACTAGGCACTTTACACACAGGAGCATCCTCTCAGCTTGTTTTCATAGTAACTTGTATACAAGTACACATCCAGTAAGTAGCAGAAGTTCGTGTCTCTGTTAAAGCGCAGGAGTCTACAATATATTCAAAAATCCACATCTTTACTAACCTATATCTTTTTTGTGTGTGTAATTAAATAATATGTGGCTTGTTAGAAGTATTAATTTTGACAGATATATACAGATTCCCACAAATATAATTAGCCTGTCCAAGAGTCACATGCTATGCTCAGAATCACATAGAAGTATTCAGAGATTCAGCCTTTCATTTTGCTATGCTCAGAATCACATAGATGTATTCAGAGATTCAGCCTTTCATTTTACAAATAAACCTACGTCCAAAGAAATCTGTAACTCCAAAAGTGATTCTTCTACCATTAATACATGTTACATATCAAGGGAGAGGGATTACTTTGTGATCGGGCCACATTTGTATCTTTCTAGATTTTCAGTTATTAATAGAAGTTAACTAGAAAATACACATGTGGTATACCATCCACATTTATAGGGAAGCCATGATCCAAAGAGCCGGGGAACAGGAACATTCATTTCCACTGCGATGGGGAGAAACGTAACTAAAATGGATAAGATAAACAATACTAAATTGGCAGCTAGGCTCTGGAGCCCACAAGCGACTAAGAATCTATCATAAAGGTAGTTAGCCATCTAGAGCAAAAGTTATTTTTGTTAGCAAAAGTGCAAGTCTCTATATATAGCCCTGGAATCTCACTTCCCAAGCAGTCTCTCTCATTCTGCCCTCATCACACATAACTCAGACTCAGTCCTCAGAGAACAAATCTTAGTTAGGTGTTAAATTTTAGGAATTCAAAAAAAGTATGAGTATAAACCTTATATTGAGAAAAGAAAATTTTAATAAAAATCTGTATAATGGAGAGGATATTAAAGCAGATCTTTCTCCTCCTGCTCCAGACCACTATATCTCCTTTCCCCACTCCCAAATAAATAACAGTTACTCTTCAATCTACCAAGAATTGTAAGCACAGTCTAGATACCATCTCCATACATAAAAAGTTATTATCATTTAGGGAAATAAAGTTTGCTGTGATGTCAGCCTTGAATAGTTGAAAGCATGAATGTGATCTATTCCTTCAAGACTGATTTTAAAACACTGAAGTCAAAATTTTATTCTATCATATTTCTCTTTTCCATAAAAACATCTTTTTTAAATTGTAACTGAAGTAGTTGTGAATATCAATGTAAGCATCTTACTCCTATAATTTATATCCTTGATTCTTTCAAAGTCAGTTATGATAAATGTGCTTAAAATTCCCTCTCATCACATCACATAAAAATTTACATATCAAATAGGATATCCCAATTTTTTTTTCAACAAAAATACTGTAACTATATTTTCTGTGAATTTTTTCAGCTTTTAACAATCTGTTTTTTATATTTATTGTTTATTTGGCTGCAACGAATCTTAGTAGCAGCATGCGGATCTTTAGTTACTGCATCTAGGACCTAGTCCCTGACCAGAGATTAAAACCAGCCCCTCCTGCATTGGGAGCGCAAAGTCTTAGCCACTGGACCACCAGGGAACTCCCTAACAATCTATTTTTATGAATTTCTAAGGCTTTAAAATAAAAGCACACTAAGCACAAGATTTTTTCTATTTCCTTATTGGAAATGTCCCTCTAATCTAACTTTATTCTGCTAATCTCCACTCACTCCATGTAGTCTCAGGTCTCCTTATAGGAGTAAGACGCTTACATTGATATTCACAACTACTCCAGTTAAAATTTAGAAAAGATTTGTTTTTATGGAAAAGAGAAATATGATAGAATGATTTTCTGATTCCACCCAAAGATCTGAGTCTTCATCTTTCTTTACAACTCCGATGTATCAGACACTAATGATATCACTCGATCAGTGCGTGTATCTGATAAACAGTAGTCAAAGATGTAAATAGAAATACAAGCAAGTGTAGCAAAACGCTGCAAAGCAAAAAGCTCAACACTGCCGCTGTATTTCTATTTACATCTTTGACTATTGTTTATCAGATATGCAAACTGACACGAGTCCTAGGCTTTGATTACCATCTTTAGTAAACTTCCGATCACTAGTCTACTTCCTCAAACTCTTTACAACTCATACGTCTATGTAAGGTACTTCCAACTGAGCTATACAAACATCTCAAATTTAGTGTATGAAAAACAATTCATCTCCTTTCCCAAATAGAAAAAATACTGTTCCACATTACTTCCACGCACACAGTACACATTAAATGTTGAACAATGGATAGAAAACACAACAAACAAGTTTAAAACATCACCAATTATTGGCTTTTGTAGAAAATGAATATTTTCACAATTTTTTCAAAATGTAGTTTTGTTCAGTTCAATTCAGTTCAGTCACTCAGTCGTGTCCAATTCTCTGCAACTCCATGGACTGCAGCACGCCAGGCTTCCCTGTCCAACGTCAACTCCCAGAGCTTGCTCAAACTCATATCTATCCAGTCGGTGATGCCATCCAACCATCTCATCCTCTGTTGTCCCCTTCTCCCACCTTCAATCTTTCCCAGCATCAGGGTCTTTTCAAATGAGTCAGTTCTTCGCATCAGGTGGCCAAGTACTGGAGTTTCAGCTTCAGCATCAGTCCTCTAATGAATACTCAGAACTGATTTCCTTTAAGACTGACTGGCTGGATCTCCTTGCAGTCCAAGGGACTCTCAAGAGTCTTCTCCAGCACCACAGTTCAAAAGCATCAATTCTTTGGTGTTCAGCTTTTTTTATGGTCCAATTCTCACATCCATACATGACTGCTGGAAAAACCATAGCTTCGACTATACAGACCTTTGCTGGGAAAGTAATGTCTCTGCTTTTTAACATACTGTCTAGGTTGGTCATAGCTTCTCTTCCAAGGAGTAAGTGTCTTTTAATTTCATGGCTACAGTCACCATCTGCAATGATTTTGGAGCCCAAAAAGATAAAGTCTGTCACTTTTTCCATTGTTTCCCCATCTATTTGCCATGAGGTGATGGGACTGGATGCCATGATCTTAGTTTTCTGAATGTTGAGTTTTAAGCCAACTTTCACTCTCCTCTTTCACTTTTATCAAGGGGCTCTGTTTTCTTCACTTTCTGACATAAGGGTGGTGGCATTTGCATATCTGAGGTTATTGATATTTCTCCCGACAATCTTGATTCCAGCTTGTCCTTCATCCAGCTCGGCATTTCACATAATATACTCGGTATATAAGTCAAATAAGCAGGGTGACAATATACAGCCTTGACGTACTCCTTTCCTAATTTGGAACCAGTTTGTTGTTTCATGTCCAGTTCTAACTGTTGCTTCCTGACCTGCACACAGATCTCTCAGGAGGCAGATAAGGTAGCCTGGTATTTCCATCTCTTTCAGAATTTTCTACAGTT
>SJYX01014161.1:119954-165681 GCA_006410675.1 Oreotragus oreotragus | reverse complement strand
CAGTTGCTGATGGCTCTCAGCTGCCTCCCAACTGGAAATTAGCTCAGACACATTGAGCTGTCTCATCCTATCCCAGAAGGTTTCCTGAAGTAAAAAATGGGCTGATTCAAGGATACAAAGTCCAGGCCCCTTTGCCTTTTCAGTTCAGTTCACTTCAGTCTTTCAGTCGTGTCCAGCTATTTGCGACCCCATGAACTGCAGCACGCCAGGCCTTCCTGTCCATCGCCAACTCCCAGAGTTTACTCAAACTCACGTCCATTGAGTCGGTGATACCATCTGACCATCTCATCTT
The DNA here is from genome assembly GCA_006410675.1 of Oreotragus oreotragus. Lineage (NCBI taxonomy): Eukaryota > Metazoa > Chordata > Mammalia > Artiodactyla > Bovidae > Oreotragus > Oreotragus oreotragus. The sequence continues at coordinate 165,389 of SJYX01014161.1, read as the reverse complement.
CTGTCGTCCCTTTCTCCTCCCACCTTCAATCTTTCCCAACATCAGGGTCTTTTCAAATGGGTCAGTTCTTCGCATCAGGTGGCCAAAGTGTTGGAGTTTCAGCTTCAGCATCAGTCCTTCCAATGAATATTCAGGACTGATTTCCTTTAGGATGAACTGGCTGGATCTCCTCGCAGTCCAAGGGACTCTCAAGAGTCTTCTCCAACACCACAGTTCAAAAGCATCAATTCTTCAGCACTGATTTTCATTATAGTTCAACTCTCACATCCATACATGACCACTGGAAAAACCATAGCTTTGACTAGATGGACCTTTGTTGGCAAAGTAATGTCTCTGCTTTTTAATCTGCTGTCTAAGTTGGTTATAACTTTTCTTCCAAGGAGCAAGTGTCTTTTAATTTCATGGCTGCAGTCACCATCTGCAGTGAATTTGGAGCCCCCCAAAATAAAGTCTGTCACTTTTTCCACGGTTTCCCCATCTGTTTGGGACCAGATGCCATGATCTTAGTTTTCTGAATGTTGAGTTTTAAACCAACTTTTTCACTCTCCTGTTTCATTTTCATCAAGAGGCTCTTTAGTTCTTCTTTGCTTTCTGCCATAAAGGTGGTGTCATCTGCATATCTGAGGTTATTGATATTTCTCCCGGCAATCTTGTGTCCAGTTTGTGCTTCATCCAGCCCAGAATTTCTCATGATGTACTCTGTATATAAGTTAAATAAGCATGGTGACAATATACAGCCTTGACATACTCCTTTCCCAATTTGGAACCAGTCTGTTGTTCCATGTCCAGTTCTAACTGTTGCTTCTGGACCTGCATACAGATTTCTCAGGAGGCAGATCAGGTAGTCTGGTATTCCCATTTCTTTCAGAATTTTCCACAGTTTGTTGTGATCCACACAAAGCCTTTGGCGTAGTCAATAAAGCAAAAGTAGATGTTTTTCTGGAACTCTCTTGCTTTTTCAATGATCTCGTGGGTATTGGCAATTTGATCTCTGGTTCCTCTGCCTTTTCTAAATCCAGCTTGAACATCTGGAAGTTCATGGTTCACATACTGTTGAAGCCTGGCTTGGAGAATTTCGAGCATTATTTTGCTAGCATGCGAGATGAGTGCAATTATGCGGTAGTTTGAGCATTCTTTGGCATTGCCTTTCTTTGGGATTGGAATGAAAACTGATCAGTCCCGTGGCCATTGCTGAGTCTTCCAAATTTTCTGGCCTATTGAGTGCAGCACTTTCACAGCATCATCTTTTAGGATTTGAAACAGTTCAACTGGAATTCCATCACTTCCACTAGCTCTGTTCAGTGATGCTTTCTAAGGCCCACTTGACTTCACATTCCAGGATGTCTGGCTCTAGGTGAGTGATCACACCATCGTGATTATCCTGGTCGTGAAGATCTTTTTTGTACAGTTCTTCTGTGTATTCTTTTTTGTTTGTTTGTTTGTTTGCTTTTATTTTTTAATTTTTATTTTTACTTTATTTTACTTTACGGTACTGTATTGGTTTTGGCATACATTGACATGAATCCGCCACGGGTGTACATGAACTCCCAAACATGAACCCCCCTCCCACCTCCCACCCCATCTTCTGTGTATTCTTACCACCTCTTCTTAATATCTGCTTCTGTTAGGTCCATACCATTTCTGTCCTTTATTGTGCCCATCTTTGCAGGAAATGTTCCCATGGTATCTCTAATTTTCTTGAAGAGATCTCTAGTCTTTCCCATTCTACTGTTTTCCTCTATTTCTTTGCACCGATCACTGAGAAAGGCTTTCTTACCTCTCCTTGCTAGTCTTTGGAACTCTGCATTCAAATGGGTATATCTTTCCTTTGCCTTTTAATTTGGGACAATTCAGAAGAATTATCTCCATTCCAGTTGCTTGTTAGTCACTCAGTCGTGTCTGACTCTTTGGGATCCTATGGACTGTAGACAACAGGCTCCTCTTTGTCCATGGGATTCTCCAGGCAAGAGTACTGGAGTGGATAGCCATTTCCTTCTCCAGGGGATCTTCCCGACGCAGGGATCAAACCCATGTCTCCTGTGTCTCCTGAACTGGCAGGTGGATTCTTTTACCACTGAGCCATCCAGAACCCCCTGTAAAAGGCTAGGATCAGTTGAGGATTCAATTGCAACCACACTGTGTCAGCCACTCCATTTGTGGAATCTTTATTTCTTCACTTTCCTACAGGTATTTCTCTCAAGAGTACTCCTAAACAAACCTTCTGCATTAAACTCTCCATATCAGAGTCTATTTCTAGGGGGACCCAATCTAAGACATATAGTTCTCCCAACCCTACACACTGCCTCCTAAGGGCCACCCTCCTTGAGCCTTTCAGGCTGAAGAATATCAAAACTCACCAAAACTTCCCTGCGTGCTCTCTCTCTTCTATCGTTTTAAATAAAAAGGTAAGTTTTATTATTGTACTTTCTCCTCCAACAGTGAGTGGGTGATTTCAAGAAGCCTATAGAAAATGATCTGAAAGGGATATAGTAGTCAGTTCCCTATGACTTTTTAAAACTAACTCACCTAGTCTCCCTTCCAAAACAGGACCCCACATTAAGCAGAAACTTGGGACTTCCCTGGTGGTCCAGTGGTGAAGATGCCACACTTCCATTGCAGGGTGCATGGGTTGGAGCACTGGTTGAGGAACTGAGATGTCATAAGCTGTGTGGGAAGGCCACAAAAAGAAAAAGAAGCAAACAAAAAACGAGAAACAGCTTGTTAATTTACATGTCAAAAAGTTACATTAAATTTATTGTATATAAATAAATTTGTATACAAATAAATTGTATTTAATAAATTGTATTCGATTTATAGGTAATTTTGGGCAGAATTGCTATCTTAATATTGTTTGTGTTCCAAGGAGGCTGCCCAGGTGGCGCTAGCAGTAAAGAACCTGCCTTCCAATGCAGGAAATACAAGAGGCGTGCGTTCAATCCCTGGGTTGGGAAGATCCCTTGAAGGAGGGCATGGCAACCCACTCCAGTGTTCTTGCCTGGAAAACCCCCATGGACAGAGGAGCCTAGTAGGCTACAGTCCATAGGGTCACACAGAGTCAGACACAACTGAAGCGACATAGCACACACTGTGGGCATGGTATCACTCTCCTTTTATTTAGATTTTATCTCAGCAATTTTTGTAGTTTTCAATGGTAAGCTTTTGCACTTATTCTTCTAAAATTATTCTTAAATGTTTTACTATTAGTTATGCTATTGTGAATGACTTAATGTCATTTTCAAATTGTTGCCAAAATATAGAAATACATTTTTTTGTCTATTGTTTTTATATCCTGAAACCTTGTGATACTCATTTATTGTTGTTATCATTTAGTCTCCAAGGCATGTCCGACTCTCTGCGACTCCACGGACTGCAGCACACCAGGCTTTCCTGTCCCTCACCATCTCCCAGAGTTTGCCCAAGTTCATGTCCATTGAATTGGTGATGCCATTTATTACTATTAGTAATTTTTTTGTTGTTTATTCCTTAGTATTCTTTTTCTACATATAAAATCATGGTATCTTTAAACATAGTTTTACTTCTTCCTTTCCATTCCAAGTCTTCCATTTCATTTTCTGGCCCTATTATCCTAGTTGGAACATCTAATATAATGTTCAGTAGTAGTAAGAGCACATAGCCTGGTTTTGTTCCTGTTAGTGAGAAAGCATCAGTTTTTTACTATTAAATATCTTTTTATAGCTACCTCTCTTTTAGACTTCTTTCATGTCTAAACATGACTATTATATTGCCATATTTAATTCATAGCTTAACTGGATATACAATTTTAGATTGGAAACAACTTTCCTTCAGTATTTTAAGTTATCTTGTCTTTTAAGTCCAGTATTGCTGTTAAAGTTTGAGAATTTTGTGATTTCTCATCCTCTGATTTTTTTTCTCTGTCTCAAATTATTTGGATTCTCCTTCAACTCTAGTGTTCTGAAATTTCATATGATGTGCCTTGGAGTGGGTTTATTTCCATCCTTGGTATCTAGCATGTGGTGAGTCCTTTCATGTTAGAAAGTAATATCCTCCCCTTCTGGGATATTTTCTCAAGTTATTGATAAGTTATAGCATTCTAGTTTGCTTGTTTCCTCTTATTTTCTATCTCTGTTATTTGGTCTACTGTCTTGGTCAACTTTATCATCAAAATATTTTGTTAATAGTTTTTCATTTCTGTCATTTTTTTTTCAAAACTCCCCAAATGTCCTCTTATTTTGTATATTCCTCTTTTGTAGCTTCTCGTTCTGGTTTCTGGGTATATCATCTCATATTTCCAATATAGTAAAGTTTTGTGTCCTTGCTAAATTTTTATCTTTCTGCATAGTCTCTTGTTTCTCCAAGTTGCTTCTTCTGTTTGTGATTCTACATCCTTCATCTTAAAAGCTGCCCACAGATGTCTGTTAACTTCTAGCTCCATTTGTGTTTACAGTGGCATTCTAAAAAGCTGATTGGAAAAATCAATTGCATTCTTATACACTAAAAAAGTGAGGGGGGAAAAGTGAGAGGACATATTCTACCAAATACAACTATAGTATTTAAAACTGTGATATGGGCACAAAGATAGGCAAATAGATTAATAGAAAAGACTGGAAATTATAACATTTGTACATATATTTATATATATTTTTCCAAAGGTAAAAAAATGAAGTTGGTCCCCTGATTCATACCATATAGGGAGATAAATTCGGAGTGGATTTTATTTCTTTTTAAATATTTATTTTGCTGTGTTGGGTCTTAGTTGTGGCACTTGGAATCCTTAGTTGCAACATGCAAACTCTTGGTGCAGCATGTGGGATAGAGTTCCCTGACCAAGAATCGAACCCAGGCCCCCTGCCTTGGGAGTGTGGGGTCTTAGCCACTGGACCACCAGGGAAGTCCTGATTTTATTCTTTAAAAGATGAAAATTTAAAAAACTTAAATATTAAAGCAAAAATACCGATCTTTCTCAACTTACCATGGGGTTTTGTTGCTATAAACCCATAAGTTGAACATGCCTTTAATATATTTAACCTAGTGAAAATCACAGCTTAATCTAGCCGACCTTATACATGCTCAGAACACTACAGTTGGCCACAGTCATCTAACACAAAGCCTATTTTATAATAAAATGTTGAATATCTCATGTTATTGGATACCATACTGAAAATGAAAAACAGCACAATTGTTTACCTTTGTGATGCTATCGCTACCTAGCATCATGAGAGTGTACTATACCACGTATCACTAGCCTGGAAAAGACCAAAACTCAAAATTTGAAGTACAGTTTCTACTGAACACGTCACTTTTACACCACCATGAAATTGAAAATTTGTAAGTCAAATCATCATAATTTGGGGACTGTCTCTTGTGTTTTGAGATATGTGTTCTTGTGATAGGTATGCCTTTAGAAAAACCTCTTTAGGGAATTCCCTGGCAGTTCAGTGGTTAGGGTATCTTCTCACTACTGGGAGGCCTGGGTTCAGTTCCTGGTCAGGGAGCTAAGATTCCACAAGCTGCGCCTCCCCCCCCCAAATTCCCTTTATTATCATTTTATTGGGGTTTCCAGAAGGAACAGAGGTAAATTTGTAAGCTCTGCCATTCTAAACCATAATACTAAAAACTTTTTAAATGAGAAAAATATCCAGTAATTTTTAAAAAGTTGAAGTATAGTTGCCTTATATTAGTTTCAGGTATACAGAAAAGTAATTCTTTCTGCAGATTATATTTCATTATAGGATATTATAAGATAACGGGTATAATTCCCTGTGCTATACAGTAAAAATCTCTGTTACTTTATCTGTTTTATGCAAGTAGTTTGTGTCTGTTAATCCCTTACTCCTAATTTGTCCTCCTTCCATCCCTCTGCCCTTTGAGAACCATAACTTTGTTTTCTAAGTGAGTCTGTCTCTCTCTTTTATGTACATTCTTTTGTGTTATTTTTTAGATTCCACATATAAGTAATATATAGTATTTGTCTTTCACTGACTTATTTCACTAAACATAATATTCCCTAGGTATATCCACATTGCTATAAATAGTAGTATTAATATTTTACTTTTTAAAGGCTGAGTAATATTCCATTCCATATATATATATACCATTTTAAAACTAACTATCAAATGTCACTTATTAAATTTAAAATGTCATCAAAAGAAAGATTTGTAGATTTTTTTACTTGCTTGTAGGAATCACATATTACAAAAAATTTTTTATTGAAGTATAGTTATTTACGATGTTGTATTAGTTCAGGTATACAGCAAAATGGTTCAGTTATGTATGTATAATCTTCTTCAGGTTCTTTTCCCTTATAGGTTTTCACAAAATAAAGTGTGGTTCCCCGTGCTAAGCAGTAGGTGCTTGGTTATCTACTTTTTATACAGTAGTGTATGTATGTTAATCTCAAACTCCTAATTTATCCCTCCCCCACATCCCCCCTTTGGTAATCATAAGTGATTTCTATGTCTGTGGGTTTATTTTTGTTTTGTATATAAATTCATTTGTATCTTTTTCTTGGATTTCAAACATAAGCAATATCATACAGTGTTTGTCTTCTTCTGCCTGGCTTACTTCACTTAGTATGATAATCACTATGACCATCCATGTTGCTGCAAATGACATTATTTCATTCTTTTTTATGCCCAAGTAATATTCCACTGTATATGAGAATCCCATGGACAGAGGATCCTAGAGGGCCACAGTCCATAGCATTACAAAGAGTGGGTCACAACTGAAGTGACCTAGCATATGCATATATATAAAGACAAACACACACACACACATCATTTTAATCCAATTGTCAGTGGACATTTATGTTGCCTCCATGTCTGTTATTGTAAATGCTTCCGCTATAAACATTGGGGTGCATGTGCCTTTTCAAATTATCGTTCTGATTCTTTCCTGATATATACCCAGGAATGGAATTGCTGAATTATATGGTAGCTCTATTTTTAGTTTAAGGAATTTCCATATTGTTTTCCATAGTGGGTTCATCAATTTACATCCCCATCAACAGTGTGAGTTCCCTTTTTCCCACATCCTCTCAGTTCAGTTCACTCGGTCAGTCATGTCTGACTCTTTGCGACCCCATGAACCGCAGAACGCCAGGCCTCCCTGTCCATCACCAACTCCCAGAGTTCACCCAAACCCATATCCATTGTGCTGGTGATGCCATCCAACTATCTCATCCTCTGTCATCCCTGTATCTGGCCCTCAATCTTTCCCAGCATCAGGGTCTTTTCCAATGAGTCAGCTCTTCACATGAGGTGGCCAAAGTATTGGAGTTTCAGCTTCAACATCAGTGCTTCCAATGAACACCCAGGACTGATCTCCTTTAAGATGGACTAGTTGGATCTCCTTGCAGTCCAAGGGACTCTCAAGAGTCTTCTCCAACACCATCCTCTCAAACACTTGTTATTTGTAGACTTCTTGATGAGTCATTTGGACAGATGTGAAGTGATACCTCATTGTGATTTTGATTTTCATTTCTATAACCATTAGCTAAAGAGTCTAATAATGTCTGACTCTTTGTGACCCCACGGGCTATAGTCCATGGAGTTCTCCAGGCCAAGATACTGGAGTTGGTAGCCTATTCCTTCTGCATCAGATCTTCCCGACCAAGGAATTAAAGTGGGGTCTCCCATATTGCAGGCGGATTCTTTACCAGCTGAGCTACTAGGGAAACCCCTAATAATTAGCTATGTTAAGCATCTTTTCATGTGTCTGTTAGCCATTCACATGTCCTCTTTGGAAAAATATCTGTTCATGTCTTCTGTCCATTTTTGATGGTTTTTTTTTTTTTTTTTTTTTTTTTGTGGGAGGATGGGGCATACAGCATGTAGAATCTTAGTTCCCCAACTAGGCTTCAAACCAATGCCCCATGCATCAGGAGCATGAAGTCTTAACCACTGGACCACTAGGGAAGTCCTGACTGGATTTTTTTATGAGTTCTATGAGCTCTTCATATATTTTAGTTACTAACCCCTTGTCAGTCATATCACCTGCAAGTATTTTCTCTCATTCCATAGGTTGTCTTCTTGTTCTATTGGTTTCTTTTGCTGTGCAAAAGCTTTTAATTAGGCTCCATTTATTTTTGCTTTTTTTGCCTTGGGAGACTAATCCAAGAAAATATTGCTACAATTTATGTCAGAGAATGTTTTGCCTATGTTCTCTTCTAGAAGTCTTATGGCTCCATGTCTTACATTTATATCTTTTTATTTTTCTATCTGGTATAATGGAAAGTTCTAATCTACTTGTTTTGTATGCAGCTGTCCAGCTTTTCCAGTACCGCTTGTTAAAATGACTAATAATGCTTTGCTAGTTATATTTTCTCTGAATTATCCAATCATAGTAATTTCACACATAGGGAAGCAGTTTTTCCCCTACACTTACATACATTGTTTTTTAAAAACTGATGCATCTGCATGTGGAAATTTCCCTGGAACTATCACTATTTATCTATTCATAAGGAAAATCATTTCCTAAAGGTACCTGGTCCTTACTTATCAAAATCAGTTTTGCAAGTAAAGCAAAGAGATAATTTTTTGTGGGCCAAGTTAATTTGGGAAGCCCTGGATAGTGTGAGAAAGTGGAATAGCCATGACAAAATAAAGAACAAAGAATTAGCATAAATAAAGGTTTTATTGGCCAGTTTGGGTGACTGACACACTGACAGACCTTCAATTCACTGTTCCACACACTCGAGGTCCTGAGGTGGCAGGAAGACAACTAAGCCCATTAATACTGAGCAAAGGGTGGGAGGTGGAAAGAATCTAAAGGCCTCTGTGATTAATTAACAAGGCTACCGGGACCGGAACCAACGTCCTAGGAACAAATCCAGGATGGAAGAGGAATCATCCAAGGATGGAGGTGTTGGTGATTCTGGACCTAAGGGAAAAAGTGATACACACAGGCTAAATGAAAGGGATTGGAAAGAGGCAAAGGAGGACAGCAATGTTTAATGGTAGGAGAGTAACGGTTTCCCTTTCCCACGGAATTGAAAGATGGATCCCTTTGATTTATACTCTTCACTTACCATCTCTAGGACTGCCACCTGCCTCTTGATGGGTTACTGTGGTCTCTTTCCGGCCCTCACTGTCCACCACAGTCCGGCGCTCCTCTATAGTCTACAAGGAGAAGTCCCCCCACCATATCCCTAACATCACTAAAGGTGAGTTCACTTGTTTCTTTACACAGTCCCCCTTTCCAGAACATTCTCTGGTCACACTTGCCTTTACCCGTCTCTCCCAACTCACCCCATCTGGCTTAGTGATCTTGGTCACAGAGACACTCTTGAAATAGGATTTGGGCTGGGGCTGCAGAACTGGGCCAAGACCCTCCTGAGAAACCTGGGAATCAAGATCTAGAAGGGCACAGAAAGGAAACAAGACAGAGTCCAAAGCGAAGAAGGGGACAAATGTGGCAGACAGGTTTCAGGGAGGGAGACCAAAGGGCTGGTAAATGTCCTCTCCCTCCAGACTTACCATTGTCTTCTCTGGCTCTACAGTGGGGGGTCACAGGCCACGTATCATCAAACTGTAGAAGCCAAAGTAGGTCAAATGACACCTTTCAATCTGAAATCTGAGGGGCCCCAGAGCCCAAACTATTTCCAGGTTCCAAAACTACTTTTTTTTCAGGAGAAATGATTCCAGCAGGATGGCTTTCTTTACTCACTCCTCCTCCTTCCTACCTGATTCATGTATTTCTCTACCAAAAAAGCATTCCTGAACTGACACTTTTCTGTCCTCCTTCAACATTTCTGCTTTCTCCAAGCATCATCTACAGTAATTTTTAACAAAAAGCAAAACTCCCATTTCCTCCCAAAGAAAATCCTACACAAAGCTTAATATAGAAAACAGACAAATACAACCCGTCTGTTAGATTCCAACAAGGCTTCCAGTCTTTGCAGGCTTCTCCACAGCTCCCACTTCAGGCCCAGATGTACTCACCCTATGAAAAGGTCTCTGGGGGCCCCAGTCTGGTGCTGGTTTGGGAGATTCAGATCTTGCATCACTCTCCAAGCCCCCACCAAAGATCTTGGGCTGGTGACTATCTGGATACTTAAGCATTGAGTCCCGAAGCGTCTGTCCTTCCTGCCGTCTCTCACCAGGTGTCTCTGACTCAGGACCTGGAAGTTCTGCAGAAAGGTGGCAGGTGGATGCTGGGAGTGGGAAAGGACTTGGGCTCCTTTAAATCTCCTTGAAATCATCAGCTTTCTCACACTTCCCAACACCCCCAACTACTCTCTGCAATTTTTTTTTTTTTCACCCACCGACCCAGTAGAAACCACAGGTTCTTCCCCAGCAGCATCCACACACCAGGAGGGCGGGAAGGCAAGGTCCAGGCCCCCATCTCGCTGAAGATGTTGTTGAAATCCCGTACTAGGTCATCAAAGCCGAAGTTATCGTGAAAACGCATTCCTCCTCCTGGGCTGAAGCTGAAGCCAAAGCTAAATTCCTCGGGGGTCTGGGGACCCTCAAACCTCGAGTTCCCACGGCCCCACGTGACTCCTTCTTCTTCCTCATCATCTTCGTCTTCATCGCGAGTCATTCCTCCAAAAAAGGGATCTCTGTGGCTACGGGTGGAGGCAGATTAGCCACCAAAATTTCAGCACTACTTAAACCATAACATCAGCTAAGGCTCGACGAGTAGGACAAGAGTTAGGATCTGAGAGCCTGGAGTGAGGGTAGAGGACTGGCCATCGGGTTTGTTTTGCTTCATCAACATCAGTCCTCACCTGGTGCCCCGCCCCGCCGCCCCCCGCCCGCCCCACAACGCTTCCCTGCCGCTTTTCTTAAGTGTTTCCCAGCCCCTCCCCTCCCCCAAGGTCTTGCTCACTTGTCCTCGACTCAAGAGTCCATTGTCTTCCCCACCCGGTCCCCTGTTGCACCACCCTAGATTGGAGAAAGGCTTAAGCGGCTGTTTCTTCTTTTAGCGACCGCCCTGGTTACTGTCGGGGGGTGTGTTTATTGTTGACCTTTTCCGCAGGAGTAGTAGGAGGGTAGAAAAGGATGTTTTTCCAAAAATAGGGTGTCCAGGGTCAAGCTCCCCTCAGAGTACTCCCGCCCCTCCGTGTCTGGCCGGAACCCGCTCTCACCTCCGAGGTCCAGAAAAGCCGAAAAAGCCCCGAAAGAGGTCAAAAAGGCTCATTCCCGTAGTGGGACTCGAACATTTGAAGCCCACAGCAGGTAGCAGCCACGGCTACACTGTCGGAAACTGAGCGAAGCGTCAGATCACACTGCCGGAAAGCAAGCATGCGATCGCACACTGTCGTAAAACAACCGTAAGCCGGACGTCGCTGAGGGGCGGGGCGGGCGATCCTAAATTCTAAAGGCTTTTACTTTTGTCCCCACCAGCTTCCTGTGAAGGGAGCGGGCGTACTGAATTTTTATTTCCCAACGAACACTTGACCTCTAAGCCAATTCTTTTGGCCGATCAACCCACTCCAATAGGGTTTCGAGGGTTTGACGCTTGATGGCACTGGAGACAGCCGCCAGAGGGCACTCCACCCACACAAATGAACCGGACCCAGACCCTTCCTCATTGCAGACTCACCACACCCACGGACCAGTGTTCTGCCTTAACCCACCGGCTCCCTTCTTTCATCCAGTTTGTTTCTCGCCTGACTTAAGTCTAGTATTAGAGGAATGGGCAAAATGTATCAAGCTCCTTCTACTTTAACAATGACATCCCCAGAGTAGAAGACACAGGAATGCATGGATTTAACTTCATCTCTCCAGCTATTAAGTAGTTTGCCAAGGTAGGCTCTGCAACCATCAGAATAGACTTTGTAAGAGAGCAAGGGAAATCTAGTTAAGTTTTGTGAAGGAAGAATTTGGAGGTATAAGTGTCCCCTTTGGCCTATCAGTGACTTTCAAACCCTCTCCGCCTCTCTGTACCCCCACCTCCTTCCCAAACCTGGCCTTGCTCCAGCCTCCTCCTCAAGGGTGTGGATATTAGCTATGTGAAATGAAAACACTCAAGCAGCAAGACCTACTGCTTCAGTTTTGCTAGCCAACAGTGCATGTTTTGCGCTCATTTCTTTCCAGTTCATTTGCATGGACCCATCTAAACTTTGATTCCATTGATACAAAGTGCCCTTCACTGCCTACAATCTGCTACAGATGAAGGAAATGAAGATTTGCAATGATTCTTTACAGGAATCACTGTGAAATTTTTGAGGGAGGGCGAGGGAATCCCCTCGAAGGGCAGCACATTAAGGTCAGAGGAGTTCTTAAAGGGCGAAGATTTCGTTTTTATTCCACCGCCTTCGGGGCCTGCTAGAGAAGGCCGAGTTGGTACAGTAATATTTATTCACCAAGCTGGTCATCGACGAGACTGAGGACATCCTAGACGGAGCAAGAATGGGCAGAGGCTGAAGGTAGAGGTTTTCTTTTTATATATACAAGACACATTAATCCATTAAATTTGAGGACACAGTACAAAAAAAAAAACCACTTCAACTAATTCATCTGACAATGCTGTTCATATTCATGACGCCATTTTTTGTTGTTGTTTTGTTTCCTAATAATAAAGGAGGAGACTTAGGGCTGTTGGGCTGATATATATTTGGGGGTCCCCCCTCCCCACCTCACCCACACACCACCAGGGTGAACAGGAGGAGGAGAAGAGAGGGCAGGGCCCACAGCAAAGTTTCATAATCTTGAATGCAAGGGAGGAGGAAGAGAGGAAAGGAAGAAAAAAAAAAGGAGAAAATACAAATCCTATAATACATACAACAGAGTGGGGATGGTATGGGAATGGGACAGACATGAAGCTGAGGCATGGGGTGGGCCGCTGGGGGTGGGGGGTAGCGGAAGCCCCCCACATTCTTTTCTCTCTTTGATGCTGTTTCCATAGTTGCCAGGCTGAGAAGCCCTCTCAGAAGATGGGACCGGGAGAAGAGATCGGGGCCTCAGTTGGCCCCCCAGCTGTAGCTGTTGTAGGCAGACTTGTTGGTCTGGGGCTTCTGCGGGATGGAGCTGGTCTGGCTACGTTGCCCGCTGCCCGTCTGCAGGGGAATGGGAGGGTGAATGGGGAGGAAAAAGATGTCGAGTTAGTGGGACAAACTTGTGACATCTTCAAGTGGATATTTAGAAACTGTATTACTCTCCCATTCCCCTGGCTTAGAAACTACTCTGAAGCTTGCTTCTCAACCGTCAGAAATTTGGTTTATACAGCAGTTAAGAGCACCTCTGATAAGTAAAAAAGCAGCTATAAACTTTAAATAAGGGAAAGATGAAAAGAGTGCAGGACACTTTTGGAGGCAAGATAGTGAATCAGTTCTACTCATTTTCAATTCCACCTCCCCCAACCCTCAAACCCATCCTCTCCTGTTCCAGAAGGCTACTCTCTAGAGAGAATTATGGCCTCTTGGAGATGGGTAATCACAAAGTGATTTCACTTTCACTGATCCCTATAAATGCCTCAATTTGGGTATCTGTAGTTGAGAGCAAGGAAGTCCTTACTCTAGCTTCTCAAATCACCTATGAGGAAGGGGGAAGAGGTCACTTGCACCACCCCAGGGCTCCCCAGCCCTATCACCCTTCACATCTGCGAGCCTATTTCAGGGAAGATAAGAAAGTTTGAGGCCCCAGGCTCCAGATGCTGTTCCAAGAATCCTTTCCATTCCAGTAAACAAGTGTTTCAAAAGTCAGGGAAGGGTAGAAAGAAAAAGAGAGCATTGAGGAGGGGAGGACAAGAGAGGAACGGGAGGCCAGAGAGCTCAGCAAGGTGTTTGTGTTTGTGTATCCCGACTTGTGACCGTGCAATCTCTTCTCTTCAAGGTCCCTGAGACTTGTGGAGGTGAAATGGGGACTGAAAAGGAGTGGGTTCAAGCATATCATCATTCAGTTTCATTACCTGCTCCTCCTGCTGGCGCTGGCAACAGAGAATCATCTGCAAATATGGTAGCTGAGGCAGAACCAGGATATATGGAAAATAAAGGGACAAACTTTGACAACAGAACTCCACCATTAGAAGGGAAAGCTACACTGTCAGGGAAGGGGGAAGGCTGGGGCGGTTAAGAGGGAGGCATGAGCCAAGCCTGATGGGACGAGGACAACTGTGCTATGGGAGGAGGTGGAGGAGAGGGCGCCAACAGCATCGGGGCTGAGGCTGCCGCCTGGCCCTCCTCTGGCGCACCCTTTGCCGGCCACTCGTGTTATGTGCGCTGTGTCTGTATGTGCTGTGTGCCCATGGCTGGCGCTGGGGAGGGCAGGGTGAAGGTGGCGGTGAGGAAGGGTAAGAAAAGGAAAGGGGAGGTAGTTTTAGGGACAGGAAGGAAGAGGAAGGGAAAGGAAAGAGGGGGAAGGGCTATTACCTGGCCATCCTGCTGCAGGTGATGGTGAAGGATCTGGGAGTGCGGCTGCTGATGGGGAGTCAGGATGTGCATAAAGGGGGCAGGTGGGTAGGCAGCAGCTGTGGCCGGATTGATGGGCCCCCCACTTCCTAGGGCTGAAGGCAAGTTGAAGGAGGCAGCAGGAGTACCGGAATGAAAACCTTGTTTCTCAAAGGACTGCTATCCAGGAGAATAGGAGGAGAGAGAGTAAAAGGATCAGCAAACTATTCCATGGAATTTCTGAATCTGAGATCCCCCACCCTGAGAGAGCAGCATGGTGTCACAGAGGAAAGCTGCACCTGAAGTCAGATAAGTCAGGTCTCAGCCTCAGTTCTAGACTTTAATAACTGTGTGATCCTGGAAAACTACTCAAGTCTCTCAGCCTGTTTTCTCTTACATAAATCAGGGATGCTATTAACCTCTCAGTTGTAAGGACCAAATAAGAGGACAGATGTGAGATCACTTTGTGAAATCTAACATCATTCATGAACACAGTGAAATATGTTGACTACTTACTATTAGCACAACCTCTGGAGTTGGGTAAAAATTAGAACTTGTTGGATATTAAAAAGAAAATGAATACACACTGAGGAATCTTGAGTGTTAATGGTCTTGGTTATGAAGCACTCCACAACTCCTAACACTTTACCTAGAACTTTTAATTATTTATGGTGTGTGTGTGGGAGCAACACAATACTAATCTGTGCATAATCTGGACGCCTTGCTTCAATTGCTGGGCTGTATTGTATCCTTTCCCACTCTGTTACAGACTTACAAAGAATGGCAAGACTAGTTTCCTTTCATTCCATATCTAGTCTCTGAGAAACTTATGAAAAGGTTGGGAGTAAGTAAAGGGCCAGGAAAACTTGCACAGTAAACGACATGACATCACACTTCACCTTCCTGTAACATTTTTCTTGTTTTGTTTTTTTTTCCAAGAGGGCTAAATTTAAACTTCAAGAACTCACTCACTTTCTAGTAGAATGGGTTTCCTGATACCTCTCTTAAAAGGACTGTTCTTGTTCACTGTATTTTTCCACCCTTTGGCCATATGGCTTGTGGGATCTTAGTTCCCCTACCAGGGATTGAACCCAGGCCCATGACAAGGAAAGTGCCAAGTCCTAACCACCGGAGAGCCAGGGAATTCCCTGCAACTCCACCTCCTCAATGTCCATCTCTCTTTCCAGTTCTATCCAGAGCCAGGCACCTACCTGGGTTTTGGAGTACACAGAACCCGAGATATCTGGCACGCCTGTATTACTGGAGGTGACTGACACACCTGGGGGAGGAGGAAACAGACAGGAGGATTAGCTCAGCTAACTGCCTGGCCCCATCCCTGGGAAATGATGATGCATGTGGCTTTTCTAGCGATAGCACTGCAAGGGAATTTTGATCTGTTTTTCCAACTTCATGTCAGTCCTGAGGAATAAGAGCTCATGACACAAAAAGGTTCCCTAAGGGGTTTCCTCGCCCTTTCCCGACGTATACCATTTATGTGAGAGTGAGGTATGGTGTTTTTGGGAGCACCAGGGAATATAGCCAAACTTCACTAGCCTATGGTTTTCAGAACTCTATGTGCTAAAGGCCAACAGGATTGTATTAAACTTTTCATGTCTTTTTCAAATCTGTCAGCCCAAACTCCACTCAGTTTTGCAGTCTTGCTGCTAAGTGGGCTCAAAATTCATGTCTCCACAGCATAAGGAAAGTACTAAAGGAGCAGTTCAGTTCAACCCTCAAAAGCACTTTCATTCTCAGAGCCTCAGTTTACTTGGTCCAGCTTCCCTATTGTCTTGGTACTACTAGGCTACATAGTTATGATTTAAAGAGCAAATTTCCATTTAATCAATTTAAGCCTAAGGAGAGGAGAGAGGGTAGACAGGGTTAGGCTCTTATAGCTTAGGTGGAACACAAAATCCAACCATCATTCTAGTTTACAATTTCAGCTTTTCCATGAGGTAAAAGCTGGTCTAATATATACTCCAGCAACTTTTGTGTTTCCTATTGAAAAACTCCCTACCACCATTATGATTTTATGGAAACCACAACAGTACAAGTCCCCATTTTAATCTGTACTCCTTAAACTGAAATACATATACTGTACCTCCCAGGGTATGGGGCAGTAAGAATAGGAAAAGAAGCCATCAGGTAAAATAAGCCAGCATCTTACTAGCGAAACTGTATGCAAATACTGAAGAAAAAAGTAACTGAAATTTTACTAGGAATTTAAAGCTTATTTTCTAAAGATCTGTTAAATCTCAGAGTGAGATAAAACAAGACTTCAGAAAAACACTGTGCTTCAGGCTGAGTCTTTGGATTTTCCTCTGCTGTTAGGAGCACTTTGATGAGTTTTTTAGAACTAAACTGACGGAGTCACGCCCACACACACACACACACACACACACTTTGACGAGTTTTTTAGAACTAAACTGACGGAGTCACGCCCACACACACACACACACACACACACACACACACACACAGATGGAGTCACAAATGAGGAATCCTCCATTTACCCACAATTCAATAGCAACCTCCATTCAAACTCCAAAATCCATATCCTCCCTAGACCAAGGCAGCCTTCAAAAGCTAAGCCCACCTTGAACAGCCACTTTAGAATCTTCCCAATAGAAGTGGCGTTTACCCTGGAAAACCCTCCCATATCTTAAGTCCAGACAGTTTCAGGGAGGAACAAACACAAAGTAGGAAAAGAAACGAATTAGAGACACTAATGGCTCAGTGATAAAGAACCTGCCTGCCAATGCAGGAGATGCCGGTTTGGTCCCTGGGTCGGGAAGATACCCAGGAAGAGGAAATGGCAACCCACTCCAGTATTCTGTCCATGGAAATCCCATGGACAAAGGAACCTGACGGGCTACAGTCCGTGGGGTCGCAAAGGAGTCAGACACGACTTAGCAACTAACAGCAACAGAAACCAAGCATGAGAAAATACTTTCCCACCTTCAAAGTATCAACTCTACATTTTAATGGCACTGGAGTAAATGGGACAAAGCAAGAACTAATCAGGTAGTTTTTTTCCCTTCCTTTTTCAGCTCTCAGGTGCCCATTTGGCAAATCACTGCTAACAGGCATAACTTTAAGAACAGGAGTTCATCTATGGAAAAAGCTAAGCTAACGAGGAGGTCTGTGTGGAAGGGTTCAGAGTAAGGTGTAATGGACAGGATAAAAAATATACCACCTCTGAGGGAAACCAGAAGAGACAATGACCTTTACAGTGAAGGTTCAAACAGCTTGCCAACACCCCTTGGTCATCCCATACAGAATGAGAGAAATGGCTGTTCTCAAGCCTAGTGGTAGGAAGGAATTTAGCCCAATGTGCCCTTAACTGGTCTCATTCTTTCTAGAGGCTGGACTGGCTCAAAAACAGCTTCTAGAAGCCTTGATTGAGCTACTGGTTCAAACAACTGGAGATGCAGAAAAAAATAAGAGCGTAGTAGCCCTAAATAGCCTCAGTGTAAGCATTTGAGATCCTAGAAAATAATAGGCATTCATTTCCCTACCTACTGTTCATCAATTAGAAGTCTCAGACTACAGAGTTTTGCTTTCCTTCCAACAGTCAACATCCCCTGGTTAATCCACACTCCCAGGCAGTGATGATCATACAAACACAATGTGGATGACTGGGAGGAAACAAGAAATCTCTCCCAGCCTGGCAACCCCTGAAAAAGCTGGGCACACTCAAAAGACAAAATTACTTCAGAGGGCTGGGAACAAATACAAAGGTGGTCAAATATCTGGGTTTCCAATTAACCAAGGACGGAGTTCTCACTGTCCATGTTAACTCTATGAATGAAGGGCATTAAGAGGAGATGAAAATTTCCGTAGTCAAGGAGGTGTTTAACCAAACCTCTCCCACACATCCTTAGCTACACCCAACAAGTGCGAATTGACTAATAATCCACAATCCCTGAAAAACCATCAAGGGACTCTAAGAACAATGTTCCAGGCTAGAAGAGTTTCCACAGCCCGAGTCATCAACTAGCTGGTCACACAAGACTTCATCAGATCTCAGCCAGCCATGTGGCCTCTGGGAAGCAGATGTGGGTACTAAACTGTGAAGATACTTTCATGACAACAGTTCTGAACACCATCTCTTTAGCCTTTCACAATGACATGACACTAACTTTTCTGTCCTTTCCTCTCTGCTTATGTCAAGAGACAAGGGGAAGATCTAAACTGTAAAGTGAAGAGCTGTAAGCAGCATGGAGAATGGGGAATTCTCTACAAATAGCTTTCTTTGCCAACTAGTCAGCAGGCTGAGGACTGAGGCCACCCCCCCCCCCCAATAGACTCACCGTACTGAAAAGCTCATGGCTCTTTGACTATGCTGGGGCTTGACTGAAAAGGCCACCCTCCTCCCACAGCACAACATTGGCTCCTAGTGTCCAGAAAGACACGCACGGAAAGAACGCCAGAGTTAGCTAAAGAAATACCACAGTTTATTGAAGACTACAAATATTTTGTTACAAGGTGAAACTACATGCCTTCCAGAAATCAAAAGCAACAGCAGGTGTGTGCATTGATGCTTCGGAGGAGGTGCTGCACCGCTTGAATTCGAAATGGGTAAGACAGGGTCAGACACATGGGGCAGAGGGAAATGAGGCAAGGGCAAGTTCAAAAGCCCAGAAGGTATCCACCAACTCATTCCCCCAAGCCACGTAGGCCATGGCCACAGCTCAGCAGGCTCTCCTCAGTGGTCTGGTTTCTGAAACAAGACTTCAGTGCAAATTTATACACACACACAAAACACAGCCCCCAGCCTTGGGCCAAATTAGCTCTCTGCCGTCCAGAAATGCTTGTAAGGGGGTGGATATTTTCTTCCTAAAAGGAATCAAATACATAAAAATAAATGAATTTAGAGCTTGATGAGGAATGGGATGCCAAGAGCCCTCCGTGGGGTTGGGAACTGGGGGTTCTCAAAGGGTATAGGTTTCTGAAATCTTAGGGAAAAAGCTGGGATTTCCAAAATCCGGTAATGCCATCTTCTAATATTACCAATCATCTACCTCTTAAAATTCTTGAATCTGGTCCAGCTAAGACCTAAATCTAAATTCCCGTAATAGGGCCACTCCAAGACAAGAGCTTGTAAACCTCCCTACCAAGGACTGGGGCTGACCTGCTCAGAGAGAGGGGTCCCTAGCCACAAGGAGTCTGGGTATTAACGATTTAATCTCAGTGAGTTATCTCAGGATTTTTTTACTTTAAATCTCAACCCACTGTAAGTCATACACAGAGTTCAAAGCTCCACCTGACTGACAGTTTTCCAGACCTACTGTGCTCTTTCTCAGCTCAGTTTCCCAGTTATTGAAAAAACCTTGGACAAGTTTAACCATCTGGAGCCCATACATCTGTGAAGAACACAGAACTAAACCACCGTGAAACCGTAACTGAGCTAAGAATTTTAAAGAACAACCCTCAACCTCAATCCCAAGCAATGGCAACCACCTACTCTCCATACACAACTACAAGGCACTGAGAAAAGTAGACAGAATTGTTTTATTCAAAAACTTTTACTTCCTGTCCCCCCAAAACAGACAGTAGATGTCAGATATGGGAGCAAAGGATAGGATAAATATCTTTTAGGTCAGCATCCATTCAGAGGATCCCCGTATTTCCCTCCCTGTCTTGAGCTGTACAATAGACTTTGCGAAAAAACCAGCCACACAAATGAAGGAACCCAAAGGTCCAACTCTCCCTCTATTGAGCATTGGTGCCCTACTCCTTTCTTTCCACATCTTATGCCCTCTGGATAGGGAATAAAACGAGGGGCCACATGAGGAAAGTTGTACTATAGAGATTTCAGCTAAACCTGCCACAGCGTGCTAGCTAAGAATCCATTTAACTCTTCTATTCAGTGAATGAATGTATCACCTACTGTACTTACCAATATCTTAAATGTTAACACCTGCCCCCAACTGAAAAAATCTCAGTAAAATCTTGCTTAGATTTGGGTGGGCCCCTTGCTTCCCACCTAAAGTTTAGGCCAGCCAACATATTCTAATAGCCAATTTGCGCCCCAGGGCATTCTCGTCATGAGTAATGAATACATGTTCTACTATTAAGCTCCTCTGTTGGTGCTAATCAGACAGAAACCCAAGTCAGACAAACATGAACAATCATACCTGGAGCAGCAGCACACCCTTACCAGCCCTACTTTCTCAAGCTTCGAATCTTCCTCCCTGAAACTCATTTAATAACACCCCAATGACAGCCAGGGTCAAGGTGAGCTTACCAGTGTTGTATCCATGAGACCCATAACCACTTGGCTGTTGGAAAGGGGTGGCTGATGCATTCACACTGACATTCACACCATGCTGCTTGGAAGAGGTAGGAGCCACCTGAAGAACAAAAGGCCAGCACTACAGTGAAATGGCGGCAAAGTACCATTTTAACCCACTCCAGAGATTGGGCATTCAAGATGGCTACCCATCCTGATGCAGGCTGCCCCATTTGCTTAGCAAAATGGCTCAGGGAATGAATGACAGTCTGAGGGAAGCAAAGCTATACATTCCCCCTTTAGCTATTTCTAACAACAGGTAGTCCCTTATCCCAATACCACCGATCCAGCCCCAATCCCTCTCCCAGGCCAGAAGTGGAAATTGTTCCTCCTTTTCATTATTAAAAAGTCATCTAGCTTTGAAAGTAGCTAAGACAGTGTCAAGGATTCCTCACTACAAGTAAAGACCAAGTCCAAGCACTTACAGGGAACACAGCAGGCCCATACTGGAAGGTGCTGGGGAGGCCAGGAACCCCTGTGTAGTATGGCAGGCTGGTGTAACTGTAGCCAGGAGGCAGCGCCGGGTTCAGGAATGTCTGCTGCGTGGTGTGGTGAGTCTGCGTCTGGTTCTGTTGGGGTTGGGCCAAGGTTGTGGCTGGGGCGGGGGAGGAGGCATCCCCGCGGCCAAACTTTGTGAGGTCACCTGTGAAAGGAGAGGCTCAATATATCCACCTCTTTTACTCCCCACATCAATGTAGAATTACCTCTTCTGGTTTCACATGATCCAGGACAGCCTTGGTTAAAGTCCAATTCTGTGAATTTTATTTTTTTGAGGCCCCATTTAGCATTGCTCAGGACACACTCTGCACAGTGCCAGTCAAGGACTAATAACGCATGGCTGTGCAATGCTGTGGCAGAGACAAGCTTCCAGAATAAAGCTCCTATATGGTTTCTCTGCCCACCTGTGTTCTTTCATCTCTTCCCTACCCCACCCCCTACTTCCTCTCTCTGCTTCTCCTCCATGGGGAAAACTCCATATTGGACCTGAAAAACAGACAACAGGTCAGGCCTATAGCCTGGCAAGGCAATAAGACTGCCAGGTAAGTAGGGAACAGGAGTAGAGATGAGCAAAGGAAGACCAGTTCAACCACTATACTTATTCTGAATCTACCAACCCTCTACCAACCCTGATTCATGACATCCATTTTGTATAATACTTCTGTCAAAGATCTTAATTAAGGTGAAAACTGGATCTACTAATCAGGTTTCTGCCACCAATACCAACACAGCTTCCCTTTATTCAGCCCCATCCCAATCCTACCAGAATAAGGGTTGCTGGCCAGGCTACCATCCCTCCCAGTCAGCGGAGTGGTGGGTGTGGGAAACGGGATGCTGTAGTAATCCTGAAAGACAAAAATAAAAGAGAGGAGACTCAGTGCCACATGTGATGTGGCATGACACATCATACAAGGTGAGAAGTAAGAGAATGTTGGAGAACTGCAGTTTATCCAGCCATTAATGAACTGGCAAGAGCTAGCACAAACTCCATATTACTCTTGCATACACTGTCCCCCCTGCCTGGCCATGGGGATAGTCAGGCAAGGTCTACAAGTATGCCCACCAGAAAAATGCTTCAAGTCCATCAGTACCAATAATCTACATGAATTCTAAACCTCTAGCTATAACCCCTAATAGTCTATTGCTACTGAGAAAATACATCTTCCTTCTAGAATTCATTAAAGTGTCTAAGACATAAAAGAAACTTAAAATGTTTAATTCAAAGACGCCACAACTCTTTTTTTTTAAGTGACTTTCTGTTAGAACCACTAAGTACATTCTAATATATCTTAAAGTATGCATATGGAGGTATCGGTTGAGAAAAAGTCAAGTCTGTGACTTATCAAGTAAACATCTGGAAAAACTCAAACATTTAATTTAAGATCACTTTCTTTCCCTAAGCTCTACAACCATATACTCACCAATGGAAATCTTGTCTGAAGCATCTGCAAGTCATCATAACCATATACCTGTGGCTGAAAGATACAAACACGTAACAATGTTAACGGGAACTGGTCATGATGGTAGCAAACCAAGGAACTAAGAGACAAGGTAAATCAACAGAACTTTCATCCTCATTCACGAGAAAAAAGATGACATAGATTATTTCCTTCATTTTCTTTAAGAAATGAAATGCAAAGAGACTGTGTGATTCACGAACAGCCTTAAACTTTTCCTTGAGCTACATACTGATTCAACTAGGCTGTCCTCTGGGTAGCAGTGGGGTACATAAGTCACACATGAATAGTTAATTTTATTTTACCAGTCTTTTTCTCCTTTAGCCTTCAAAATATGGCTTAAAAAATTTTTCTCTCTCAGAAAGGATTCACATTTTACTCTACTGGGTGCTAAGGTAGTGTGTTACCTATTTAAAAAGTGCTACTGGGTGTTTCATTTGTATCATAATCTAAACTCTCTGAAGGCAAAAACAGGTGTTTTGGGGTATTTGGGGGGAATATTTACAATGCTCTGTGAGTTTCAGGTGAGTAGGTTCTCATATATCCACTCCTTCCCCATTTCTCTCTCCCCTCCTGTATCCCCTGGTAATCATAAGTTTGAAAAACAGGTATTTTAAAAAAATGTTTTTAAATAAATATCCTTCATCTTAATAGGCACTGAATACATGAGCCTGACACAAAACACAGCAAGACAAAACGCCACTCCTCTTATGCACCTATTCTCAGAGAGCTGCAGACTAACTCCGGGGCCTCCACTCTCATCACGTCAGAGCCAGCACAGATCCCCAGGGATTAGGAGTCAGTCCAACTAGAGAAAATAATTTTCTAGGAAACTGTGAGGGATTCCAGTTAGACACTCTGGCCTTTGGCTTCTGAGGCCCAGTAATTGTGTCACACAGAGAAAATAGACAACAGAGAACCTAGTCTAGGTTGAGTCTTTCCTCTTAAAAAAAAATTACTCCCCGCCCCCAAACTATAAAGATTAAAGACTACACATGATAGATAACCGCTCATTTATTATGTACAGTCTTCCACCTGAAGTCACACCAATAAAAACTAGTTATACCACCTTCCTCTTTTGGAAAAGATCATTCAGTCTCACTTACCGGGTAGGCATGTAACAGCCCTGGAGCCATAATATATGGATTAGGCAACAATGGCGGGACCCCAGGAGGGAGGTTGGGAGGAGCTTTTCCTAAAAGAGAAATTGTATTTTTATCCTGTCACACCATTACTTTGCTCCTCCATCCCAAAGGAAGGCAATTCAACTTCTACACAGGGTTACCTGAAGTCGTAGCAACTGAGCTTCGAGTGGAGGCTGTGACGGTAGAGTTGCTGCCTAGGCTGAGGCCCAAGCTACTGCCACTATTGAGACTGGATGAGACACTGACCACTGGGGGGGGAGCAGAGACTGTGCTGGATGTGGTAGAGAAAGTGCTGGAGGAAGAATGGAGATTCGCCTCACTCTCCACACTCGTGTGCTTCAAAAAGGCAGTGCAGTGGAAAAGAGGAGGAGGAAACAGTGATTAGTTTAACAGGTCAGGAAAGACATTCCCTTCTGTTAATTTTAGCACACCAACTTCCCGATTAAAGAGGCTGAGGAAGGGTATTGCACATCCTCTGCCAAAGTAACTAGAAACTATAATAAATGATTAAATACTCTCCAGCTACACATTCACCAAGATTTATCTGGTAAAGATGGCTAGCAACTGACCCACTGCATATCATCACCCTGTTCAAAAAGCAGTAGAGCGAGTAGGGACAAATTCCCCAGAAACCAATACTGACTGCCCAATAAGGAGACAAAAGAAAAGTTAGGTCTGGAAAATACATCATACCCTCCTCGCCCACTCTTCTTCACTAGGCTAACACAACAGACAAGTTCACAGGCTAGAAAAAAGTTCAAGTTCAATGCATTTAAACCTGAAATAGTGTACTGGAGGAAAGACAAAATCCTAAGAAAGCCTTAGCCCTCACTACCTTGTCCAGGCTTTTGACAAAACAGATATGCTTTCCCTGAAACAGGTCCTTTTGAAGTGAGTTTTTTTTCCTTACCATCTCAGCTTAATTCCACAAATATAGTTGTCACAAAATCACAATAGTGAAATTAATTCTTTAGCCAAAAGTGTTCATCTGGCCTTTACTTTCATAGGCTGCCCAGACTCAAACTGCTTATTTTCAGGACTCAGGTTTGGCAAATCCCAGAGTGAGAATGGCTGCATCAGTTAGAAAAAATGTTTTTACAGAATTTATCATAGCATACAAAGCCCCACCTAGTTTCAGTGTCTTTAAAAAAATTTTAAAAGTCATACACTCAGGAAAGCCATTTCCAGGGCTTTAAGAATTGGCCCACAGCTCTGCAGTATTTCTGGATTCTTCTGCCTTTCTTGGCTTCAAGAATACTTTTACCCCTTTTCCTGCAACCTTAGATCTGTTGTCATTTTGCCACCTCAAGAGTTGCTTCTTGGGAAAATCTTATGGTTGGATAACCGTTTGAATGTAATAAGACCACATTTTCTTTTACCACATTTACACTTACCAAAAGAGTGGATGTTGAAGTGCGCCCAGAAGATGTTGATGACGAAAGGGTATTCTGCTGAGTAGATAACGTGCTGTAAGGACAAAGTGGTTGCCATCAGCCACAGTGCTATGGTTATTGCCTGACGTGGAACTTGAGTCAAGAACTGGGGACTAGGCTGGGGACTTCCCTAGTGGTCCAGTGGTTAAGAACCCACCTGCCAATGCAGGGGACACAGGTTCAGTCCCTGGACTGGAAACTAAGACCCCTCATGCCTCAGGGCAACTAAAGCTCATACACTGCAACTCCTGAAGCCCGCATGCCCCAGAGCCTGTGCTCTGCAACAAAAGAAGCTACTGCAATGAGAAGCCTGCACACCCCAACTAGACCGTAACCCCTACTCCCTGCAACTAGAGAAAACCCATGTGCAGCAACAAAGGACTCATGCACTGCCACGAAGTCCCAGTGCAGCCATAAAAATTAACAGAGGCCAGACACACAGAACTAATTTGTGGTTGCTGAAGGGAAAGGGACAGAACTGGAGTTCTGGCTTATCAGATGCAAACTAGTATATACACAGAATGAACAAACAATAAGGTTCAGCACAGAGAACTATATTCAATATCCTGTGATAAACAATGCAAAAAATATAAAAAAGGATGTATGTATAACTGAACCATTTTCTGTACATCAGCAATTAACACATCATAAATTAACTATAATTCAATTAAATAAAAAAACCAACCTAGGCAAAGAAGGCAGAATATGGGACCAAACAGATCTGAGATTGTAAAGTCAACACCATAGTCAGCAAGGGGTAGTGAGCAGAACCCAAAACAAGAATGGATTTTGAAAAGGGGAAAAAAGCCTCCTGTCTTTACTTCCCATAGCTTGTAGGTCATCCATTTAGATAATGTGGTCTCTGCTAGGCAGAGAGGGTAAGACAGACCCAGAGAGCTCTGTTACTACTATTCACCAACCTAAACCTCCATCCTCACCCCAAATCACCTGCTGTGTTGTGTGGTGGTAGTATTTGGAATCTCCTCATTGTGGCTCAAGCCACCCAAGGAGGATGAGTGCTGATTGGTTGTCGTCAGTAAGGAAGCTGCAGATACCGTTTCACTGAGAGGGGGGATGCCAGAAGTGGAAGGTGAGTCAGATTTCACTGCAGAGCCCGTAGCACCTGGAAATAAAGACAGGAATTCACATCATCAGAGGAAGTTAAGAGGTGATGACAGCCCTAGGCTGTCCTGAAGACAAGAGTGTGAGTGTGTAAGTTATTTAGTAACGGACCAGTGGCATTTAGGTGCAATCTTTTTTTTTTTAATTCCAAGCATTTCACAGCACCAATCTCATTTGTCCAATAAAGGAAACCAAAAGGATTATCACTGTTACAAGACAGAAAACCTGAAATTTAGGAAGGTTTGAGATTAAACAGCAAGGTAGAAAAAAATCAAGCTAAGAATAAAACCAATAGTTTTGATCATTGAGGCAGGGGTCTTTTCATGACAATCTATGACATGCAAAAATATTGAAAGGGGAGTAAAAACACTGTAATTTAGAGGAAAAAGCCTGGAGGACCCTCACCTTCAACAGATTGTGTGGTCTGTAACTGCGTGGCCTGCACAGAACTGAAGCCATTCTGGTAAGAAACAAACAAAAGAACAGATTAAGTTAGTACACTGACTCAGTTTAATTTCTGCCAACCAATTTCTTTCAGAGAAATTTTGCAAGTTAACAGAAGGATTAACACAATGTACACAACCCAAAGGAAAAAAAAAAACCAAAAAATTTAAAACAACAAAAGATATACCGACCCTGTGTGACCCAGGGCAGTAAGAGGCAATGCCCAAACTGCTGAAGAGATCCCGAACCCCAAAAAGATAAAGGAGAAGTTCAAATCCAATGATCCCTAGGGGAGGATGTGGGAGTAAGATAGTTCAGCCAAACCACTTATTCTGCTGGCTGCATCTGACAGTCACTCCACATTCTCCACATTTCCTCTGGCATATGCTGTCCCCCTCACCAAGCCAAGACATAGCAAAGTGAGGTCTACTGATATGCACTCAGAAGTACAGCAATCAGATCTTCCAAGAAAACAGGTATTGGAGACCGATTCTATTAGAGAGAATGAATCTTCTTAGTGCAAAGAGAATGATCTAGCTCTGACTCTCCAGGATTAGTGCATAGAACTTTATTTCACCAACCACAAAAATGAGGTTAAGCTTCATAATCAGCATTTTAGAGATATCTTAGCACCATTTGTCAAGAAGTCAAACACTAATATTTAAGAGACT
Organism: Oreotragus oreotragus; assembly: GCA_006410675.1. Lineage (NCBI taxonomy): Eukaryota > Metazoa > Chordata > Mammalia > Artiodactyla > Bovidae > Oreotragus > Oreotragus oreotragus. Next base: position 138,013 of record SJYX01014161.1, on the reverse strand, counting down.
TTGTCTGCTATTCTTTCCACCCATGCCCTGGGGCTGGTGAAGCCAATACCTTTGCCTGAGTCAAGTCCTTTTGGGGTGATGAAGAGATGGAGCTGGGGTACCGCCGAGTCTGTGTGGATCTCTGTTCATATAGAGGGCCCTGAGCATTATTTTGGGAGGTATAGGTTGTCGACTGAATTGGGCCACTCTGATAACCGGACTCCTGACTCTGGTTAGATGAAATTGTGGATGAAGATTCACTGTGGGGAATGGAGAAGGAAAATCTCAAGAGAAACGAATACAACAGATCCACTGATACTAGAAAAGTGAGTTAGTCTAGTAACTTACTAGAGTTGATTACAATCAACTTATAATCAGATTAATTATAATCAAAAAGACAAACTTCAAGAACAAATAAAAGATACTGCGACAATTTTCTCCTGGCAACAGTAGGAATTTCCACATCCTATAAAGCCATATCTAAGCTAAGAATCGAGCTTAAAAACATTTTCAACTCTTTAAGGAAGAGAAAATTTTCTTGTGTCCCTACATTCTGCTCTTATTAGAAAAAGAGGCTAAAAGTCAGTCGAAAGGATACATTACTCTTGGTCCCTTTTATACAATCGTTAACAAGAACCCTAAGCACAGGAAAAATCACCTTTTGCTCATTTTAAGGAATTCTGAGTTCCTGGCTCTCTCAAAAACCCAAGAATAAAATTCTCTTGAGAAGAACTTTAAAAATATTCACATGCATTAAGAACAATTATGATTCAATAGAGCTAGGCTGGGGCAAGACATCTCTACTTTTAAATTCTAGGGATTGAAATTTACCTCATTCCTAGGAGTTCAAAGTTACAACTTTCATAGGCTTTAAATCCACACAAAAGATCTCAAAGTGTCAAAAGCACTGTTCATTGTGGCAGATGCCAAGGTATTTTAAAGGTGGCGTATACATCTCTAGGAACTGGGTTTGGACATTCTGTAAGTACCCAAAGGATATATTTCTATCTGTTGAGAGTTATGCAAAAACCTAGTAACAAAAGTGCTCAACAAACTGCTACAAGTGGCTGCTTTTCCTTCAATCAGAGCCTTGGGAGTGTCCAGAGTTCTAGGAATCAACAAGAGACTCACAAAAAGTGGTAAAAGTCTAAAAGAAGTCTATGACAGCTGTTTCCTCTACCTGGCCGTGCTGGTATAAAGGCTACTTGGAGCCTGGCTTGAAGAGGCGCTCGTGGTGGGGGTGGACTCATAATCAGAAAGGACAGGCTCTGACCCAAACTGCAAAGCCCCAAACTGCAGGTTTAGCCCTGAGATATCTGCTGAGCCAGGCATCTCCACAGCCAGAGCAGGAATCTGTAGAGACGATAAAGAAATGGTTTACTATAACCTTATCGAAAGACTGATAGCAAATTTCCACATCAGACTTCCAACCTACATCCTTACAATCTCCATTCTCAAATCCCATACTCCTTTGCCCTAAAATAATATCTATCTAAAAGTTCAAATACCTTAGAAGTCAAGGAGGCTTTTTTCTTCTGCTGTTTCAGTTTTTGCTGAGCCGGCTGAGGGCTGGAGGATTGGTTGTCTGAAGACCCAGGAGACATTTGTGGAGCCGAGGTGGATTTGCTTGGCAGAGGAGAAGACGGGGGTGGAGGTGCGGCTGTGGAGGTAGCCACAGCAGGTGGCTTCTCCTGAAGGAACACCTCCATCATGGTTGAAGACGGGGTGAAAGCCTGGCGCTTTGTAAAGGGGCTGTGCACTGTTGAATCATTTGGGTTCTTCAAATCTGCATGAGGAGATTCAGTATGTATGAGGCCAGAGGTCCTCATTAGCCTCAAGAAAATACCATTATTCTGTGACAACCATTGGATTATATCAAATCAACACTATTACACTGCCTTTGTAAGAAAGCAATCTAGAAATGGCCCATATTCAGAGTATAAGGTCCTAAAATGGCAAAGTTCATAAACTCTTCCAAAGGCAACACACTGTTTTCAAGTACTGAAGATAAATCTAGGAAAAATCCAAAACATCCTCACGTCAACAGAAGACTGCAAATGTGTACAGGGTTAAATTTGATCAAAGAGATATACAGCCTCAACTTATATATTTATTTATTATTCCTCAGCTTTCTGACTGAGCCTCTCTGACAAGGGGAAATCCGTGTGGGAACTACTCCTGCCAGCCTCTTGGCAGTAATCCTCCAACGCTTAAACAATTCAGTCACTTTCCATCTTTCTCACCATACTGCACCAGCGATGGGGATTGTGTGGTAGAGCCCATGTCCCAAGAGGAGGTGGTGGTGGTTCCAGATTGAGAATGCTGAGCTGCCAACTGAGCCAAGGCCTGGGCAGTCTTGAATTGCTCCAAGAATTGGGAGCCTGTGGTGCTGCTGCCTTTAGCTTCACCGACATCACCAAATCCTTTCCCTAACATGCTCACCTGTAGATCAACACAGAGATTAGAGAAATCCACAGCCAAATAACGTTGTTCAGCTACTCAAAAAGACACTCATCTCGGTTAGAGTCAGTATAGATATAAAGCATGTCACTAAATGGAATAGTCTATTACAGCGTAAAGTCTGGACTGAGACGGTCTAGATTTAAACCCTGGTTAAGTAATTGTGGAAAAATGACTTGTAGTTCATCTATACCTCATTTTCCTCATCTGAAAATAAAAAGTAGTATCTCATAAAGGTGTAGGAGGATTAAACAAACAATATATAAACAGCATTTAAAATGTGCATGATACATAGAAAGTACTCAAAAAAATTTAAGAGCCATTAAAATTTATCCCATTGCCATCACCCTTCCCTCCCTCCTTCTCAGGGACTTCTTTTTCTTTTTTGGCCATGCCAGGTCTTAGCTGCCTAACAAGGGATCTTTAGTTGTGGCATATAGGAAGTTCTCTGAACAGGGTTAAACCCAGGACCGCTGCACTGGAAGTGTGGAGTCAGCCACTGGGCCACCACGGGAGTCCCCAGGAATTTCTTTAATGACTGGAGGAGGGGTCTCCCCTCCTTTTGAATTTTTAAATCAACTGATAACTGATTATTAAGATAATATGAAGATGACATAAACTTTCACTTCAGTCATTAATGTCTTTGCCCCTTCCACTGAAAAGCTCAAAGGGAACAAAAACAACTAACTGGAGCTTCATCTCAATGCTTCTAGTAACTAGCAGAGACAAAAGAGGTAAGATTAGGGGCCAGCCCAGCTGCTGCACTAGACAATCATGATGATAAAGAAAAATTCACTCTCACTGCTTCTGGGGGATCCCCAGTACCAAGTAAAACTACCACCCTAGAGAAAATTAACTATTCTAAAGAAACTCTAAGGAGATTTAGTCTAGTCTTTCTTAGGTTCTTATTTAACCACATCATGATTTTCATCATTAAGCAGCACTTATACAAAATCAATCTGTCCAACTCAAGGTAAGACTTTTTCTTTCCTCTTCAGTCTGTATTTCAAGATTATACAAATAAAAACAACAGCCAAATCCTAGTTGAAAGTACAGGACTGTAGCAAAGAAATGATCCCACACAGCAATGATTACCAAATACTCTGCAAGCATGAAACATTAAAGACATAGAAAACTACTTAGTATTCACATATTATGATAATAAGCGCTCGTATATTACATACATCTATTAAATTTTTAAGGAAATTAACTCTGTAATTTATCCTGAAAGGAAAAGAACTGCATTAAATAGCACCCTAATTAACACAGGTAATAAGAAAGAGTTTGTGTTTAGTTTAACATATTACATGACACACATTAAAAAGAATGTAAGGGTAAAGTGGAAATATATTGAAATTTTAATTTTTGATGAGAATTTGGATTTGGGTATAAATCCTAAATTCCAGGCTTTAAAGGTAATTTAAAGTGACACAAAGCACTTAACCCTTTTCAAGTCATCTATCTTAGGGGTTGGCAGTTATTTTCTGATCATCTTTGTCCCATTTTCTTTCTTTCTTTTTGGTCCCAAGACTTCTCTCCCGTTCTCTTCTCTTCCACATTTTCTCACCTGTCACCATTCATATATGGCAGAATATTAACCACCAAATTACCAGTAACACAGGAAATTATTTTAGGATAACAGTTAAAAACTAAAAACTTCTGGATTAGAGGCTGACTCAGCAATTTTCTAGTTGAATTAATTACTATTAATATAATCTTACTACTAGAAAAATCAAAGTATATGCATATACACTGTCTCTTACCTCTTGACAACCACCAAAAAGTAGACAGGAAAGTAAAAGAAAGAAAAAGCAGTACTTTTAGGATTTATTGACCGTAAGAAACTTGGTCCTTGTATCACCTTTATTTAGCCTTTCCCATAATTGATGACCTTGAATTTTTAAAAAATAATTCTGAATCAACAAGTCATTTGCTAAGTGCTCCAGGCTGTTAACAACTAATACCACTACTGCCACATTTGTATAACTTTTACTCATATCTTATCTATCTTCCTGAAGCCCTGTAAGACAGGCACAACAAGCACCCTTACCCCCACTTAAGGAGAAAGGGAGAAATAGTTATTATATGGACAGATTCAGGAAAACCCCAAGTTTTTAGAAGCCTAGCTCAGAAATGTCCGATTTAAATAAATACATATGGTAATTGTGCTCTATCAAGAAACAGGGAAGTGCTACCACCTCTCATCAACATTTAATTACTAATTAGTATTAGCGTTAAAATTGTCATTGATTTTCTCTCTTCAAGAATAACAGAAAATAGATCCTTTTGTAGTTCATGAGCGTGACGATTGGGCATTCACGCAGCTGCGTGACATGTGCCACCCTGCAAACCTTGTTACGACACCGGCACATTACCCGTCTGACGTGAAAAAAAAAAAAGAAAAAACAAAAAACAAAAAAGAATAACAGAAAATACGGACTTCCCTGGTGGCCCAGTGGCTAAGACCCCACATTTCTAATATGGGGTGCCAGGAGAGAGGACTCTGGTCAGGAAACTAGGCCCTGGATGCCACAATTAAAGATCCTGCATGCCACAACAAAGATCTAAGATCCCACATGCCACAACTAAGACCCAGCACAGCCAAATAAATTAATCCCCCCCAAATTATTATCCCCCCGCCACTCCCCCCAAAAAATACATTGTTTGGCACCGTAAATACTCAGTAAATGGTCTCAGGGCTTCCCAGGTGGCACAGTGGTAAAGAATCCACCCGCCAATGGTTTCATCTCTAGGTTAGGAAGATCCCCTGGAGTAGGAAATGGCAACCCACTTCAGTATTCTTATCTAGAAAATTACCTGGTTAGAGGAGCCTGGTGGGGTCCATGGGGTTACAAAAAAAAAGACATACTGAGCAACTGACCACAAATAAAATGTTTATTCATTTTTATAAGATGATTCTGTCTGTCCACAACTAAATCCTCTCCTAGAGCTATCCCCTATTACCCAAATCAACATTTCTACACTCAAGTCTGCTTAGGAAGACAAAAGATGCTTTCTATCTTGCCCCAAACCTTTCCGGTGTCACTGAAAGGAATTACTGTATTTGTACGGATGAGCTGGGGTTGCAGAAAACTTTAAGATATACCTTGTTTCCTACTTACCATACTGTGATGAGAAAATGTGTTCCCTGAAGCAGGCTGTGATATGGCACTCTGCTTCGAGTTACTGAACACCAGTGGCTGGGCAAGAGAAGGAGCCTGAGAGGGATCCAGATTAGATGAATCATTCTCCATGGAAGATGGTGTCTTTCCCAACAGAACAGCAAGGTCAATTCTAGTGGAGAGAGAAAGTTTGATGAATAATGACGGAACATTCTTGTCTCCAATACCCAACTCAGATTAAAGATAGATCAAAAGGAAGTCACTCCCCAGAAACACAAAGCTCTAAAATGCTGAACTCATCAAAAATAGCAGATGTATACGAGTCACAATAGTATCCAGATGTATTCCAATGGAGCTGACATCCTTAATGTTGTTTAAAATTTTAATTTTAGTAAAATTTAACTTAATGAAATATCAAATGTTAGTTTTAATACAGCAGCTCCATAACTGGCCCCAAATTTCCTAACCCTTACCCATGATTTTAATACTGAATACCTGTCATGACCAACATCTAAGACCACAAACAGAATGCTGGCATCCTCAAGTTGCTTTAGAACAAGAAAGATTTAGGCAATTTTTTACCCCGTTTTTAAAAAATCCCAAAAGTCACCTGTGGTATAATAAAAGTATATACCAGGGGCTTGGCAAATTTCCTTAGTAAGAGGGGTATCTTTTCTTTTTCATAATTGGTCCCTTTGAACCACAGTTTAAAGATAATAGTTACTCGGAGAGGGGGACCCCCACACACGTAGTTTTAAGGTGGCTGGTTACCAAAAACACCAAGAAAGGGAATGAGAGTTGTAACTTTCAACCCCACTACACTCCATCCACCTCTAGGAAAGGAAGGGGAATTAGAGATTGAATTCAATTACCAATGACTTCATCAATCATGCATATGTAATGAAACTTTGATTAAAACCTCTTGAACAGTGAGATTCAGTGAGCTTCTGGGCTGGTGACCACATGTGACCCACAAGGAGGGCAGAACACCCAGAGAGGGCTTAAAAGCTTCATGCTGAAACCCCCACACCCTGGCCTGGGCATCTCTCCCATCCGGCTATTGCGGAATACTGGTTAAACTAATAAATCAGGAATGCTAAGGAAAACTTTCCCACATCCTATCAATCATCCTAGCAAATTACTGAATCTGAAGAGGGGGCTGTGAAAACCTCCAAATTTATAGCCAAGCAGAATTATGGGAGTACTCTGGGTACCTCTGAAGTAAAGGCTGTCTTAGGATACTGAGCAGTCACTCTGGGTCTGTGCTAACTCTGAAGAATTACTGTCAGAACTGAATTAAACTGCTGAACACTTAGCTGAACACAGAACCCATGTGGGAAAAAATTCACAGATATTTGGTGTCATTAAAAACAACAATTAACCTCTGGTAATGACATCCTTAAACATTCTATTTCTATCACACTTTTTATTAGGATATTCTAAGTCAGTTCAGTTCAGTCACTCAGTCGTGTCTTGACTCTTTGCAACCCCATGGACTGCAGCACACCAGGCCTCCTTGTTCATCACCAACTTCTGGAGCTTGTTCAAACTCATGTCCATCAAATCGGTGATGCCATCCAACCATCTCATTCTCTGTTGTCCCCTTCTCCTCCTGCCTTCAATCTTTCCCAGCATCAGTCTTTTCCAATGAGTCAGTACTTTCCATCAGGTGGCCAAGGTATTGATTGGAGCTTCAGCTTCAGCATCAGTCCTTCCAATGAATATTCAGGGTTGATTTCCTTTAGGATTGAGTGCTTTGATCTCCTTGTAATCCAAAGGACTCTCAAGAGCCTTCTCCAACACCACAGTTCAAAAGCATCAATTCTTTAGCACTTAGCTTTCTTTGTGGCCCAACTCTCACATCCATACATGACTACCGGAAAAACCAGAGTTTTGACTAGACAGACCTTTGCTGGCAAGGTAATGTCTCTGCTTTTTAAGATGCCGTCTAGGTTGGTCATAACTTTCAAGAAGCAGGTGTCTTTTAATTTCATGGCTGCAGTCACCATCCACAGTGATGTTGGAGCCCAAGAAAATAAAGTCTGTCACTGTTTGCTCATCTATTTGCCATGAAGTGATGGGACCAGATGCCATGATTTTAGTTTTTCTGAATGTTGAGTTTTAAGCCAGCTTTTTCTCTCTCCTCTTTCACTTTTGTCAAGAGGCTCTTTAGTTCTTCTTCACTTTTTGCCATAAAAATGGTAGCTCATCTATTTGCCATGAAGTGATGGGACCAGATGCCATGATTTTAGTTTTTCTGAATGTTGAGTTTTAAGCCAGCTTTTTCTCTCTCCTCTTTCACTTTTGTCAAGAGGCTCTTTAGTTCTTCTTCACTTTTTGCCATAAAAATGGTGTCATCTGCATATCTGAGGTTACTGATACTTCTCCCAGAAATCTTGATTCCAGCTTGTGCTCATCCAGCCTGGCATTTTGCATGATGTACTCTGCATATAATTTAAATAAAGCAGGGTGACAGTATACAGTCTTGATGTACTCCTTTCCCAATTTGGAACCAGTCTGTTGTTCTGTGTCCGGTTCTAAATGTTGCTTCTTAACCTGCATACAGATTTCTCAGCAGTCAGGTAAGGCGGTCTGGTACTCCCATCTCTTTAAGAATTTTCTAGTTTTTCGTGATTCACACAGTCAAAGGCTTTGGTGTAGTCAGTAAAGCAGATGATGTTTTTCTTGAACTCTCCTGATTTTTCTATAATCCAACGATGTTGGCAATTTGATCTCTGGTTCCTTCCTCTGCCTTCAAGCTGGATTCTGAGTCAATAACTATCATGAAAGTGAAAGTTAAAGTCACTCAGTCATGTCCGACTCTTTGTAACCCCGTGGACTATATAGTCCAGGGAATTCTCCAGGTCAGAATACTGGAGTGGGTAGCCTTTCCCTTCTTCAGGGGATCTTCCCAACCCAAAGATACAACACAGGTCTCCCACACTGCAGGCAGATTCTTTACCAGCTGAGCCTCAAGGGAAGCCCAAGAATACTAGAGTAGGGTAGCCTATCCAATCTCTAGTGGATCTTCCCAACCTAGGAATCAAACCAGGGTCTCCTGCATTGCAGACAGATTCTTTACCAACTGAGCTATCAGGGAAGCCCTACAGCTATCATATCCAGGTCCGGAAATAATCCAAGAGTTTTTCAAGGGATAAAAATATTCCCTGACAAGTGTTATCTCCCTCTATTGACCCCAATACTTATGTTCAAGTCCTAAAAAATTCTTAAGATAGACACTAGGGGAAAAAATGATCATCATACCCAGTTGGCTAAAGCAAAGGCATAATTATAAAGCAAGAGAACAAGCTATTGAACAGTTCTGCAAATTCCGAAATAAATAAAATCTTTCAGCTTTTAGCTTTTCTTAACCTGACTTACTACAAGTTTATATTATTCTAAGTTTTAATCAATATCCAGGATGCTGACAAAGCTAATGTATATATTTTTTCTGATGTATGTATTAATAAAGGACAATCTGGAAGACAGTTAACTTTAAAATTATACAGATATCCATTCAGTAGATTAACTACTATCAACTCTTACAAAAATCTACCTATAAACTAAATAGGACCGTAATGTGATTTGATTCTCAGTATTAGCAACCATGGGAGTTCATGAAGGCCCAGTACCACTCCTTCCTTACAGCTCACTTAGCAGATCCTTCTGAGAAAAGATACTGACAATTCACACCACACACTTGCCTCTGACCAGCAGTGATTGTCACATTCTCCGCAGGCAGAGGCACTGAAGACACATTAGAGGCAGTGAAGATCTTGGTCTCAGAAAGCTGGAAAACAGAGGCATTAGTCACTCCTAGTGTTAGGCTACTTACAGTCCAGAAACTTGGCAGAGGTAAGGGGAATGCAACATAAGAAAAGGGGAAAAACTCTTAGAAGAGAGAACTATTTACCCTAAGGAATCCTGAATGGACTGACTTTCAAGCCCCTTCTATCTATCTTCTATAGATCTTATCAAAAGAGAGAGTAGAATCCATGAACCCAATAAAATCTAGTGAAGTCACATAATATGCACCCTGAACTTACAAGAAAGTTAATATACTATACAAAAAAAAAGAGAAAGCCCCTTTATATTTTCCCACTTTGCCTCCCATCTCCTACCTCAATCCAAACCATACTTTATCTTCCACTAATCCTCTCAAAAATAGGAAGACCCCAGCCAAAATGAAGACAGAAATAAGAATTCTTTGCTTTTGAGCAGTAAGGGCCCAAGTTCTGATGTGCTGAAGTTTGCAGGAATAATTTTAACGTGTTTTGCCTTAAAACTGACTTTATTACATCTAGTCTCTCCCCTGTAAGACACATAAACAGTAAGCAATTGCAGGGAATAAATATTCCTACTATTCAAAGTTGATTTAATTTTTTTAGCCATGCTGCCCAGTTTGTGGGAGCTCAGAGTTCCCCAACCAGGAATTGAATCCTGGACCTCAGCAGTCAAAGTGTCCTAACCACTGGACCACCAAGCAATTCCCACCCAACTTTAAAAATAAGTTTTTTTAGAAAGCTTTCTGATTGAAACCTCCCCTCTAAAGACAGGAAATCCACTCCCCCCAATATCATTTTCTGAAAGGTGGTTAAGCAGACAAGCCAAATCTTACGAAGTATTCACAAAGCAGTCTAGCTCAGCTATAATAAAAATGTAGCTGAAGTACACTCTGATGCTGATACATCTGCAATTTTAAAACTTAGCCCTGAAAACCAAAACAGCTTGACACACCGTTTCCTCTTATCATATTCTGTCTTGCTTGAGTGAATACAAAACACAGGAAAGTTCATCCATGATCACTATAATTCACAGCAAAGTCTTGACAGTGACCAGCGATCAGCAAAATCCTTTAATTCAGGCACTACTCTAGTGAATTCACAGACCTGTTTATGTGCCACCCATCTATGAGGCTTCCAAGTTTAGTCATGGAGAGCAGCCAAACCTACACATTCATCTCAATTAAAATCACCCAAGTTGGGCTCTGAGTACAATAACAAAATGGGTTTCAGAGTCAACCAAACTTTCACCACGTACCCAACTCTAAACCAATTACAGGACCGTACACAAAAGGCTGAATGTGAACCAAATAACTGCACTGCTCCAAGGAGCGTCATGTGCTACCAGAAGCTGCTACTCAATGCACTACCTGCCTGACTCCATCTCTGGTGCCCTACCCAACCACCATCGCTTCCTGGGATAAATCCGACAATCAGATATTGGACTTACACAAGCGCACTTGCCCTTTCCATAGTCTGGTTCCAGAGAGTCCTGTTCATGCCCAGTCTCCTTCATATAACATATGTGAAATGTTCTGGCTCAGAACACTATTTTGGATGTAAAAGTTTTGGGTCAGAATCTTAAGGGTGAATTTTGAGGGGTAGAATCATACCCATTTTCTATCCCTAAAACATCACTTAGGGATAGAAGGTACTAATGAGGAATAACATGGGAATACTCACATCTTCATTCCAATCTTCAGTTCCCCACTCCTCTGTTGCAGTCCTCCATGCACCTGGGAATAAAAGAAAACATGGTGAAGTAACTTTAAATGCCAGTACCAAGCATGTGCAGAAAATACTAATGCATTAAATTTTTTGGCAGCCAAAAGTGTAACTAGCATTTAGTAATCAGAAAGGATTCTTGGGCTTCAGAGGGAAGAAAAGACTTTTCAGAATACCTCAGAACACCAGGGTTCTAATTAGATTAAATTTCACAGCAACTTTTAGTTTTTGTCACACAGCTGTAATAGGAAAGAGTACGAGACAGCAAGAGAAACAAAATGCAAGAGATAGCAAAACTCCAATAGATCCAGCACTCCAAGCAATCTCTTATAGACCTTCAGGTCTGACTCAGTGGTCTGTTCAGTGAAAAGGCAGCAGACAAGTCAAGCCAAAACATGCAAACTCTTATCTATTGAGTATAAGACAATACTGCCAGCAGTCTGAAGAGACGTGGCAGCAGGGGCAGAGGAACACAAATGGTCTCGACAAGATAGTCGAAGGGCAACGAAAAAGGAAAGGCCTGAAATCCAAACAGAGCACTGACACCTATCTGCTATGGGAACTGAATTAAAAAGCCCTGCTGGCTATTATTTTCAAAAGACACAAGGTGAAACTGGAAAAATCAAGTATGTGTAATAATTACGGTACTAATCCTAACTATACGAGACATGAAATCTGACCTGCTGAGCTCATGGCACAGACAATAGAATTATACACTCTCCTCCTGTTGGTAGTAACGTAGTGCAGATACACTTTCTGTAGAAGAGATCCATAAATAATCAAACTACCTTCCACATTCCCCTTGTTTTGCTTCATATATCCACATGTCCTCTTCAGAAAAGGAACCTGCCTTTTCTTAAGGAATATGGGTGAGTTTCTGAGACCTAAAATTCTTCCCTTCAAGCAAAAGACCACACTAAGAAATAGGCGCTTATCTGTAGAAAAGACAAGAAAACTCCTGGTTTTCTTCTCTAGAGTAACAGTATATATTTAATAATTCTTACAGCATTCTCTCCAATTGGAGAAAATGTCTTACAAGAATCAAAGAACGAAGGTCTGGCATTCAGATTTCATGGTCACTGAAAAGAAACATTCTAATACCTACATAACCCACCTGAAATTCTTCTAAATATTTAATAATGAAAAATCCTATTTCCTAGAGAAATGTATGTCAGTGCAATGCCTTTCCCAGGACAGTGTTAAAATTGTACCACAGAAATCTCAAGCCACTTAACAATGACAATGTTCTCCAAATCAAATTAAAGTCCAATCTCAATTTAAACAAGCAACAAACCACATTTTTCTCTCCCTCTCTGGTGATACCATTCTTCCTCCCCATTGACATTCATCCCATCGTCGTTAACTGGAATCCAAAATGTGGGTTAACATATACACACAATCCTAGAATTAGAAGTGATCTAAGAAGTTACATACTACTTAGAAGCTATCTCTCATGCAAGAAAATTTTCCCCCTGCACTCTGGTGACTGTATTTGGAATGAAAAGGAAGACAGTAGACAGCTACTTGACACCTTCCTATACAGGACATATGGTCACGGCTAAGGAAAAAACTACACACTGAGGAAGCGTTAAGACGCAGAAAGCATTCAAATATTCTAACAGATTAGGGTTTCCACTCCATCAGCAGAAAGCACAAAGTAAATATTAAGTGTTCATTAAGCAATTTTCTAAGTGAGAAAAACAGGTACAGAATGGAAGGAAAAAGCAGAAAAATAAAAAGCAGGAAGACATAAAGATGACATATCCACAGATATTTCAGTTCATAAAAATCTATTATTAAATATCCGGGGCAGTTAGGCGCCTGGATGTATCATACCAGGAGCAGTCTCAAATTTTCGGGGATAATTTGACCCCTCAACCCCAATGAAATCAAGTCCTGAAACAAAAAAGAAAAGAAAAGAAAAAACAACCAGTGAAATTTTGCTTGTGAATGAGAATGATTGCCCCCAACACACAACTCCCACTGTACCTGTGGATATTTTAAGGGTAGATTTCAGTTTCTTTTTAAAATAAAAAGGGAATTTGAAGTTTGCTATCATGAAAACATAAAAAGAGATCATGCATGAAAAGTTCAAATCATCAAACTAACAAGGATGAATGCATGGAGCTAACCCAACACTAACAAGATGACAATAGCAGCACAAAATTTTTCATTCAGCCACAAATCGAAAGTTCTGATTCTAGCCTCCCAATTTGCTCTTCTCTACATGGTATAAGCAAACACACACCCCTTCCTTTCCTCTTTTTCCAACCAACCTAGGTCTGGGACTCTATACCTCATTTTCTGTCCACAACTAAAAACAAATCGCTCAACTTTTGTTATTCAGACTGCTACCAATGCTCTAAAAAGCCATCAAGAGATGAATGAAGAGCAGTTCTAATGCCTCCAAAGTTAAAATAGAAAAGGACATTTCATAGCCAATAAGGAAGCTCAAAAAGTTATCTAGCTTGACAATAACTTTAGCCTCCACCCCTGAAAAATTTGTATTCAAATGAGCTTTTAAGACATCTTGATGAACAAAAAGCATGTAATACTCAGGACCTGAGGAAAAGCATACTGTGGGCAGAAGGTGAGAAGTTTGTGCCAAAGACCTTCCTAAAGATGCAAGATTAAGGTAACGGATCTCTGAAAGGGGGGTAAGGCAAATTTAAGTGGATAAGGAGTCAAGAGAGCCTATTTCATGCTCCTCTATTAACCCATCGCCCCTTTATGAGACAAAAAAAGTCTCAGGCTTTTCTTTCCATGTGCTGACTCAGCCAGAAGGAGATAGTTGATCTCCTCAGAAGAAAATACTCTGGAACCCAGAGGCTGCTCTCATTTAAAGTAATAAAAGTATCTTTTACTTCCAAATACATCTTGGTGTGTCCCACAAGCCTAACATATCCACAAACATCTATGCTACCTAGATATGCAACAAAGTCAGCTAACCAAAAAAACTGCAAATCCCGTAATACCCGACCACACCCAGAACACTATCCAACAATGAGAGGCTGGAAGTCTCCAGATTTTCTTCTTGCCCAGATACTGATATTTCGCAAAAATGAAAGGAAAAAGAAGACATTCTTATCTCTGTATGCAAAAACAAATTAACAGTGGGCTTTGATTCTGGGCCCTGTTCACCTCTACAAGTAGTGGTTTGAGTAATCCTGGATATCTTGTCAAAAGGCAAAGCCAAACAGAAACACTAGGAAATACAACTGGGAGCTGATGGTATAATGGAAAGAGAACACAGCCTTACAGAGTCGAAAAATTCTAAGTTCAAATACTAGCAAATTTCATAATCACTCCTGCAATCTAAATCTTGTCATCTGAAAAGTGACAATAAATAATGTTTATTTTATAAAATAGTGACAGATCAGGTGAAACAGCATGTATAATGTGCCTGTAGGCACACAATAAATACAGAGCACACAGTAATATAACCGTTATCCCTTTCTCTCCCTGTCTCAGCACTCAAAAACTATACCTCAACTTTTTTGTTAGTATAACCTCAAAAAAATTACTTCCTTAGGTTCCTAGAGACAAAAAATGAATAAAACAGTCACTCACTCGTCCCATCATCTGGTTCAAAGTGGCCAGTGTTGTTCCATGTATTGCCGCTATTATTGCCATAGTTATCATCAGTATTGGCCGGCTCTGCATAATCAGCTGGGTTAAAGGTTCTGGGAGAAAAAAAAAATAAAAAGCTTAAGAGCCTCTGAGCGTTAAGCAACATCAGTTGAAATTAAAAGGAGGGCAATCAGAATCTTATCTGTTCAATTTTCCTCATTTTATCAGCTTACCTAAAATTTCATGATATAATCTTACATATATCTACCATTCCCCTTGCAATAGGCCACTGATAAAATCCGATTTTGGAAAAACAACAGGTATATGTATTCATATGAAGTTATGAGATAAAGTAATCCAGGTGATAAATGCTTATCTCACTAAAATAAGACCAAACGTCTGCACACATCTGATGAAATACTGTAGCAATCTATCTGATCACATTTGGTTACTTAGCTGCCTATTATCCTCAGGATACCAAATATTAACCATATCAAGCTACTATGGTAACACTTATGAAAAAAAATCAAAGACTTTGACATTGGATCAATGAAACTCACCCCATTCCTTGAGCAGAAAACCTTCCTCCGCGCCTACCAGAGCCACCTAAAGAGGGAGAGGGAAACATTTTAAAAGTTGATATAAAACCACCATGCCAACTGAGGCAACTATGGAAAGTAAGTGGTTGACATCATTAGATGTTCCTTCTCTCACTCTGCAGCATATCAGTTAATACAGGAGGACAAACCTTATTATTGACAAGATTCCTTGCTGACTGAACTGCCAGATCCTTAAGCAAATACAGTAATAACAATAAATACTGAAGGAAATGACATATACCTTCATCCCCACTGCCCTCACAGTAATCTCTAGGATTTGTACTACATCTCAACAATTAAAAGTATCCAGCATCCATTTGAATTTTTTTTTTAAATAAAGCAGACCCCTACTAAACTAATAAGAGTATCATGTCCCCAATATCCATTCCCCCAACAAACTGATCACCTCTGCCTCGGCCACGACCTCTTCTGCCTCTTTCTGTGCCTCTTCCAGAAGGCCCTCCACTCTTGGTGCCATCTAATCCATTTTCCTGACCTCGAACTGAAATTTAAAAACAGAACAGTACAAATGGCCAGAGTAAATGAACTGAAAAGAAATATATAAACGGTGTGCATACATGATGGGGGGAAGACAAAAACAAAAAAGAGAAAATGAGCTGGAAGGACAGAACATGATGGTTACTAGGGGAATGGTTCCCAGTCAAAAAATCTTACAGACAGCTAACAAGGTAACTTCATGCTAAACTGGTGGCTGTTGCTAAAAAAAACTATATGTAAAAAATGCCAAGATCTCAGAACAGATGATCCTAAGAAAAATAAAAAAGATAATGGTTACTAAGTCTAGCCTCACAAGGCCCTGACACCCCTCAAGCCTAGACATTACTAACCCACAGCTGGTTTTGTTAAAGCCCCATGCATACACTCTCGTCCACGGCTGGCACCTCTTCCCCGTCTTGGTGGCCCACCACGTCGCCGACTATAGTCTCTGTCCCGGTCTCGATTTTCTTTGCCTTCCTCGTTGGATTCCGTTTGGCCACCATCCTTCTGTCCTGAGACTCCCTTCTTCTTTCCGACCATCTCCCAGGAATGCTAAAGAAGGGAAGAGCATTCATGTCAGATCGGTATAGGTTGCTACCAAGAAACCAGAGATAAAAGTTGGGACAACTGTTAACCATTCTCTCAGTATCCATATCTAAGATACTTCTCTAAGTTTACTTCTGCTTAAGTTGAAGGCATAGACATGACCTCAAAACAAATTCTGCACCTATCACTGCAAAATTGAAGCCCTTTCTGTGGAGGAGGTGCTTATGAGCAAATGGACTGCAGGAATCATTCCCAAAAGGGCCACCAAGATCTCCATCCAGTTCAGTCACTCGATGTCCCCTTAGTCAAAGGGCCTAGTTACTCACTGGTCCCTTCTTTCAAGTGTGTTTCCTGGGCTGAAAACACTAATTCCCTATGCATTCAGTAATTTCCAATTTTTTATAGCCTTATCCATGTCAAATAAAGCTGAAAACTCAAAGTTTCTAAAAGTTAACTTTGAATTCAGAGTGAATGAATAGCATTTGACTCTTGAGTACAGTCTCAAATTAAGCAACCTACAATTTAGGAGGAAAACAACTACACCTGCTCCCTAACCCACCCCTTCCACATACACCAATTTCCTTTCTTTAAAAGAAGACCAAATAGCAGTCAGGAAAGCACAGCCCTGGCCCTGAGATGTGCTGACTATAGGAAGCATGTCTCATTTGACTCACTGTGTTCTCCTTATGCATCTGAAATTGCTATAATACAATTCAACCTTCCTCAAAGCAGATCAGGAACAAAATTTATAGCAAGGAAAATAAGTTGAACAGTTGCGCAAAAACTCATTCCTTAGGAAAATGAATTTTATAAACTTAAAGTTCTTTTTTTTTTGCCTTGCTTTGTGGTTTGCAGGTTCTCAGTTCCCTGACCAGAGACTGAACCCAGGTGCTCAGCAGTCAAAGAGCAGAGTCTTAACCACTGGACTGCGAGAGAATTCCTTTTAAATTTCAAGTTTTAAACATACACATATACTGATTTATAATTTTTGCAGAAAATATGTACAAATAAGTTCAAACATGTACAATTAAGTTTCAGTTCAAATGCCAAGACTATCATGTTTACCATCCTGGATACCAGGATTCCAAATATCAAATTACGTTAATACCAAATTATGATGCCCCGTGCACTCAGTTCAGTTCAGTTGTGTCCGACTCTTTGCGACCCTATGAATCGCAGCATGCCAGGCCTCCCTGTCCATCACCAATTCCCAGAGTTCACCTAAACTCATGTCCATCGAGTCGGTGATGCCATCCAGCCATCTCATCCTCTGTCGTCCCCTTCTCCTCCTGCCCCCAATCCCTCCTAGCATCAGAGTCTTTTCCAATGAGTCAACTCTTCACATGAGGTGGCCAAAGTACTGGAGTTTCAGCCTCAGCATCAGTCCTTCCAAAGAACACCCAGGACTGATCTCCTTTAGAATGGACTGGTTGGATCTCCTTGCAGACCAAGGGACTCTCAAGAGTCTTCTCCAACACCACAGTTCAAAAACATCAATTCTTCGGCACTCAGCTTTTTTCACAGTCCAACTCTCACATCCCTACATGACCACTGGAAAAACTATAACTTTGACTAGATGGACCTTTGTTGGCAAAGTAATGTCTCTGCTTTTGAATGTGCTATCTAGGTTGGTCATAACTTTCCTTCTAAGGAGTAAGCGTCTTTGAATTTCATGGCTGCAATCACCATCTGCAGTGATTTTTGGAGCCCCCCAAAATAAAGCCTGACACCTGTTCCCCATCTATTTCCCATGAAATGATGGGACCAGATGCCATGAT
>SJYX01014161.1:0-117465 GCA_006410675.1 Oreotragus oreotragus | reverse complement strand
ATTGTGATCCACACAGTCAAAGGCTTTGGCATAGTCAATAAAGCAGAAATAGGTGTTTTTCTGGAACTCTCTTGCTTTTGCGATGATCCAGCAGATGTTGGCAATTTTATCTCTGGTTCCTCTGCCTTTTCTAAAACCAGCTTGAACATCAGGAAGTTCACGGTTCACATATTGCTGAAGCCTGGCTTGGAGAATTTTGAGCATTACTTTACTAGTGTGTGAGATGAGTGCAATTGTGCGGTAGTTTGAGCATTCTTTGGCATTGCCTTTCTTTGGGACTGGAATGAAAACTCACCTTTTCCAGTCCTGTGACCACTGATGAGTTTTCCAAATTTGCTGGCATATTGAGTGCAGCACTTTCACAGCATCATCTTCCAGGATTTAAAATAGCTCAACTGGAATTCCATCACCTCCACTAGCTTTGTTCATAGTGATGCTTTCTAAGGCCCACTTGACTTCACATTCTAGGATGTCTGGCTCTAGATGAGTGATCACACCATCGTGATTATCTTGGTCATGAAGATCTTTTTTGTACAGTTCTTCTGTGTATTCTTGCCACCTCTTCTTAATCTCTTCTGCTTCTGTTAGGTCCATACCGTTTCTGTCCTTTATCGAGCCCATCTTTGCATGAAATGTTCCCTTAGTATCTCCGATTTTCTTGAAGAGATCTCTAGTCTTTCCCATTCTGTTGTTTTCCTCTGTTTCTTTGCACTGATCGTTGAGGAAGGTTTGCTCAGTAACAGCTATCAAATAACTTTAAAAATATGGAATAGTAACATGAAATTACTATTAACTTTCTCAGGACTAACAATAATACTGTCATATAAAACAGTATCCTTTTAGGAAAACATGCTGAAGAATTTAGGGAAATCCAAGTACTCCGATGTCTACAATTTATTTCCAAATAATCCGAAGTGTTCGCCAATGATGAGTGGATAAACAAAATGTGCTATAAACGCACAATAGAATATTACTCAGTCTTCCAAAGGACTGAAATTCTGACACATGTCACAATACAGATAAACCTTAAAAAATTTTGCTAAATGAAACACAAAAGGACAAATATTTGGTTCGACTTTTATGAGGTACCAAGAATAGGCAATACCTTATATGAGATACTACAAACAGAAGATTTTACCCAAGCTGGGAGTGGGGCATGGAGACTTAATTGTTTTGTGGATATGGTTTCTAACTGGGAAATGGAAAAGTTCTGGAAAGGGTAGTGGGAATGGTTGCCCAGGGCCTCCCACGCGGCTCAGTGGCGAAGAGTCTACCTGCCCAGCAGCAGACACAGTTTGGATCCTTGGATCAGGAAGACCCCCTGGAGGAGGTCAAGGCAGCCCACTGCAGTATTCTTGCCTGGGAAATCCCATGGACAGAGGAGGCTGGCAGGCTACGGTCCATGGGGTTGCAAAAGAGTCTGACACGACTTGGTGTCTATATAACAAGAATGGCTGTCCAGCACCATGAATGTCCTTAGTGACAAAGAATTGTTTACTTAAAATGGTTAAATTGGTCAATTTCCTCTAGTGTATTTTACCACAATTTAAACATTTCTAAGTTCAAAACAAGTAAATTTAAAACTACATTAAAGGATGCCACAGAGCAACTAAGCCAACACGCTGCAGCTACTGAAGTCTGTGTGCCTAGAGTCTGTGTTCTGCAACAAGAGAAGCCACCGCAATGAGAAGCCCATGTACCAATGAGCTGTTCCCACTTGCCCCAACTAGAGAAACACCCTCAAGCAGCACTGAAGACCCAGCATGACCAAATAAACAACTAAATAACTATACTACAGGAACTTCCCTGGTGGTCCAGTGGTTAACAAATCGCCTTAAAATACAGGGGACACAGGTTCAATCCCTGGTCAGGAAACTAAGATCTTGCAAGCCACACAGCTTGGCCTAAAAAAATATTAAGCATCTACCTAGGAGCTAGCAGTAGCGTGTTGCCTATTTTTCCAACCCACCCTGATTCCACATTAAGTTGTAGGCCACTTTATGCTCATAGTAGCTTTGATTCATAAATTATGGTAGTAACCTCATACCTAAACCTGCCATCAGGAACTCTGGAAATGAGACTCAAAACAGTTAGTCCTTAAGAGTTTGTGCTAATCTGTATCAAAACCTGGAAGGTTTCAGAAACCTGTCACCTTTGGGCTTCTCTATGGTTATTTATCAACTGCTGGCACCAGATGGGTTCTATACATAAAAAGAATTACTATGCACTGCCCAAAGGCACTGCCAGTTTTCTGATATGATCTCATCCACCCAAATACATGCAACATTCCTGGCAGCTGACTGATTCCCATTCGTTTCACTAGTTGCTGGTTTATTTGGGGCATAAACCTACATTCTCTAGCTTATTTTTTTAATACTGTGGAAGAAGGTAAGATTTCTAGTACTAGAAGGTGAAACAAAATGTGACTTGAGCAAAATAAAATTTTTTCACACTTTTTTTCTGCCGCACTACGCAGTATGCAGGACCTTATCCCCTAACTAGGGATCAAACCCACAGCCAGCACATTGGGAGCTTGGAGTCTTAACCACTGAACTTCCAGCAACGTCTCAAAAAAGACAAATAAATAAAATACACTTCTAGAAAGCACAGATAGTCCCACTTCCATCTCCATCTTACTTCCTGAAAAATCTTGAGGCAATTACTCCAGAGTAAACTCAATATGAACCAAAACTGCTATCTGATTATTCAGGTAGTAATTTTCAAACAAAAGCAATTGTAAAACCTAATCTAGGACCACACTTCTGAAGAAAAAAATCTACAAATCTAAATTCAATGACTAAAAACAGTTTTCACTATTATTTCCCATTGTCTCAAAGAAACTGACAAACTTCCAACATTGAGCTAAAGTAACACTGTAACATCAATCAGTTAATCTAAGGATGAAATTTGGTTATCAACCGCAACCAGAAATCCCGAGTAAGATCAAGTAAATGAAAATTACTTCTAATGATACACTGCTCATTTAAAAAACTAGTAATAAAGATCTCTACTCAACACTGCTGAACATCCCAAAGATTATTTAGTAAGGCACAATCCTATTCTTAAGGGACATAACAATCTGATACAATAGTAAGTAACAAAACACAGCATTCTCATTAAGTGGAAAGGAAAGGAAAGGAAAGGAAAGGAAGAGGTGAAATCAACTCTAAATTCCAGGGCAAGAGTTCCTCCAATATCCCCTACCATCTCCAGGAATGGTCAACAAGCTGTAAAGTTTGTTTCTCAGGCTTCCCTGGTCATCTAGTGGTTAGGAACCCATATGTCAATGCAGGGGACATGAGTTGGATCCCTGGTCTGGAAAGATCCCAAATGCATCAGAGCAATTAAGCCCTCGAGCCACAACTACTGAGCCCGAACGATGCAACTACTAAAGCCCGTGTGCCGAGAGCCTGTGCTCTGCAACAAGAGAAGCCACCACAGTGAGAAGCCTGCACACCTCAATGAAGAACAGCCCCTCACCGCAACTAGACAAAGGCTGAGGACAGTAACAAAGACCCAGTGCATAAATTATTTTTTAAAAAGGTTTCTTTCTCTGCTACTTCAACAAAAATAAGTTCACATGATAAAAAGGTATTGTGGGGAAAAAAAAAAAAAAGGTACTGTGAAATGTAAAGGCAATATTGGTGGGATTGTTCTGAAATCAGAATCCAGTAAGGGCTGTCGCTCTGTTCAACAGTAATAAATCTTCTATTAGTAACTAAGGCTATTTAGCAGCAACTCTTTTTTTTTTTTTCAGCAGCAACTCTTTACTCAGACTAACCAAGTCTTGAAAGTAGTCATTAGCCTAGAATCAACAAATATTCCAGGCCAACTAAAAGAAACTGATTTTATCTGTTTCTCCTATTTATTGCATATAAATTTTAAGTGTTTGCAACCTCCAGCAAATATAAAGACAGTTCCTTGCTTTATTTGGAAAATAAGAGCATATGCTTTAAGTTGACCCCACTTGCTATTTTTGGAATTTACTAGCCTTTCAACCAGGGACCCACTTTTAGAACACTTTATTAGAACTCTACCGTATCTGGGTTTCCTTCCAGCAGTACATTGATGGCTCTGTTGACATCTCCATTGCAGTCATGCAAAGCAATGACACATTCATCCTGGTTCTTGCCTGTGATATCAATCAACTGAAAGAGAAAGATCAACAACCATTATGAACAAGCTTGCACTCCCCCAAAAAGGAAAATAGATGAAGGAAAGGGAGAAGACACAGCTGAGTTTGAAAGAATTAGGTTTAAAAAAACAAAACATACAGAATTTTGACATTCTAGCTCCAAAAGCAAAGTACTAACATCTGTGATTAAAGATGAGGCAAAATATTTATAAAACAGTCTAATAATAAAGTATCTAATAGAGAATCAAATGCAGAAACACACAGGCTTCAGTATACCATGACTCTCCATATTTCTTAGATACCACAAATGCTCAATGTTGCTGTACAACAGTACTAACAAAGTCATTCAATAAAGAGGTTAAAATTAAGATAAAATCTCTTTGAACGAGTATCTGTCCAAAGGGGCACAGTAAATCAGACAATAAAAGCACTCATGTATCGGCTTAACCTATCATATTTCAGGTCAAAATTCTTTTAATACCTAAAGTGGAAAATATCCTGGTAGGCATCAATCCTATTAACTGTGCTTTAATCTTCATGTTTTTTTCCCACAACTTATGACAAATCAAAAATACACTCACTTGTTTCACCTTTTCCTCAAAGTCAGCATCATTATGGTCCGAAATCATCTGTGCAAGTCGAATTTGTTCTGCAGTGGCCTAAAAAACCAAGATCAAGAGACAATAGTTTAGAGAAATGAGGGACCGACACGGTCAACTGGGCTCCAGGTGGCTCAGTGGCAAAGAATCCACCTGCCAAGCAGGAGATGCGGATTCGACCCACTCCATTATTCTTGCCTGGGAAATCCCATAGACAGAGGAGCCTGGCGGGCTACAGTCCTTAGAGTTGCAAACGAGTCTGACACAACTTAGCGACTGAACAACAATCAATATTCATCATCTCCCACCCCAATTTCCTTCTCCCTGTTACACCCAACCAAGTAAACATTTCCACCACTTCACTTCAGTTGCTCAGTTGTGTCTGACTCTTTGCGACCCCATGGACTATATAGCTGCCAGGCTTTTCCACCACGTAAGATGCTTAAATGAGCAAAACAACAACAGAGTTAGGCTGTCATTATTTCACACTACCTTCTTCAAAAAAGCAGGGAGATTTTCTCTTACGTTCACAGTTAAAGAGATTCATTTTGGCAACAAACACCACTTTGAAACATCTGTGCCTTAATTCAATTTCAGTTATTTGCAAAATCATGTGAAAACCCTGTCCCTGTTTCTGCAATGATCACTGTCACCCCCTTATTCCCTAGGGATGAGAATAGCATAAGGTTTAGTCTGAGGATACACTGAGCATATCCTTCAAGTATCCAATGTATGCTTGTAAGATGTCAGAAATTTTAGCCCTAGCTGAGATAAATACTAGAATTCTGCTAGAAATTCACCTGGAAAGAGAAGTAAAAGAAAAATGAATAAGAGAAAAGTTCTAACCTGACATATTTAATTTATCTGACCATAACCAAATATAACTGACTCATTCATATTAGGTGCCAACAAATACCAAACTGGTTATTAAAAAATATATATCTAAATTCAACTTAAAAAAAAAAAAAACACAAAACCTCATAAACCTCAGTGTCCTGGTTAATTTGCTCTTTAAAACTGAGCAGGCAGGGGAGGTGGGAGCGGGGTTTGGGATTGGGAACAAGTGTACACTCGTGGCAGATTCATGTTGATGTGTGGCAAAACCAATACAGTATTGTAAAGAAAAAAATAATAATAACAATAAAATATTAAAAAATAAAATTTTGAAATACAAAAAACAAACAAAAAACTGAGCAATACTCTACAGAGTGTCTCATTTGTTAATCTTAAAGGAACATAGTAGTAAACTATGTAGCTAACTCCTCATGGGAAAGGAAAAATCAGATTAGGCCTCAATGAGACAAAAGAGGAAAATAAAAGACAAGTTAGGGAAAACAAGAGCAAAGGAAAGGAAAAGGTGGCAAGACAAAGACTGGCTAAAGAGATGTCAAAGTCGAAATTCTAGGAAATAAGAAATATATTGCTGAAACAACCCAGATGAATAAAAGAAACTGCTATCTTAGAGATACAAAGCACAGGACCCATTCTTTCCAAGCCTCATAATGCAGTAAATTAACAATAAAAAAATTAACAATAAAAATAGGCACATTGCATCACAACGTGTCATTAACAGTTATTAGGCCCCAAGTGAAAAGAGGAAAGGATAAGAAAATAAGAATAAAGAATCCAAACGAATAACCCAAAGCATAGAACATTGCAAAGCTACCTCATGGATCCATATCCCTTGGGTTCTTTACCTGGGGCCGCTGCTTGTGCTGTGTCTGGTTTTGGTTTTGAGGTGGTTCCCAGTTTCCCCGGGCTCGGTTAGTGCCCACCGACGTCATCATTTACAGTATATACAAATAACAGTATTTACAAGGTAGAATACTGAAAGGTTAAAAAAAAAAAAAGGAAGAAAAAAAGTTTAGAAGTTAAATGCAGATAAAATGTTTTCAACCTTTTTCATCAGCACCTTCACGACTATCATTTCTTCAAAGAAACCAACATGCACCTGTTCTTGAGACATTTACAGTCTGATTAATTCTTTAGGGTACTAATCCATTTTTGCAGAACAATAAATGTATAAAACGTGTTAAGTGATGGTTTGCTTATTTTAAAGTTATGGGCACAATGTGGTTACAGTCCCTTATAAGCAGGCTTTGATAAGTTTTGCTATCTTAATAGTTAGCAAAACAATGTTAATAATCATGTCATCCCATAAGTGAAAATATCCAAAGTCCCTCTGACAGAAGGAAAGATAATCAGCAAAGCCTGAAAACAAAAGCCTTCCAGGAAGGGGATTAGCCTATACTTCAAATAAAAACAATTTAAAATGCTGTACTCAACCTACCTTTGAAAACAGCTTTACCTGCCTTACAGCCTTTTAAACACAAACTGCTTGTGTCCTCCATCATTTGGGAAAGGACAAGCTCAAGTCTAGCTTTTCTCCCTCAAGTTTCTGTCCCTCAGTATGGTGCAGGGGCTCCCACAACTTTCCACAAGGCATGTATTAGCCCGTGACTGCTCAGAATCTCAGTTCCTTGGATAATAATTCCAGCACCCTGCTTTTGTGGCTGCTTATGTTGGTTTCCTAAGTCCAAAGTTCCAAGAAACCATAATGGCAATTACCCTCCACAACTCACCTTAATATACAGAGAATCCCAAATTTGTCCCAAATCAAAAGCATTTGGCACAAAGTTTTATTTGGAAGAAAGTCCTTCTGGGAAATCATTTTAAACTTGAGATATTATTGCCAGCAAGATGATTTGTTGAGTCTTTAAAGAGACAAGGAACACACAGGGCCTTCCCAAAACCAGATCAGTTTATGTTACAACACTTCTAACAAGCAAAGATTCTAAATGCAATCTCAGTTGCTGTATTTAGCAAACAAAGAAAACATTCATATTATGGAGTGCTCAAAAGGAGGTTACTCTGCATGTTTTATTCCATTCCAAAGAGGACAAGTTTATTCTTTTCTGCTCTACATTTATTTTTCATTAATAAAACTTCACATAGGGTAATTCTAAGCTGCCCAGAAGACATGGCTGGATTTGAGAAACAGGTAGGTTGGGTTTCTAAAGAAATATGCAAGCATGAACTACTGAGAGTGAATTTCACCTATTTCTTGGGTCGCAAAGTAAGCTAACTTCCCTGTGGATAAATCCTTCACCCAATTGGGTCAATGTGTCACATAGGTCTTTATTGTTTGATGCAGTCATTAAGAATTAAGAGTTCTACATTCCCTATCACCAAGAAAGATTTTTAAGGAAACTTTGGGGCTAATTTTTAACCACTACCTCTTCTCCCTGTGCACAAATAAACCTGTAATTTGTCTAGATAGTACAGGATTATTAGATATACAGAAGTCCATTTTCCCAGGCTGCAATTATTGTCAAGTTTCAAAACTTAACTTACAAAAAATCAAGTGTTGTTCAACCAAGTACCTAGATTCAAATCACACAGGAAAAAAAAGAAAAAGAAAATACCTAGAGGAAAACTATTAGGCATTATTGTAATTGGCTCAAAGATGAAGATTCTAACCATGGGAGTAGCCTCTCCTAGAACTTAAAAAATATAGACTGTATTCTACTCCACGTGTGTTTCCATTTGTGAGCAGGAATTGTTAAGTAGAATTTCATGACTACCTGTAAAGACAATTGCATGTACAGTACCTGTCAGCATAAACACATTAGTCATTTCAAAACCCACATTAATTACTTAGGAAAGGGAGAAAAAAAAAAAAAAACCTCCTGATCATTCTCACTATTAACTTCCATTTCTCTCTTATAAGTGCTTTGAAATGTGTGACTAACAAAATTTTACCACCTATGTAGTAGCAACACTGAGCAACAGGTCAAAAATAAGTGATCTGGGTGGATCACTGGAGGGCACAGAATTAGTAGCCTTTTAGTAGTAAAGAGACACATACCCAAAGTTATCACAGTAGAGGTGAGGAATCTCGTTAAGTACTCTTTCATATAGCATAAAAATATTTAATGAAAGTGAGTATTGGAGACAAGGGAATAGTGCAGGAACAAATACAGGTTTCAACACAGGAGTGCCCTTGACCATTTTTTGAAAACCAGCTACTTAAAAAAATAGCCAGAGAAATTTTACAGAAAAAAATAAATAACAAGTATTTATTGAGTATCTACTATGTGTCCAGTATTTTAGTAAATACAAAAGCAATATGACTTGGTTGCTGCCCTCAGGGAGCTTACAATCTAATATGAGAAACAATTCAGAAACTCTGAAGCTGGACGGGGATGGGTAAGGCTTGCTACTTCTAAAAGAGCAATCAATTCCCCTAGATGCTCTATGGAAATTATCCCTGCAACTCCTTCCCCATCAACTTGAACCTAATTTAAAAAAGAGTACTTCCCAGTTAGGACACATTTTGGCAAGAAGGGGCTTTAAAAATCATAATCAAAACAGTACATTTTAAGGTCTTTCATCATCAGTTTTCATGCCAGCAACACTTTCCGACTTCCCGTTCACAACGGAAATAATCACCGGGAGAGCCTAATCTTTTTAAGGACAATGGTTGCAGGATCTCAAAAGCAGTTTTATCAACCCATACACGGCCAAAACGTTTTAGTTCTCCAGGAATTCGGGCTGTCAATGACCCTCATCACATCCCAACAAGTCACATCAGATATCCATCCCCAAAGCAGAAGGTGGGCGGTGGAAGTGAATGGGGAGGAGACAAAAAAAAAAACAAAACAAAACACGATTTCACCATCTAATAATCAGGGACAGTCAAAGGCAAAAAGGATAACAATAACAACAAAAAAGGCCTGTTACTGTGGTGTTTTTCTTTCACAATATCCTACACCAGAGATGGCTACATTTCAAGAACAGTGGAAAANAAAAAAAAAACAAAACAAAACACGATTTCACCATCTAATAATCAGGGACAGTCAAAGGCAAAAAGGATAACAATAACAACAAAAAAGGCCTGTTACTGTGGTGTTTTTCTTTCACAATATCCTACACCAGAGATGGCTACATTTCAAGAACAGTGGAAAAGAAGCAGCCTATTTGTGACATCAGTTTGCAAAGCAGTTTAAGGACTGCCCACAATGTGAAGGGTCTGAAGAAATTTGGGATTCCTGTTCCATTATGAGAAGAGTGATCAAAACCCCACTGCTCTAGTGACGTCCCTTAGGCGTAATATACCGTATGGGGGCCTCCCATGCCCAGCTTCCCAGATAACATAATAATTGAAGAACCCAAAACAACAGTATGGACAACAGGAAGCTAAAGACAACAGCAAAAAAATATATTCCAAGAGCTGGGGCGGTGAGAAAGAAAGAAGGGTAATAAGAGGAGCTGACAAAGAGGCTGGAAACGGAGAGGGGACGCAAGCCCACGCGTGGAGGATGGGAGGCTCACCCCGCTCAGCACCACATCGGGAGCTCACAGGGCCAATCGCCTCCTTACCTCCCACCCGGAACAAATTAATCCTCCGCACTCCAAACTGAGGGCCACATGGGGGAGTTTGGGGCAGCTCCACCCCATCGTCTTCCCTCCCCCCTTCCCCGCCACCCCTAAACCAGGCCGGATCCGGATCAGAGGGGGCCCGCAGAGGGTTGGAAAGGGAGGAGGCCTTCTCGTCTTCTCCACAGGAACCGGCCAGGGTAGAGAGGGCCCTACCTCAGCCGGGGCCCAGGCCTCGCTCACTCGCGCTCTTTCTCGCTCTCCCCCGTCTCAGGCTCTAGCCGCATGGCCCCCCCGCCGCCGACTGCCCCAAGCCCCGCCCCGGCCACGCTCCCAAATCGAGGCCCCGGCTCTGGCGCGGCCCACTAGGCCGCGAACCCAACCATAAACAAAACCTCCAGCGGCCGACTCGAGGGGGGGCGCCAGGGCTCGCACGACTAGGTGGGGGGTGTACAGTGGGGAACACGGTGCGGGGGGGGGCCTACCGAGGGAGGGGTATACGGCAGGGGNCCCATGGATGGAGGAGCCTGGTAGGCTGCAGTCCATGGGGTCGCTGAGGGTCGGACACGACTGAGCGACTTCACTTTCACTTTTCACTTTTGTGCATTGGAGAAGGAAATGGCAACCCACTCCAGTGTTCTTGCCTGGAGAATCCTAGGGACGGAGGAGCCTGGTGGGCAGCTGTCTATGGGGCCGCACAGAGTCGGACACGACTGAAGCGACTTAGCAGTTTGCCTTTCGAAGTGACTCAGTTCCCGTATTCCTTGTCCAGTTACCCACGTGCTTGCTTTAGTACACTGAGTGACAAAAGCCATCTTGAGTACCTACTCACTGCTGTGGCACAGCTAGTAACTTGTCCAAGGACTTCAGTTTCTGGATCTTGAATCAAAATTCCAAACTTTCTGTGGTAAGATATTTCCCTGTTAATCTTAAGCTACCCAGTGTTTTCTGTTTGAGGTTTTCTTTTGTTTTTGATTTGGGATGGAGTTAAAGTGATTAGAATTAGCCCCACATCAGTGAGGAGGCAAAATTTGCAAAACTTTAGATTTATGAAGTAAAGTCACTCAGTCATGTCTGACTCTGCGACCCTATGGACTATAGCTGGCCAGGCTCCTCTGTCCATGGTATTTTCCAGGCAAGAATACTGGAGTGGGTTGCCATTTCCTTCTCCAGGAGATCTTCCCGACCCAGGAATCGAACCCAGATATCCTGCATTGCAGGCAGACTCTACTGTCTGAGCCACAGGGAATCCGTTTAGATTTATGAGAGCAGCACAGATCATCNCCAGGCAAGAATACTGGAGTGGGTTGCCATTTCCTTCTCCAGGAGATCTTCCCGACCCAGGAATCGAACCCAGATATCCTGCATTGCAGGCAGACTCTACTGTCTGAGCCACAGGGAATCCGTTTAGATTTATGAGAGCAGCACAGATCATCGAGTTCCATCATTCCTGTTACAAAATGAAACCTAAAAAAAGGAAGCAACTTACTGAGGACATACAGGAAGTGAATAACCAAGTAGTCTGTCCCTACTGTCTCCTGAAGATAACTGCCTGCCTTTCCTCACTTTAAATAATCTACTGAAATTTTATTTATATCCCAGTCCTTCCTGAGTTCCATACTTATGTATCCAGATGCCTACCTAACATTTCCAGTTAAATGTCTGATAGGCATCTCAAACCTAACATGTCAAAATCAGAGCTCTTAATACCCTCCTGCCACCCCCACCCTGCTCCTGCTCTCTTCCGCTTCTGGGTAAAAGGTGCCTGCTGCCCCTACCAACCTCCTTTTGTATGGCTCTCCATTGATCACTGGGATCCAGCTGCGCTGATTGAGTTTCTTATCTTTATGTGTGTTGTCTCTGGGGCAGAATGATCAACCTCTGGTTTTCATGTAGCTAGTTCATTTGATCTTTAGAGCTTACCTCAAGTACTATTTCCTAGAAAGAGGAATGCTTATGACTCATTATAAACCAGGTCTTTTTTTTTTTTTCTGATAGCATTTTACTACAAATTGTCTTTTACGTGTATTTGTTTAATGCTTGTCTCTTCCCTGAGCTCTAATAATGTAGGCACCATGCTAGTTTTGTTCACTGCTATAGAGCCACGGCCTACATATAGTAGATAGGTAATTCATTGTTGAGTGAAAAGCAGGTTAGTGGGAGGGCTAGAGCTGGTATACAATTATGTTAACTCCTAGACCTGTGTTCTTTCATTAAATAGTGTTGTAACTCTCTTCTCATTTTTCTTTGATGATATATTTCATGGAAAGCCTCAAAGATGTAGCCTGAAACTTCAGCAGTGCTTCCACATTCTCTCAGTTCTCCAAATGCCAACTGCCTCCCATAAGAAGGACATAGGGTTAGTTTACACTATATCATGAGTCAGTCATACAGGGTTAGTTTACACTATATCATGAGTCAGTCAAAACTTTTGACTATTTAGAAACACCCCACCACTGCCACCCTCTCCCGGCAACTATAGACTAGATGAGATCAAGATTCCTTTTGCTCTAAAACATTCTGTCTAAATTCTTAGCTGGTGAAAAGTGTAAATTAGTAAAACTGCTTTGGAAAATATCGGAGTATTGTCTAGTAAGATTGCAAACGTAAAAAAAAAAAAAGATTGCAAACGTACCTAATCCACAGCCCAGGAATTCCATTCCTACCATAAAGAAATTAATTTTTGCATGTGTACCAGAAGACATGTACAAGAATAAAGCATTGTAATTTTTAAAAAAATATGGTATGCTAAATTTCCACTTGAAAACATATTTGTGTTCTGGAACACTATGATAAATGAAAATAAACTGAAGATAAGAATATGAACACAAATGAATCCCCAAAATATTTTTGAATGGAAACAATAAATTACAAACATGAATGAATCTCAAAAACATGCCGAGTGAAAAAAATGCCAGAAAGCCATTCACAAAAGAGTACATACCATATGATTCCATTCCATTTGTAGAGAATTTTAAAACAGATAAAATATCAGTGTTCCCTGGGTCATGGCGGGGGAGTTTAACTGCAGAGGAGGATGAAAAACTTGGGATGATGGAAATGTTCTGTATCTTGATTGGAATGGTAGTTGAATGAAAGTATTCATTTGTCAAGATTCATCAAAAAACAGGTAAAATTGATGTATTTTATTGCATTTGAATTAAACCTCAATAAAGTTTATTTAAAATTTTAAAAGATTGCAGAGAAATTCAAAATATTTTTCCATTTGTATGAAGTTCAAAGCCAGGCAAAGCTAAACATCTTCAGGGTAACATGATAAAACAGCAAAGAAAATAAAACTTGAGAAATTAAGGTTGGAGGTTGCATTTGACCAGGGGTGGACACAAGGCTTTGAAGTCATTGGTCATGTCCCAGTTCTTAAAGTGAGTAGTGCATACAGGTGTTCATATTAATGAATTTTATAATTATTTAAGGTGTACATATATGTGAAACGTATTCTATGTATGACATACTTCACAATGGAAGTTTCTAAACAGTTACAAGAGAATACTTCTTGGGACTCTGGCAGCCCTCTTAAGTTAGAAAGATGAATATGAAACTTAACAGTGGTTTATATATATGTGTGTGTGTATATGTATATATATACTTTTTTTTTTGGTAATTTGACTGCAGCAAATTTTGCTGTAGCATGTGGGATCTAGTTCCCTGACCAGGGATCAAACCTGGGCCCCCTGGATTGGGAGCTTGGAGTCTTAGCCACTGGACCACCAGGGAAGTCCCTAGTTTCTTTTTGAATTACCTACTTAAAAAATTAAATATGCTCTTAGAAGAAAACCTCTAGAAATCCTGTGGTCCACCAGGTAGAGATAGTTCCCAAACTTCTAAACCACATACAGATCTCCTTATAGGGTTTTAGAATAGATTATGACCTACAGTTGATGTCCATTTTTTCCCAGCTCAGGAAAAAACAGCTAACCAAGACTCTTCTAAATCCAGTTGAGGGGACCTCCCTGGCAGTCCAGTGGTTAAGACTACACTTCCACTGCAGGGGATGTAGGTTCAGTCCCTGACGGGGAATCTAAAAGCCTTCATGAAGCTCCCTGGTGCGGAAAAAAAAAAAATTTTTCAGAAAGTCAGAAATAATAAAACTTGAAGGAATTCTAGCATATTAAAAGATCTAGCTTAGAGATACGTGTTTTGGAGAGGTTCTTAGCAAATCCAGTCCCATTCTCTCTTAAATTCTTTCTTAAATCCTTGAGTCTTAACCTGGTGCTTTCATTAGCCAAATGAGCATTTTCTTTGCTTCTGTTGTCTTAGTTGTTCCCCGCTTTGCCTTGTTTCCAGATTGATGGGAAGCAAAGTACAGGCTAAATGGCCGTGTATTCTTTTCTCCACATGAACAGGACTTAAAAGAGGAGATTGATATCCGACTGTCCAAGGTTCAGGATATCAAGTATGAACCTCAGCTTCTCGCAGATGATGATGCAAGACTGCTACAGCTGGAAACCCAGGGAAATCAAAGTATGTAGCATGTTCCTGGACAGTACTTCAGTGAGGGGTCTCACAAATTCTGAGTTCCTTTTTTCAGTTGTAAACATAGCTGCTGTCAAACTCAACAGCTATGGTTCCTTGTTACTGGGCATATGTTAGATTGGGAAGCACTAAGTTTGCTGGAATTTGGAAAATCTTTTGAGGGTTATTCCTGACAACCAGTCTCTTTCTCAACAGATTGCTACAACTACCTATACAGGATGAAAGCTCTGGATGCTATCCGTGCCTCTGGTAAGGGCTGCTCAGCAGCTGTTCTGTATCCTGAGAGATCACCCGGGAGAGAGAGGGAGGAACCTAATTTATGTTAGAATTTGTCCTTTCTACACCTACCCAACTGGTAGGAGTTTGCTAATTTTGAGAGTACTGGGTTACTGTTTTGCCTTAAGAAAATGATGTAGGTAAGTTATTTTTCTCCAGAGAGTCTGGATTTGTTTTGTTCTTCCTATACCTTTAGTTTCATGAACTAGTGGTAATTTGCTTGTTTTTCCACAGGAGACGGGCAACATCTGCTTTTTCACCAAGCCTACATAGATGGTTCTTAATATTTTTTTGCCATTTGACCATTGTCAAAAATGCTCTTGAATTTTTTTTCCGGTTTTTTATGATTGTTGTCAAAAATGCTTTAGCTCTACCAAAATATAGTTTATATCTTAAACTGTGGGTAGGTAGGAGGGTAAATAGGAAAATGACACTGTTATATACCATTGGTATAATTTAACAGTTATATTGCCACCACTGTATGACCACTCAGACATAGCTCTAGATCTCTAGTCTTCTTAATTCTCTTAAAATTTCCCCCCAACTCACTCATTGTACCTGTTTCTAAGTTTGGGAAATTAATTAGGAAGACTAAACAAACGGGAAAGGGGGTATCATTGTTCTATTATCTCCACAGAGATCCCATTTCATGCTGAAGGCCGGCATCCCCATTCCTTAATGGGCAAGAATTTCCGCTCTTACCTGCTAGATCTTCGAAACACTAGTACTCCTTTCAAGGGTGTGCGCAAGGCCCTCATTGATACCCTGCTGGATGGCTATGAGACAGCCCGCTATGGGACAGGGGTAAGCCACAGTGAATGGCCACTTTTTCCTTCAGGGAACTAAAGGGATGCCCCAGACTGAGAGATCCTCATTCTTCCTTCCTCTTTCTTCAGGTCTTTGGCCTGAGTGAGTACCTGCGCTATCAGGAGGCCCTGAGTGAGCTGGCCACAGTGTGAGTTTGGAGGGGAACATGTCAAAGGAAGCTGGTTAGAGAATACAGTAGGTTGTTTCCACAGTTAGATTACTTTCAAAAGCACTGAACAAAATCAGGTCCTAGAGCTGTTTCTTTCTTATGGTGGAAAGTAGATGCAAGCTAATAAGAGAAGTTTCTCCTACTTTTTTGTATCTCTTTTCTTATTTTTATTTTTTTGTCCAACTCAGTAAAATGTCAGGATGGTGTAATCTGTTACACCAGTAAAAGGAATAAAATAGTTTTTCAGCAAACAAAAATGTCTTCCTTTGTATCTTGGTCTGATAAAAGTAAGAATTAATTGTCAGCCAACTTGATCACCACTTGAAGTGTTAATAACCCTGACTGAAACGAAAGGTATCACTAAAGAGCTAGCTGTGTTTTATAGAAGAGACTTCATGACTTTTTGCTGGGAACATTTTAAATACCTACTAACAGAGCTTCAATATGTTGTTGTTCATGCATGTATGTAATTATAAGAGTAAAGGGGGAAAGCCAATCTGGAATAAAGCGTTACTTACCAGCCACGAAAATAATACATCTGCTTTCTGCTGTGTTGATTATGACTCTTTCTCAAAAGATGAGGGGTATGTCTGTCTTGTTTTCTGTATATCCTTATAAACTACTTTGTTCTAAAGACAAAAGGTCCTATAAAAACTACTTAGAAAACTAATGAAAACCCTTGGAAACGGTGGAAAAGGCCTGCTCAAGTTCAGTTTCTTTGAAAGTAAAATACTGTATGACTCCACTTGTGTGAGGTACCTAGAGTAGTCATATTCATAGAGACAGAAAGCAGAATGGTGGTTGGTAGTGGCTGGAGGGAAGGAGGAATAGGGAGTTGTTTAATAGGCAGAGAGTTTGTTTTCCAAGATGAAAAGAATTCTGGACATCGGTTGCACAACAGTGTGAATGTACCTAATACTACTGAACTGTAAACATTTAAAAATTGTTAAGATGGTAAATTTTATGTGTATTTTACCACATTTTAAAAAATTTAGTCTCTTAGATGTCTAGTTTCTAGAAAGTTGCAATAGGTATATTGAAGAGTATAGGCTCTAAAATCTGACAAATTTAGATTTTAATCCCAGCTCTCTGTCACTTACTAGCTTTGTGACCTCAGACAACTTACTTGATGGACCCTCAGTTTCCTAATCTCCAAAAGGGGTGATATCACCATAAAGGGATAATGGGATGTGAGTAAATTACATGTTGGTAAAACAACCAGATTTAGTGTCCTAACTTATGATAATTTAGTAGTTAATTTCAATATTATTTTTTGGAGGTCAGTTGTTTCAAAGGACTCTTTGGACTGGGAGTATGTTAGTGGCATGCACACATTAGGTGAATCAGAATTAAAAGTTTTCTTTAAGCACAGTGGAATGAAGACGAGGTTGAATCAGAGGCAGGGACTCAGTGGTAAGCTACCACATTTTAGTAACTAGTTTGTAAGCTAGGGCAGAGACCATTTGTGGCTACAATTGCATGTATAGGATGTAGAAGCCCTGAATTGTTTTCTTCCATTAGTCCTCTATCTGTCCATGACCATCCCTCTTTGTGTTCTTCAGGGTCAAAGCACGAAGTGGGAGCTCTCAGCGACAACACCAGTCAGCAGCCAAAGACCTAACCCAGTCTCCTGAAGTCTCCCCAACAACCATCCAGGTGACATACCTCCCCTCCAGTCAGAAGAGTAAACGTGCCAAGCACTTCCTCGAATTGAAGAGCTTTAAGGACAACTATAACACACTGGAGAGTACTCTGTGATGGAGCTGAAGGCCTCTCACTATTGAAGGAGCTACACAGACTGCAGTGTGCTTGCCGGGTGGCCTCACTCAGGTCATCTGGGTCAGCCCAGCTCTGGATCAGCTGACGCCCTGATTGTGTTCAGAGCTCTTAAGATTTCATGCCTAGAGGATCATTCTCCCACCCGTTCTTATGGCCAGGTTCAGAACATCAGTTAAGACTTTATTTTCCCTTGGTATCACTTTTCTCTGGAGTTGAATTAGATGTTTTTCTTAATATTTCTGTCGAAGCTTCCTTAAAAATCTTCACTTGGTTTTTTGATCATGGTTCATCTGTCCTTTTTCAGACTATAAATTATCCCAAGGGTGACCGGGCTTGGTGTCTTGTCTTCTGTACACAGTTGAATGGGAGCCATTTGGTTTGAGACATCTTAAGAGTTGATTGGTGGAAATGGTACACAGAATGCTGGGGAAATTGGTGGAGGCCATGAGTGCCACCTAGAACAACTTACCCTGGTGCTCCACTTAAACCAGGATGTTAATGGGAACATTAACCCAACTTCTCTAACATGCGAGGATCTGCCTTCCACTTTCATTGTATACTGTCATGAATAAATTGAAAAAGGAATGTTTTAACATCTGATATAATCCCATCACTCCTTATTTGTGGGATACTGTGAAGGAATAGACCAATATCTTGATCTGACTTTATAAACCATTTAAAGAACAATTAAAAAATAAAGCATATGCTTCATTCCTCTATAGTTGTCTTTTAGTAAAACAGGCATGTGAGGACTTCTCTGGTGGTCCAGTGGCCGAGACTTCATGCTTCCAATGCAGTGAGTATTTGTTCCACCCCTAGCTGGGGAACTAGAGTTCGATCAAAAGTTTGACCAAAGATCCCACATTCTGCAACTAAGACCCGGTGCAGCCTAATTTTAAAAAAATGTTTATTTTTATTTATATTTGGCTGCACTGGGTTTTAGTGGCAGAATGTGGGATCTTTGATCGAACTCTTGAGTTGTGGTATGCAAACTCTTAGTTGGGTCATGTGGGATCTCAAAAGAAGAAATCTTAAAGTTACAACTGGGGTCCTTGCTCATAAAAGTGCCTGTGTCACTAACAGAAGGCTGGAGAACCAGGATTCCCTTCAGGTCTCTGGGGCAACAGGCCAGGTGACCAATGAACTCTCGTAGGCCTAGGCTCATTGTTGGAGGTGTAAATGTTGCTATGACTACTGAATCCTTGGTGACTAAACAGAAATGAGAGCTTGCTCAGTCTAAGACGACATCAAGCAAGTCTGTAGACATGTCCATGGAAAAGATGGGAAAAGTAGAAGAGGTACGCAGAGTTGGAAAGGCTGCTTTGGATGAGTTTCCCCTGGATAAGGTTTCCAGATAAATTTCTCAGAAATTGACAGTTCTTGAGAGAGGCCCTTGATGTAAATGAAGGGTAGCAGCAGGGGTGGGGGTGGGGACTGGCACATGGTAGGTATTCAAATATATGCTGCATAATATAGGACTTTCTCCACACCTGCCCTCATAAGTTGGCTACTCCCCTCTCTCCAAAAAGAAAGCTCTATGTTAGGGCACTGTGGGTGAGGTACTGGAGATCAAGGCAGATAACAGAACTCCCTTTTCTTGCAGCATTTTCAAAGGGCCCTGGGACTTAAGAAGATGGTGGACAGGTAATCTCAGCTTCTGTCCTTTCCCTTACGCTTCAGCTTGACATTTTCACTCTCCCGCCCTCCTCTGATACCCACTTCATCTTGTTAGAGGCTCCTCAAAAAGGCAAATAGGTGTGAAGCAGGCAAGCAGCAGCCTTTTGTTTCCTTGCTTCCCATTCTCTGAAGGAAAATTGGAGCAAGTTTTTGTTGTTTTTTAACTTTGTAAGGAAAATTCAAATATTTATTGTCTGGTATCACACTCACCAACCATGTGGTAGGTATGCAGTAGGTGTTTATTGAATAAATAAGAAAACTCAAAAGATTAAGCTGTGTATCTCATCAACCTGGGGAGTTTTTTTTAAAAACAAAGGTCTTAGGCCTTCCCCAGTGGTCCAGTGGTTAAAATTGCTTGCTGCCAATGCAGTGGGTGCGGGAGTGGGTGGGGAACTAAGATCCCATGTGCTGCATGATGTGGCAAAAGATTAAAAAAAAAAAAAAGGCCTTAACCCAGAAGAAGATTCTGACTAAAATGGCCTAAGATTAGATAGGATAAGCCTGTTTTTTAAGGTTTCATAGGTTATACCCAGAGGTAGCGAGGATTGACACAAAAAGTGCATATAGTTTTCATGGAAGTCAAGATTGATGCAGCCTTTTTTATAAAATCTTATCAGAATTTTAAATTCACAGATCCTTTGAACTGGCTACTCAACTTCTAGGAATACCTTATACACATACCTACAAAAGTAATAGAATGTACACACACGAGTATTCATGACAGTATTGTCATACAAGTAAAAAAGCTAGAAGTAACACGTAGCTGTTGAAATTATGTTATAAAAGTACTTGGCAGCCTTTAAACAGAATGAAGCAAATCTCTGAGTGCTGATATGAAAAGTCCAAATTGTTATGTAATACTGCTTATGTAAATGTATGATTTCATGTTAAAAATGCTTGCTAATACATGATAGAAGATTTTTCTATAAAGATGCACAAGAAACTGATAACTTTGTTGAGATGAACTGGGGCAGAAGAATGATGCTTCCAGCTTTCATTTAATATATATTCTGTATGTTTCAGTCATCTGTAAAAAATACTTGATTTTTTTAAAGAAATGTCAACAAGATTATCTGAACAGAGGATATGTGTGTGTATCACATGTGTATAATCCTGTTGTGTATTAGA
This sequence comes from Oreotragus oreotragus, assembly GCA_006410675.1. Lineage (NCBI taxonomy): Eukaryota > Metazoa > Chordata > Mammalia > Artiodactyla > Bovidae > Oreotragus > Oreotragus oreotragus. The sequence continues at coordinate 97,022 of SJYX01014161.1, read as the reverse complement.
AAACCTTAAATGATTCCAGAGTGTGTCTAGCCAAGACTGAGTATCACTGGTATGATGGAAGGAATCAATCCTTAGATTGGATTTGATACCCAGGTCTGCCATTAGGTGACCTTGGGTAACTCACCTGACCTAAGTTTCCTTGTTTGTATAAGGCAAAAACTGATACCTATGACACATGGTTATTATGGTGATTGAATGATATACTTCCTATTAATATATGCTAGGTTCTAAATCAAGGTTTCCCTGGTGGCTCAGATGATAAAGAATCTGCCTACGATACCGGAGACCCAGGTTGGATCCCTGGGTTGGGAAGATCCCCTGGAGAAGGGAATGGCAACCCATTCCAGTGTTCTTCCCTGGAGAAGCTAAGCAATGATGCAAGACTGCTACAGCTGGAAACCCAGGGAAATCAAAGTATGTAGCATGTTCCTGGACAGTACTTCAGTGAGGGGTCTCACAAATTCTGAGTTCCTTTTTTCAGTTGTAAACATAGCTGCTGTCAAACTCAACAGCTATGGTTCCTTGTTACTGGGCATATGTTAGATTGGGAAGCACTAAGTTTGCTGGAATTTGGAAAATCTTTTGAGGGTTATTCCTGACAACCAGTCTCTTTCTCAACAGATTGCTACAACTACCTATACAGGATGAAAGCTCTGGATGCTATCCGTGCCTCTGGTAAGGGCTGCTCAGCAGCTGTTCTGTATCCTGAGAGATCACCCGGGAGAGAGAGGGAGGAACCTAATTTATGTTAGAATTTGTCCTTTCTACACCTACCCAACTGGTAGGAGTTTGCTAATTTTGAGAGTACTGGGTTACTGTTTTGCCTTAAGAAAATGATGTAGGTAAGTTATTTTTCTCCAGAGAGTCTGGATTTGTTTTGTTCTTCCTATACCTTTAGTTTCATGAACTAGTGGTAATTTGCTTGTTTTTCCACAGGAGACGGGCAACATCTGCTTTTTCACCAAGCCTACATAGATGGTTCTTAATATTTTTTTGCCATTTGACCATTGTCAAAAATGCTCTTGAATTTTTTTTCCGGTTTTTTATGATTGTTGTCAAAAATGCTTTAGCTCTACCAAAATATAGTTTATATCTTAAACTGTGGGTAGGTAGGAGGGTAAATAGGAAAATGACACTGTTATATACCATTGGTATAATTTAACAGTTATATTGCCACCACTGTATGACCACTCAGACATAGCTCTAGATCTCTAGTCTTCTTAATTCTCTTAAAATTTCCCCCCAACTCACTCATTGTACCTGTTTCTAAGTTTGGGAAATTAATTAGGAAGACTAAACAAACGGGAAAGGGGGTATCATTGTTCTATTATCTCCACAGAGATCCCATTTCATGCTGAAGGCCGGCATCCCCATTCCTTAATGGGCAAGAATTTCCGCTCTTACCTGCTAGATCTTCGAAACACTAGTACTCCTTTCAAGGGTGTGCGCAAGGCCCTCATTGATACCCTGCTGGATGGCTATGAGACAGCCCGCTATGGGACAGGGGTAAGCCACAGTGAATGGCCACTTTTTCCTTCAGGGAACTAAAGGGATGCCCCAGACTGAGAGATCCTCATTCTTCCTTCCTCTTTCTTCAGGTCTTTGGCCTGAGTGAGTACCTGCGCTATCAGGAGGCCCTGAGTGAGCTGGCCACAGTGTGAGTTTGGAGGGGAACATGTCAAAGGAAGCTGGTTAGAGAATACAGTAGGTTGTTTCCACAGTTAGATTACTTTCAAAAGCACTGAACAAAATCAGGTCCTAGAGCTGTTTCTTTCTTATGGTGGAAAGTAGATGCAAGCTAATAAGAGAAGTTTCTCCTACTTTTTTGTATCTCTTTTCTTATTTTTATTTTTTTGTCCAACTCAGTAAAATGTCAGGATGGTGTAATCTGTTACACCAGTAAAAGGAATAAAATAGTTTTTCAGCAAACAAAAATGTCTTCCTTTGTATCTTGGTCTGATAAAAGTAAGAATTAATTGTCAGCCAACTTGATCACCACTTGAAGTGTTAATAACCCTGACTGAAACGAAAGGTATCACTAAAGAGCTAGCTGTGTTTTATAGAAGAGACTTCATGACTTTTTGCTGGGAACATTTTAAATACCTACTAACAGAGCTTCAATATGTTGTTGTTCATGCATGTATGTAATTATAAGAGTAAAGGGGGAAAGCCAATCTGGAATAAAGCGTTACTTACCAGCCACGAAAATAATACATCTGCTTTCTGCTGTGTTGATTATGACTCTTTCTCAAAAGATGAGGGGTATGTCTGTCTTGTTTTCTGTATATCCTTATAAACTACTTTGTTCTAAAGACAAAAGGTCCTATAAAAACTACTTAGAAAACTAATGAAAACCCTTGGAAACGGTGGAAAAGGCCTGCTCAAGTTCAGTTTCTTTGAAAGTAAAATACTGTATGACTCCACTTGTGTGAGGTACCTAGAGTAGTCATATTCATAGAGACAGAAAGCAGAATGGTGGTTGGTAGTGGCTGGAGGGAAGGAGGAATAGGGAGTTGTTTAATAGGCAGAGAGTTTGTTTTCCAAGATGAAAAGAATTCTGGACATCGGTTGCACAACAGTGTGAATGTACCTAATACTACTGAACTGTAAACATTTAAAAATTGTTAAGATGGTAAATTTTATGTGTATTTTACCACATTTTAAAAAATTTAGTCTCTTAGATGTCTAGTTTCTAGAAAGTTGCAATAGGTATATTGAAGAGTATAGGCTCTAAAATCTGACAAATTTAGATTTTAATCCCAGCTCTCTGTCACTTACTAGCTTTGTGACCTCAGACAACTTACTTGATGGACCCTCAGTTTCCTAATCTCCAAAAGGGGTGATATCACCATAAAGGGATAATGGGATGTGAGTAAATTACATGTTGGTAAAACAACCAGATTTAGTGTCCTAACTTATGATAATTTAGTAGTTAATTTCAATATTATTTTTTGGAGGTCAGTTGTTTCAAAGGACTCTTTGGACTGGGAGTATGTTAGTGGCATGCACACATTAGGTGAATCAGAATTAAAAGTTTTCTTTAAGCACAGTGGAATGAAGACGAGGTTGAATCAGAGGCAGGGACTCAGTGGTAAGCTACCACATTTTAGTAACTAGTTTGTAAGCTAGGGCAGAGACCATTTGTGGCTACAATTGCATGTATAGGATGTAGAAGCCCTGAATTGTTTTCTTCCATTAGTCCTCTATCTGTCCATGACCATCCCTCTTTGTGTTCTTCAGGGTCAAAGCACGAAGTGGGAGCTCTCAGCGACAACACCAGTCAGCAGCCAAAGACCTAACCCAGTCTCCTGAAGTCTCCCCAACAACCATCCAGGTGACATACCTCCCCTCCAGTCAGAAGAGTAAACGTGCCAAGCACTTCCTCGAATTGAAGAGCTTTAAGGACAACTATAACACACTGGAGAGTACTCTGTGATGGAGCTGAAGGCCTCTCACTATTGAAGGAGCTACACAGACTGCAGTGTGCTTGCCGGGTGGCCTCACTCAGGTCATCTGGGTCAGCCCAGCTCTGGATCAGCTGACGCCCTGATTGTGTTCAGAGCTCTTAAGATTTCATGCCTAGAGGATCATTCTCCCACCCGTTCTTATGGCCAGGTTCAGAACATCAGTTAAGACTTTATTTTCCCTTGGTATCACTTTTCTCTGGAGTTGAATTAGATGTTTTTCTTAATATTTCTGTCGAAGCTTCCTTAAAAATCTTCACTTGGTTTTTTGATCATGGTTCATCTGTCCTTTTTCAGACTATAAATTATCCCAAGGGTGACCGGGCTTGGTGTCTTGTCTTCTGTACACAGTTGAATGGGAGCCATTTGGTTTGAGACATCTTAAGAGTTGATTGGTGGAAATGGTACACAGAATGCTGGGGAAATTGGTGGAGGCCATGAGTGCCACCTAGAACAACTTACCCTGGTGCTCCACTTAAACCAGGATGTTAATGGGAACATTAACCCAACTTCTCTAACATGCGAGGATCTGCCTTCCACTTTCATTGTATACTGTCATGAATAAATTGAAAAAGGAATGTTTTAACATCTGATATAATCCCATCACTCCTTATTTGTGGGATACTGTGAAGGAATAGACCAATATCTTGATCTGACTTTATAAACCATTTAAAGAACAATTAAAAAATAAAGCATATGCTTCATTCCTCTATAGTTGTCTTTTAGTAAAACAGGCATGTGAGGACTTCTCTGGTGGTCCAGTGGCCGAGACTTCATGCTTCCAATGCAGTGAGTATTTGTTCCACCCCTAGCTGGGGAACTAGAGTTCGATCAAAAGTTTGACCAAAGATCCCACATTCTGCAACTAAGACCCGGTGCAGCCTAATTTTAAAAAAATGTTTATTTTTATTTATATTTGGCTGCACTGGGTTTTAGTGGCAGAATGTGGGATCTTTGATCGAACTCTTGAGTTGTGGTATGCAAACTCTTAGTTGGGTCATGTGGGATCTCAAAAGAAGAAATCTTAAAGTTACAACTGGGGTCCTTGCTCATAAAAGTGCCTGTGTCACTAACAGAAGGCTGGAGAACCAGGATTCCCTTCAGGTCTCTGGGGCAACAGGCCAGGTGACCAATGAACTCTCGTAGGCCTAGGCTCATTGTTGGAGGTGTAAATGTTGCTATGACTACTGAATCCTTGGTGACTAAACAGAAATGAGAGCTTGCTCAGTCTAAGACGACATCAAGCAAGTCTGTAGACATGTCCATGGAAAAGATGGGAAAAGTAGAAGAGGTACGCAGAGTTGGAAAGGCTGCTTTGGATGAGTTTCCCCTGGATAAGGTTTCCAGATAAATTTCTCAGAAATTGACAGTTCTTGAGAGAGGCCCTTGATGTAAATGAAGGGTAGCAGCAGGGGTGGGGGTGGGGACTGGCACATGGTAGGTATTCAAATATATGCTGCATAATATAGGACTTTCTCCACACCTGCCCTCATAAGTTGGCTACTCCCCTCTCTCCAAAAAGAAAGCTCTATGTTAGGGCACTGTGGGTGAGGTACTGGAGATCAAGGCAGATAACAGAACTCCCTTTTCTTGCAGCATTTTCAAAGGGCCCTGGGACTTAAGAAGATGGTGGACAGGTAATCTCAGCTTCTGTCCTTTCCCTTACGCTTCAGCTTGACATTTTCACTCTCCCGCCCTCCTCTGATACCCACTTCATCTTGTTAGAGGCTCCTCAAAAAGGCAAATAGGTGTGAAGCAGGCAAGCAGCAGCCTTTTGTTTCCTTGCTTCCCATTCTCTGAAGGAAAATTGGAGCAAGTTTTTGTTGTTTTTTAACTTTGTAAGGAAAATTCAAATATTTATTGTCTGGTATCACACTCACCAACCATGTGGTAGGTATGCAGTAGGTGTTTATTGAATAAATAAGAAAACTCAAAAGATTAAGCTGTGTATCTCATCAACCTGGGGAGTTTTTTTTAAAAACAAAGGTCTTAGGCCTTCCCCAGTGGTCCAGTGGTTAAAATTGCTTGCTGCCAATGCAGTGGGTGCGGGAGTGGGTGGGGAACTAAGATCCCATGTGCTGCATGATGTGGCAAAAGATTAAAAAAAAAAAAAAGGCCTTAACCCAGAAGAAGATTCTGACTAAAATGGCCTAAGATTAGATAGGATAAGCCTGTTTTTTAAGGTTTCATAGGTTATACCCAGAGGTAGCGAGGATTGACACAAAAAGTGCATATAGTTTTCATGGAAGTCAAGATTGATGCAGCCTTTTTTATAAAATCTTATCAGAATTTTAAATTCACAGATCCTTTGAACTGGCTACTCAACTTCTAGGAATACCTTATACACATACCTACAAAAGTAATAGAATGTACACACACGAGTATTCATGACAGTATTGTCATACAAGTAAAAAAGCTAGAAGTAACACGTAGCTGTTGAAATTATGTTATAAAAGTACTTGGCAGCCTTTAAACAGAATGAAGCAAATCTCTGAGTGCTGATATGAAAAGTCCAAATTGTTATGTAATACTGCTTATGTAAATGTATGATTTCATGTTAAAAATGCTTGCTAATACATGATAGAAGATTTTTCTATAAAGATGCACAAGAAACTGATAACTTTGTTGAGATGAACTGGGGCAGAAGAATGATGCTTCCAGCTTTCATTTAATATATATTCTGTATGTTTCAGTCATCTGTAAAAAATACTTGATTTTTTTAAAGAAATGTCAACAAGATTATCTGAACAGAGGATATGTGTGTGTATCACATGTGTATAATCCTGTTGTGTATTAGAAAACCTTAAATGATTCCAGAGTGTGTCTAGCCAAGACTGAGTATCACTGGTATGATGGAAGGAATCAATCCTTAGATTGGATTTGATACCCAGGTCTGCCATTAGGTGACCTTGGGTAACTCACCTGACCTAAGTTTCCTTGTTTGTATAAGGCAAAAACTGATACCTATGACACATGGTTATTATGGTGATTGAATGATATACTTCCTATTAATATATGCTAGGTTCTAAATCAAGGTTTCCCTGGTGGCTCAGATGATAAAGAATCTGCCTACGATACCGGAGACCCAGGTTGGATCCCTGGGTTGGGAAGATCCCCTGGAGAAGGGAATGGCAACCCATTCCAGTGTTCTTCCCTGGAGAAGCTAAGCCAGTACTTGTCACCTTTTCAAGGAGTTTGCAGTCTTCTCTGACAATGGTACAGAAGTTCTGATGAAGACGAGCCTCCCTGACAGGGTTTTGTCTCTCCTCCTAACTCTAACCTATTCAACCCCTACCTTTGTGCTTGGGACAGGTGGCGAAATTCACACACTCACTGTCTGTGGCAGATAACATTAAGCCAGAGGAGAAACCCATATGCTATCCTAAGGATGCAGGACACCATGGTACAGGAGTTGGCACTGGCCAACAAGCAGCTGCTGATGGTGAGTTCCAGTGGCCTGAAGGTTCATCCTCCACTGCACTATTCCTTTTCCCATAGGGATTCCCAAGCTCCTGGTCTCTGCCATTACACCAGAGCAGCAACTCTTTAACCCTGAAACCAAAGCTCCTTTTCACCGATTCTTTGTATACAGATGCAGAGTCCCGAAGCTGTCTCGTCTTTGCTCCTCTCACCTTGGCAAAACTGTGCCTTAGTGCCTAGCATCTGCCTCTGGGAACCTCTCTCCCTGGAGTCCCCAGTTGCTGTTATGTCACCATCTTTGTATCCCAGGTGCCTAGAAAAGTTTGTGGGTTTTGGTGTGTTCTAGGAAAAGACGTGGGTCTGCACACCCTCAGAAAAAAAATGGGTTGGCTTCCCCTCTTAAGTTTAGTCTTTATGCTCCTGCTTAATTTTAAGCCATAGCTAATTCCAGATCCAAGAGGAAACGGGATGGGAAAGCAACCAGGGAGAAAGAACGAGGAAGGCAAGTAAACAGAGGGCAAATATCACACTCTTCTATCCACCCCACCAGGTCCGTCAAGCTGCCCTGCACCAGCTGTTTGAAAAGGAGCATCAGCAGTACCAGCAAGAACTAAATGAGAAGGGCAAAGCTTTTTACGTGGAGAGACTCTGATGGCATTGGAAACATCGTCCTTCCATTCTCACCGCATCTGCTAACCTAGCCTTCTTGAGTCCCACTACCTCCAACGTCCCTTCCTAAACGCACCTGGATATAGTTATCTGCCCAGAGCTTAAGACAGTGTTCCCACTCTCACATCTCCTGTTCTTGTCAACCCCTGGTGCTATCTGGAAAATGATCTGTGAAACAATGGTAAAAACAAGAGTGACGCCTTGTGGTCAGAAGGAGATATGCAGTATTGACCTGAGTGGAGGGGAGGTGGATAGATGAACAACGTGAGCAGAGCATCCTGATTTGGTTTAATAAATAAAGCTAGTTCTTAAAATTTCAGACTTGGACCACTGGCTTATTCTTTCAGCCCACTTCAAAGTGTTTATTCACAGCTGCCAGTATGTTAATACAGCTTTCTGGATTTGCTCAAAACCTCTCTGATCTCACTTCCACAGAGCTCTTCTGTATACTTGGACAATAGCTCTGAATCTGCCTATTAATCTATGGCACTATGGGGCTTGATGTCAGTAGGACTGGATTTTATATTTTGACTTTGCCATTATTGTGAGACCTTGGAAAAGTCTTTTTCCTCTGAATTTCTGTCTGAATGCTCATCTCTTTGAAATGACAGGGTTCCAAACTCAAATGCCTTCAGGGGTTAGGCAAGTAATATAGCAGGAGGAGGAAAGAAATTGTGGGATTTATGGGGGACTAGAAAGAGCATGTGACATCCTAATCCATTCAAAATTCTGAAAAGTACTAATTAATCATATGCATCTATAGGCCACAGAAAACCTTACTCATAAAGATCCACTTTACATACAAATGATATCTCAAGCCAGAGAGACTCCCACTTTGCAGCCAGTCACAGGAGCAGAAACACACCATCACTGATTAACTGCCATCATACTTCTTTTCCCCTCATCCCTCACCTTGCCATCTGCGTTCTTACTGGTGACTCATCCTTCCCACACTGATGATTTCCTGCTCTCAACACTGTGGCTCTGTCTACACTGCAAAACTCGCACCTTTTCTTTCCCCTGTGCCCCAGGTCTGCCTCTGTCCTTCAATACGCCATTTTCATCTTAGCTGTCAGAACTTCTCCTTCCTTCTCTCACCACCACACTGATGAGCACAGAGAGGTAGCACGGTATCAAGAAAAAAGCACACACTTTGGAGTCAGGTTTGGGTTCAAAGTCTGGCTTCACTTCTTGTGTGTGTATAGGTTATTTCTCTGAGCCTCAGTTTTCTCTTCTGAAAGTGAATATAATACCCATCTCATAGAAACATGAGGATTAAATGAGATAAATGTGTGTAGAGGGCAAGCGCAGCCCTTGGCATGCAGTAAGTGTCCTCCCACTTCCCTCTTAGGAGATTTCCTATGACCCAAGCCCTTCACAGATGCCCTGCTTGGCCCCCTGGCCCCCTTAGGCAGCTCAAATATCATTCTCCATCTCAGCCCTGCCTTTCTCTTTCTGTCCTAAATGTCCATTCATCCTCCAGTCTCCATCAGCCCTGCTTTCCAAGCCCTCTCATCTTTAGTCAATAACTGCTCTTGAGTTGTGACACCAAACAGTACATGGAGCTCCAGGCTGGTGGGGGAGGCAGGCAGTGAACAAGTCATGATGGGTATGGTGGGAGTTTTATAGGGGACAAAACCACACACCTGTGTCCTGGGTTTGACCCATTAAGCTGAGACTGAGTCTCCCATTCCTTCTGCCTGTTCCTCCACTCTGTTCCCTATAGGCCTGTCTCACCTCCCTTCTCTCCTCTTTGTATTGTCTCCCAGCCACCCACTGCCTCATACAAGGCAGCATAGCCTGGTGTTAGGAGAGCAGACTTCCATATGACGGATTTGGATTTGAATTCTGGCTGTCATTTACTGCCTGTGTGTTCTTGAGCAAGTAATTTTTAACTTTCTGAGTTACAGGGCTTTATATGTAAAATGGAGATAATGCCTACCTCACTAGATTACCATGGGGATTAAATAAAGCACTTAGCAGAGATGATAACCCATAATGATGTTTTCCTGTCCTTTGATAGTTTTTCTATTTTATTTCAACTCCATTACCTGGTTGCCCCTCACCTCCCGCCACATTCCCTCATCAATCCCTTTTATTTCTTTTCTGTTCATTTGGGCCCACAGAATGCCCCACCCCTCTGCCATGATCCCTGACCTTGGCCTCTCTCCCCAGGGCTTGTCAGTGCCAGGCTAGCTCCAGTATTGGCAGTCCGGCCCCCTACGGAGCCCATCGCCTCTGATCCTTTCTGCCTGCGCTGTCTGCTCTCATCACATCAGCTGAGTAATTCACCCCTTCATGCCTCCCCAGCCCCTTTTCCCTCTGTGGCCAGTGCCTTACCCAGCTCCTCAGGCTCAAAAGGACTCAGTCTGGTTTGAAATGGCTACACAGCAGGTACTTCCAGGAGAGCTGGAAAGTGTTCATCAGAGGCCATCTGAGGTTTCCACCTGGACATGCCACCCTGTCAATCTCTTCCTGGGAGAGCTGCTCCTCTCCTACATCAATATTTCCTGTCTCTGCCTCTGTTTCCCGAGTTTGCCAAACACTGCTGCTGCTGCTGCTGCTAAGTCGCTTCAGTCATCTCTGACTCTGTGCAACCCCATAGACGGCAGCCCACCAAGCTCCCCCATCCCTGGGATTCTCCAGGCAAGAACACTGGAGTGGGTTGCCATTTCCTTCTCCAATGCATGAAAGTGAAAAGTGAAAGTGAAGTCGCTCAGTCGTGTCCAACTCCTAGCGACCCAAAGGACTGCAGCCTCCCAGGCTCCTCCATCCATGGGATTTTCCAGGCAAGAGTACTGGAATGGGGTGCCATCCACTAAACTTCTTTCAATTCCTGTTAAAATCCCTTTCCCAGCCTCTTGCCCTCCAGCCTGTGGTTCTCCAGGGCAGTCAAGGTTTCCAGAAAAGGGAACTAGAATTTGGGGCAGGTGTGGGTGTTAAGGGTTAAAAAGGAAGGTCCAGAAAGTAAAAAATTACACGCAGACTGGAAGCCATAAGACACCACCACAGGTGTCCACCTTGGGGCTTGTAGGCCCATTTGTTAGTCTTCCCTGGAAGGCAAGAGCCACACAATCCGAATTGACTGGAGCTTGGGACAAGCTATCGATCTAGATCAAGGGCACTGTCAAGTTGGCCGATTGTGTGCGCACGTTGAGCGGGGTGGGGGTGTCCGGACTAATGGGAACAAGGACACATGGAACAGGCCTGGGGGCTGAAGCAGAGCCTCCTCCTCCCACCTCATGCTTCCATCCAAGCCCCCACCCCACCAGTGCAGCTATAACTCGGGCTCCTTTCTGCCACAGTAGAGAGAAGCATCTGCCTGCCACAGGACAGTCAACAGACCTGATTCTCTTCAGCAGAGAAACCTCCCAGAAAAGCAGGCCCCTGTGAGGAAAGACCCTTAAAGAAGCCACCTCAGGAGCTCGCGTTGTAAGAAGCCCCAGAAGAGGAGAGTCCCAAGGACTGCAGGCTGTTTCCTGGCAGAGGCCTTTTCCTCCCTCACCTTGTCCTTCCAAAATCCTGGTTTCAATTCTGCCAGGCAGGAGAGGCTGTCCTTAAGTCTCCTCTGGAGCCTAGGCTGGAGCCTGCTAGTAAGACAGGTCATGCTTCTCTTCCGGACAGCCAAGGGTGACTTTGAGAAGGAGGATGCCTGGAGGGCATGGGGAGAAGGTGAGAAGGGACAATATGGTGGGGAAAAGCAACAAAGCCTTCGGAAGTTTCTCATGGCTACTCATCTCTAGTTCTCAAGAGCAGGCAGGTTCCAGGAAAGGGTCTGCTGAAAGGCCCTCAGCAGCCTTGTGGGGGCATTGGAAAGGTAAAGCAGGACGTGTAAGCCCCCACCCCCTCTCCCGGAAAGCCTTGGGGGCAGCTGGAGGGGAACCGAGGGGAGCAGGTGGCAAGGTTGACAAGGAGCTGCTGACACCGTTGATCCTCTGAGCGCTGAGGTCGTGACACAAGGGGAAGAAACTGTGTTGGAGCTTTTGGAAAGGACAGGTGCCTGGATGCAGAGGGCTGCCAGATATTCTTCCTGGTTTAGGCTACCGTGATCAAGCAAAGGCCAGGCACTGGTAGCAAAGGAGCCAAGACAAGGATGGCACGAACAGCCGATGGGTAAGAGCCGACTGTCTTAGGAGGTGAAGAGCAGGGGTTGGTGCCCTTTCCCCAGAGAGATGGCTCTCAGGGGTTGGTGCCTGATTTGTCTGCTCTGCCCTTTCTTTGCAGTGGAGAGAAAGGCAGAGGGCCATGAAAGCTCTTCTGCCTGCTTCTGTGTGATATGTTTGATATTGGGTTGTTTAATTAGGAACCAACTAAATGTCAAACATATTCTTACAGCAGTAGGCAATTTGGCATCATACTCTTTCTTGCCCCAACTTTTGGGGCTCTGGGGTTCCTGTTTTTTTTACTGAACCTATTTTCTCCAGGACCCCTTTGGAAGACTAGTGGCTGCAATGCATGTGGATTTCAATCTTAACCTGGAGGGCTAGTGTGGGAGCAGAGGAGAACTGGAGTCTGGGTATCAAATCTTCCTCTATCTTTCCCTTGTGTGTGCATGCTAAGTCATTTCAGTCATGTCCCAGTCTTTGCAATCCCCCAGACTATAGCCTACCAGGCTCCTCTTTCATGGGATTCTCCAGGCAAGAATACTGGAGTGGGTTGCCATGCCCTCCTCCAGGGGATCTTCCTGACCCAGGGATCGAATTCACATCTCTTACTTCCCCTGCATTGGAAAGTGAGTTCTTTACTACTAGCACCACCTGTGAAGCCTCTTTTCCTTGTACTAGAAGGGAAATGGCGCTNGGGATTCTCCAGGCAAGAATACTGGAGTGGGTTGCCATGCCCTCCTCCAGGGGATCTTCCTGACCCAGGGATCGAATTCACATCTCTTACTTCCCCTGCATTGGAAAGTGAGTTCTTTACTACTAGCACCACCTGTGAAGCCTCTTTTCCTTGTACTAGAAGGGAAATGGCGCTGATCTTTTCCTGTCCTTGTGTTTTTCTCCTCCTTATTCAATCTCCCCACCTTATTATCCAATGCTTCCTGTCCCTGCAACTCCTGTTCCCTAAGGCCAATAGTAGGGGTCTTTGGTTTTTCTGTTTTCTTTCAAGATGGTTCAGCTGATGGTTCTATTTACCTCTAGTGATTAGAAGTAGGTGTTTCAGTCACCCCATTGTTGGAGCCTAGTATTAACACCACCCATCTATCTTTGACATAATGACTAATGAGCACCATTTATATTTTTCCCTGGCAGTCTGGGTCACCTTGAACAGTGCCCACCTCTCTCTGGCATATTCTCAGATTGTATGGTGCCCATGTCAGGGATCAACTACCACCTGTCAGTAGCAAGGCTCCAAGTGGAATGAACAGAGCCTGGAGCTAAGCCAGGGAGAACAGAGCTGGTAATGATGATGATGATGATGACTGGGGGCAGCTGTGAAGAAGGGAGCAGAGGGTGAGAAGAGTAGAGAGCAACAAGGCCTTGGTCTATGTGGGTGTGAAAGTTCTATGTAAAGATCTCTATGGGGAAACAGAGGATGTGATCCTATCTGGCTTACTGTGTCTCCCACTTTTCTTTCCCTGCCCACTGGCCTGAAACTCTGGGATGGCCATCCAAACCCCAACCCTACGCTCTTACTCCATCCCCCTGGTTCTTAAGCAGGGAGGAATAATGTCTCCCTGCCCATAAGAGACTCTCAAAATAGCACAGTAACTTGATCTGGGGATCTGGGGAATTGTCAAGGATCATGGGTGATCTCCCCTCTTCACTGTTGCTCAAGCTCCCTAAATGCCAGGAATCAAAACATAAAACTCAACCAATGGAATTTGATTAGCATCCAACACAGTCTGAGGGAGAGTCAGGGGAAAGCTGAAGGGCAAACTAGGAAAACTAGTCACGCTTTGGGTGAAAACTACCATTCTAGAATTGCCAAAGTACCCTTCTCTATTTCAGTATCCAACCCCTCCCCCTTCCTTGCTCTTTTAAAATATGCATGGAGCTGCCCAGTGTGAGTGGAAAGTTTCAGGGTCAGGGAGAACCTTTCCCTCCCCCATTTTCCATTGTCTAAAATCAGCTTCAGCTGTTCCCTAATTTTTCTTTGCTGGTGATGTCAGTCCATCAAAGTGTCTCACCACCCTGTGTTCCCCTGAGAACAATGATGGGGCAGAGGGAGCTGGAAAGACCATATTAGGAACAAGAGGTGGAGCCATGGGCAGAAATAAAGGCCCAGGTCTGGGGAGCTAGTGACTCAGCCAGCAGCCCCTCCTTTCTTGCCCTAGTCTCCAGTCCTAGGTATTCACAGGTGAGCTCCCCAGCGGCCACTGTTCAGGATGGAGGCCATCAAGAAAAAGATGCAGATGCTGAAGCTGGACAAGGAGAACGCTCTGGATCGGGCAGAGCAAGCGGAAGCTGAGCAGAAGCAGGCAGAAGAAAGAAGTAAGCAGGTAGGCCTTAGCCTTGGTCTCTCTTACCGGCTGGTGAACAAAATTGAAATGGAAGAGTTTTGGTGGGAAAGGCAGTGACCACTGGTGCCAGCTCATCCTTTGGGCAGGAGGTACTCCTCTTCTTCCCCAGCCTCACAGCACACAAAGAGGGCATCTAAGGTATTTGCCTTAGACTGACTGTGTGACCTTGTGAAAGTCAGTGGCCCCTTCTGAGCCACCGTCTGTCTGCTGGATTTAAGTGGGAGTGGATCATGTTTTGGAATAACTCCTGACTTCTAGAGGAAAAGGTAGGAGCTTGGCATGCAGCATCTCTTTTCCCTTAAATGGGGTCACAGACATTGACATCTGAAGATATTTACCATCCCGATGTCTTAATGAAAACTCAGCATGACCTGGTCATTTTAGGGTCAGAGATTACAAGGTCACAGGCCAAGACCATAGCGTAATTCCTGGGGCAGTTGGCTGAAACTGATGAAGAAGAAAGTGTGTTGTCTCTCTGAGGATGGTAATATAGAGGGTGAGCTCAGGGGTCTATCAGGCTCAAGAGCCTAGGGTCTGAGTCTGCCTTGCTGTGTATGTATGTCTTGTGTGTGACTCTTGGGGCTTCCATAGCTGGAAGATGAGCTCGCAGCCATGCAGAAGAAGCTGAAAGGGACAGAGGATGAGCTGGACAAGTATTCTGAAGCTTTGAAGGATGCTCAGGAGAAGCTGGAGCTGGCAGAGAAGAAAGCAGCCGATGTGAGTATAGGGAAACTGGGGGGTGGGTTCAACCTATGCAAATAGATCTTCATGTTAATAACTGAATTCTAAACACACTTGGACATATACACACTTGTAGATTCTCAGAACATAGATAGATACCCACATACATTTTCCCCACATGCTGGTATACCCTTATTGGCATATACTTTCATTCTTTAAAACGTGCAGAAGTCTCATTTTTCTTACCCCCAGTCCAGGAATTTAATTATCTTTCCCAGGACCTGGACAAAGGGAGGGAACTTCAAGTCCAGAGTCCTATCACTTACCCCACCTCCTCCCCCATGCCACATTCTTAGCTTTTGTGTCCAAGGACTGGCACGTAGATATGTGTATTAATAGGGAACCTCTCATCTCTCAACTCCCCAGCAGAGCTAGCTCAGATTTCACAATGGGACAAAGGAGGTCACACTGACCCTGGCCCTATATGGGTTTATTTATCTTGGCCAATGTGGGCATCTGACCTTATGCCGCAGAGATGCCATAGAAAGCATTGCTTATAGGGCAGCTGAGAGAATCTTAGAATGATACATCAGAAATAAGAAGGACCAGGAAGTAAAGTTGTTACCACCAGACCTCACTCTGTGACCTTGACTAAATTATTCAGCTTCTCTAGGGCTAAGTTTTCCCACTTGAAAATGAAATAAACTCTCTTTTCCACTTCACGTTATCTCGTCACCCATTTCCCTTTATTGTCAACCTTGAAGTTAACCACAAAGATAAATGAGAGACTACAATAAAAGATTTGTGGAAGAAAAGTAACACAGGAATCTTAACAGCAACAAAAGAATGTTCTGGTATTGATGGAAATACAGTCAATTTTCAGCATTGAGTTAGTAAGAAAGTATTTTTAAAATCACATTTGGTTTTGGAAAACAACTAGAAACAGAGTAGGAGGTTCAGAAATGTTTTTGGATCCTGTCAATCACTTCTTTACTATTTGGTTTCTGATCTCCCGGCTGGGTTTCTGTCACTTTCAGTGATCTGGGGAGTGGTGAGGGTTGTTGAATATATCATGCCAGAGGTCACAGACAGAGAGCGTATTATATACATGATACATGTTCATAGTTTCCAAAAGTTTACGCCACTGCAAACTATTCATTCTCCCTTCTTGGAAAACTGAACAACACAGGTTACTCCAGGACTTTGGGGTAGAGCTTGATGGCCGGCTGGACTTGCCTAACTTAGGTTACAAGGATAGATGACTATATCTCTCTGGTTCAAATAAATGGGCATAGGAGTAGGTTTTCACAAATGGACACAATGTCAGGTTGATAACAATTTTGTGAGACGTAACAAAATTGTAACAACTCTCCAGGAAAGTCCTTAGGCTGGTATAGCTAGTATATGGGTTTGAGGAGGTATTTCCAGGAACAATGAAAAGAACAAACAAGATTAACCCAAGATTTGGGGAGAGAAAGAATGACATAGAGGCTCTAGACAATATACTGATACCATTGGAAAGATAAAGGAATTTGTTGGAGATGAATTCTATTTGTCCTTACACATACACACGTAAGCACACGTCAGCCTCCCCCAGACAGGCTCTACTCAGTATATTCATTTGAAAGAAACTTCTCATAGGCATATAGGAAACTACCAAAACCATTTAAATATGTAAAGTATGGGTAAAAAAAAACCTCATTCAACTTCTCTCCCTCTTGTTAGCTTTCCCAAAAAGTCATTAAGTCCCCTCAGAGATATGTAAGAGAACAAGAAATAGGAGGAAAAACTTGTAGGCAAGAGGCAAACAAACTTGGGGTTAAGATGGAAACCCATCTTTTGAAGTGTGGGGTTGGAGAAGACTCTTCAGAGTCCCGTGGACTGCAAGGTGATCCAACCAGTCTATCCTAAAGGAAATCAGTCCTGAATATTAAAGGACTGATGCTGAAGTTGAAGCTCCAATACTTTGGTCACCTGATGCGAAGAACTGACTCATTTGAAAATACCCTGATGCTGGGAAAGATTGAAGGCAAGAGGAGAAGGGGACGACAGAGGATGAGATGGTTGGATGGCATCACCAACTCAATGGACATGAGTCTGAGTAAGCTCTGGGAGTTGGTGATGGACTGGGAAGCCTGTTGTGCTGCTGCAGTCCATGGGGTCACAAAGAGTCAGACACGACTGAGCGACTGGTCACAAAGAGTCAGACACAACTGAGCGACTAAACTGAACTGAAGATGGAAACTGGAAGAAAGGTTTCTTTTCTCAAAGCTGGGGTCAGCAAACTATCACCTGTGGGGTAAATGATGTTTCGGCCTGGTTTCCTATAAAGTTTTGCTGGAACATTTCCATGCCCATTCATTTACATATTGCCCTACTGATTTTCGGAGAAGGCGATGGCACCCCATTCCAGTACTCTTGCCTGGAAAATCTAATGGATGGAGGAGCCTGGTAGGCTGCAGTCCATGGGGTCTTGAAGAGTGGGACACGACTGAGCGACTTCATCTTCACTTTTCACTTTCATGCATTGAAGGAAATGGCAACCCACTCCAGTGTTCTTGCCTGGAGAATCCCAGGGACGGGGGAGCCTGGTGGGCTGCTGTCTATGGGGTAGCACAGAATCGGACAAGACTGAAGCCACTTAGCAGCAGCAGCAGCTACTGACTTTCCCCCTACAAGAGAGTAGCAGCCACACACTATGGCCCACAAAATCAGAAATATTTACTATCTGGCCCTTTACAGAACTTTGTTGACTGCTGCCTCAAAGGGTCAAAGAAGGAAAGGAAGGTATCTATGGGAATTGGGGAAAGCACTAAATAAAGAGGAGGCAACAGGTTTCAAGTAAAGAGCAAGAGTCAGAGTCAGCAGCACAGAATATATGCATCTTTGAAGGGAGGGTGCTCTTTCTAATAGGAAGGGAGTTCACAGATCAGCTTCTGCCCTTGAGATTAATAAACAAGTAAAGAGAGCATATTCAGTTCAGTTCAGTCGCTCAGTTGTGTCCGACTCTTTGCGACCCCATGAATCGCAGCACACCAGGCCTCCCTGTCCATCACCAACTCCCAGAGTTCACTCAAACTCATGTGCATCAAGAAGGTGATGCCATCCAGCCATCTCATCCTCTGTCGTCCCCTTCTCCTCCTGCCCCCAATCCCTCCCAGCATCAGAGTCTTTTCCAATGAGTCAACTCTTCGCATGAAGTGGCCAAACTATTGGGAGTTTCAGCCTCAGCATCAGTCCTTCCGATGAACACCCAGGGCTGATCTCCTTTAGAATGGACTGGCTGGATCTCCTTGCAGTCCAAGGGACTCTCAAGAGTCTTCTCCAACACCACAGTTCAAAAGCATCAATTCTTTGGCGCTCAGCTTTCTTCACAGTGAAACTCTCATATCCATACATGACCACTGAAAAAACCATAGCCTTAATTAGATGGACCTTTGTTGGCAAAGTAATATCTCTGCTTTTTAATATGCTATCTAGGTTGGTCATAACTTTCCTTCCAAGAAGTAAGTCTCTTTTAATTTCATGGCTGCGATCACCATTACTTCGATGTAAATATAAGGGGAAGAGAACCTGGGAGTGCTGGTTACCTGAGAAGCCAATTTGGAAAGCATAGGATTTGCTAGGACTCCTTGAACAAAGAAAGGGTGAGGGTGTGGCAAGGTCAGTCTGAACTTCATTTATTTCCTCCATAAATTCATCCAAGGTCCTTTGTGTTTTTTAATTGTGAAAAATATATACACACTGTAAAATTTGCCATTTTAACCATTTTTAAGTGTACAAGTCACTGGTGGTAAGAACATTCACACTGTGGTGCAACCACGTGGAAGGTTCTTTTGATCTGAGATGAAATCAGAAGCTGTTGAAGGTAAAACAAAAGGAGACTGCAACAGTTAGGACACACAAGTTATACTTTTTTCAAGGATAGCAGGTGAAAGGGATGGGAGAAGAGGGAGAGGACAGACATATACACCTGTTGATAGACCGTACTGTTGGTTACCAGGAAAACAACAGCATTAGGCCCCGTGCTGCCCACGCATCATGCTTTTAAAGGTCATTAGGAGTCAGTCCACCTGTTTCCCTGGATCGAGAGAAGATTATCTGTTCAAATCTACCAGCCTCAGGAATGCAGTGGTGCTTTCAACACTCATTTGGTTTGTCTAAGATGAAGTTTTCTGATTCTTCAGTAGGGCAAGGGAGCAGTGCAATAGTGTCCCCTGCTGATCAGCACTGAGATGACAAAGTCTCATTTTTATTTCCATAATCCCTCTCATTCAGTTCAGTTCAGTTCAGTCGCTCAGTCGTGTCGGACTCTTTGCGACCCCATTAACTGCAGCACGCCAGGCCTCCCTGTCCATCACCAACTCCCGGAATTCACTCAGACTCACATCCATCGAGTCAGTGATGCCATCCGGCCATCTCATCCTCTGTCGTCCCCTTCTCCTCCTGCCCCCAATCCCTCCCAGCATTAGAGTCTTTTCCTATGAGTCAACTCTTCGCATGAGGTGGCCAAAGTATTGGAGTTTCAGCTTCAGCATCATTCCTTCCAAAGAAATCCCAGGGCTGATCTCCTTCAAAATGGACTGGTTGGATCTCCTTGCAGTCCAAGGGACTCTCAAGAGTCTTCTCCAACATCACAGTTCAAAAGCATCAATTCTTTGGCACTCAGCTTTCTTCACAGTCCAACATTCACATCCATACATGACCACTGGAAAAACCATATTTCACAATGGTTTTGTGACTAGATGGACCTTTGTTGGCAAAGTAATATCTCTGCTTTTCAACATGCTATCTAGGGTGGTCATAACTTTTCTTCCAAGGAGTAAGCGTCTTTTAATTTCATGGCTGCAGTCACCATCTGCAGTGATTTTGGAGCCCCCCAAAATAAAGTCTGACACTGTTTCCATTGTTTCCCCATCTATTTCCCATGAAGTGATGGGACCAGATGCCATGATCCTGGTTTTCTGAATGTTGAGCTTTAAGCCAACTTTTTCACTCTCCACTTTCACTTTCATCAAGAGGCTTTTGAGTTCCTCTTCACTTTCTGCCATAAGGGTGGTGTCATCTGCATATCTGAGGTTGAGATTTCTCCCAGCAATCTTGATTCCAGCTTGTGCTCCCTTCCAACCCAGCGTTTCTCATGATGTACTCTGCATAGAAGTTAAATAAGCAGGGTGACAAGATACAGCCTTGACATACACCTTTTCCTATTTGGAAGCAGTCTGTTGTTCCATGTCCAGTTCTAACTGTTGCTTCCTGACCGCATATAGGTTTCTCAAAAATCCCTCTCATTAGATTTCTCCAAAGAGAGCTGGGAAAGTTCTTAGGCCATCAGGGCAGAGTTTACTGAAACTTCAAACCCTGCGTTTTTCTTTCCATTTTCTGGGGGTAGCGGGGGAATGGTGGTGGTAAATCAGTGTATAGGTTACTCTATCAAGCACATTATTGATTGTCTGAGTTGTTTCTGTTTCCTCTGATTAGTGGTAGTTGAAGACAGCCTCTGGTGGGAGTGTCTTCAGAACAAGGCATTGAGGCAGCACCAATGTCTTACTTATCAATCTTCTTGGGGTTCAGGATTCTTAATTTTAAATCCTGGTCGACATCCTAATTCTCTAGAGAAAAAGAGATCTGCACCACAGAAGAGGTTTATTACTATTACTTACTGAGAAGGTGGGAGGAATACAAAGAAATAAGAGGGAAGAGGAAAATCCCCCAGGCTATTACTTTGCTTCTAAAAATCCTGCATGGCAATGCCTGTAGGGGTGGTTTCTAACTGATAAATAGCTCCTGGGGTACCTGGAAGCAGAAGTAGTGTGAAGTTGGTGAAAGTTCTAACAGAGGGAAGGCTGAGAGTCACAATACCGTATATGTTTTTCAGATGCTCCTATCAGTGCTGTTGCACAAAGGATCTGGTGACACTAGTCTGTAATAGAGGACTCCTTCTGATAAAATGGAGGCTTAAGACACATTCCTCACCTACAAAAGGAATTGTAAGCGATGATTAATTACAAAGTCCTGAATCATTCAAGGTTTGGAGAGGCTGGTAAATCACTGGTGTATACTGATTCTCAAAAGGAACAGGGGAAAAGACCAGTATTCTGAATAGAACACGTTCATAACTGGTGTCAAACAGAACGAGAATTTTGCCAAACTGCCCATCTCTTCACCCACTGCCCATCTTTTCACCCCCCATTAATTCCCTTCACTGACTTTCAGGAGATGGGAGAGCACCTACCTGACCTGACTGAAAGGAGGCTGGAAAGCAGCGCTCTTGAAGATGAGGCCCAGAAAGTCTAGGCTTTTCTTAGCACTTGGGTTTGGAGCATTTGTCGGGTGGGTGAAGTAGAGGCTTGTGGGGTGTTTATGTTCTGGAGAGGACACATGGTGCCAGGAGTGAGGGGTCAGCCACTGTGGGCAGCCTGCCCAGGGCTGGAGAGGCTTAACCACCGCGCGCCTTCTGGTTACTATGGTAGCCCTCCCTCTTCCCAACCCCGCCCTCCTTTGCTGGCCGGAGGGAGAGTCTGGAAGCGGTCGCCCAGCGTGTACTGGGCGGGCCCGCCCATCGCCTTCGGCCGCGGGCCTCCCTCTAGCTGACTGCATTCCCGCCCGCCTGGCGGTGGGAGGGCGCGGCTGTCGCAGCGTCACATCCGGGCGGGTGGGTGAGTTCCGGTATTTCAGGGCGGAGCAGGCGGAAGTAGGGGTGAGAAGTGGCTGCACCGCCGAGCGGAGGAGGCAGGAACCCGAAGGCAAGCAGGAGCTGGGTGGGGACCATGGCCGGGATCACCACCATAGAGGCGGTGAAGCGCAAGATCCAGGTTCTGCAGCAGCAGGCCGATGATGCAGAGGAGAGGGCCGAGCGCCTCCAGCGGGAAGTGGAGGGAGAAAGACGGGCCCGAGAACAGGTACGGAGAGGGCGAGGCGCGTGAGGGAGAAGCAGGCGCTGGAGCAGATAGGACCCCGAAGTGGGGCCGGACTTTTGGGGTGGAGCACGGTCCTTAGGGGGCCAGCATAATCCGAGATGAAGTTGAAGTCCGGAGGATGGGTGGGGCTTAGCTTCACTTCGACCTCAAGTAGGTGAGGGGGACACTAGCTGCTGGAGCAAGCGGACTTGACTTTTGAAGGAATTGAGCCTCACGGGGTCTGAGGCGTGGCTTCTTCTTTTCTCCTGGCTCATTCATTCAATCCCTCCGAGTCGGGCGCGGTCAAGGGAGGGGCTCAGCGGCCTCTGCCTCCCCCACTTCCCCGGTGGGGTGGGGTACTTTGCTCTCATTTGGGGTTTCCGGCCCAAAGGGTGAGAGTAGGTGGATGCCTCTCTGATCTGAAGGCGAGCAGAGCCGAATTTACAGTGAAAGGGTGGGGGGTAGCGGGTGGGAACAGCCGGAAAGCCCCCGGCCTGGCCTGCTGGCAGCTTTTCCGCTCCCTCCTCCTGCTCAGGAAATGAGGCAGCAGTCGACTGAGGAAGCGCGGTGCCCTCCCTGGAGGAGGTTGAGGCCACAGCACCGCCTCCCATCCTCCGGTCTGGGGCCCTTTCCTCTTAGGGGGAACACTTGCAGCTGCTAAACCCACTCTGTCGACGTGAACCTGGAGGGGAGGAGATAGTACCTCACTGCCTCTGTGAGTGCAAACGTAGGAACCGACAAAACCTGCTTAGCTTCCATGACTACCTGGAAGGCGGGATCTTCTGCCAGATTTAGGCCTTTATTGCTGAAGTGTGAAGAGTGCAAGCTGAATGAACCGTTTAAGAACACTTCTTCCAAACAGAGCTGATAAGCGAGAGTATGTGGTAGAGAATCTGATGGAGTTCCAATTTCTGTCAAGGTTTCTGGTTGCCCTAGGCAGTGTGGATGATGGAGTTTCGAGGGGTCTCTTAAGTGATGTTACTACTCTGCTACGTTCCCAAGTACCCACTTTAGTGTCTTTTTTTTTTTTTTTTTNAGGGTGGGGGGTAGCGGGTGGGAACAGCCGGAAAGCCCCCGGCCTGGCCTGCTGGCAGCTTTTCCGCTCCCTCCTCCTGCTCAGGAAATGAGGCAGCAGTCGACTGAGGAAGCGCGGTGCCCTCCCTGGAGGAGGTTGAGGCCACAGCACCGCCTCCCATCCTCCGGTCTGGGGCCCTTTCCTCTTAGGGGGAACACTTGCAGCTGCTAAACCCACTCTGTCGACGTGAACCTGGAGGGGAGGAGATAGTACCTCACTGCCTCTGTGAGTGCAAACGTAGGAACCGACAAAACCTGCTTAGCTTCCATGACTACCTGGAAGGCGGGATCTTCTGCCAGATTTAGGCCTTTATTGCTGAAGTGTGAAGAGTGCAAGCTGAATGAACCGTTTAAGAACACTTCTTCCAAACAGAGCTGATAAGCGAGAGTATGTGGTAGAGAATCTGATGGAGTTCCAATTTCTGTCAAGGTTTCTGGTTGCCCTAGGCAGTGTGGATGATGGAGTTTCGAGGGGTCTCTTAAGTGATGTTACTACTCTGCTACGTTCCCAAGTACCCACTTTAGTGTCTTTTTTTTTTTTTTTTTACGTTCAATAAATATTTGTTCAACTAAAAGTTGAGACATAATATGCTCATAGATTGAACGGTGATTCTTGAAACTGCTTTCTGTTTCAGAAGTGGTGGGCTAGTTTTAGTAAGCCATAGGTTTTCCACAATCTAGAGTGCAGTCTAGGGGGTAGAACTGATTTCCTGAGTTGAGGCTTTGGTTTTGGAGGATCCTGAGGGTGGAGGGGAAAGTAACTGTTGCTAAAATTTGAAGACCTAATGAAAGAACTCTTGTGGTTTATTGGTATTCCTTGTTCTCCCCGCCCCACTTCTGGCTGCTCTTTTGGGGAGTGGCTGAGAATTAATGTTTTGGGGAAATGAGAGAAACAGCTGCCCTCCAGGTTAATACTTAAAGATTGTTAGAATAGTCATTTCTTTTTACAACTGGACATAGAAATGCTGGGAGCTTGGTTTCCTCAGCCACTCATTTCTCAGTGGATTTTTCCTCCGTTCATTATGCTTGTAACTTCTAATTATCATTCTAGTGAGATGAACTGCCTGGGTGACTTTATGGCTAGTGACACTTTCTCATCTCCTTTGTTCTGGAGACCAGATCCCCTTAAAGGGGGAGACAGGGTGGCTCTAAGGAACTGGCCATGTGTTGACCTAGAGCCAGGCTCAAAGTAAGGGCATGCTAGGAATGATTCTAGGGTAGATGATGTCATTACCCCGACCCTCAGTAGCCCCCAGGACTTGGTTTCCCCCCTAGGATGTCCTGGACATTCACTCCACTCAGGATTTGGTAATTTTCCTTGCAGGGAAATTTCACTCTTTTTTTTTTTCCCCAACCTAGGCTGATAGGTGAGAGAGCAGAGTGAGCAGCTTCAGATTTTTCTTAAGCTTCTCCCTCACTCAGAGCCTGCCAGATTTGCTTACTGAGCTGAGTGAATTCTAGTGAGGAAGCCCTCACTCAGATGGGGAAGTAGAGTGATAGTTAAATATTTATGAAACCAGTATTTTCTACCCCCCAGCTTGAAAAGTGCCTAATCTTTTGACTTTCTGCTCTAGTGAACTTTGAATTCCTCCTGAGGAAACACCTGTGGGAAGGGAGAGGGGGAGTGCCTGAACTACCTGTTATCCTCTTGGGGCATTCTGGAATGTGGATTTTGCAGGCTCTTCCCGCCTGGAGCTGGAAGCTCTGCCCTCCCTTATGTTATTGCATGCCGTTAGTGGGATTGTCACGTAATTACTTTTCTGGTTGCTTTGTGTTACCATCCAACCCTTGTTGGGAAGCTGGGCGAGTCCAGAGCCGACTGAGTAGTTCTGGAAACCATCTCTACTGCTCTTGACCTAGAGATGTAGCTTTTATAATGTAAGGTGAAGGTGAAGTCGCTCAGTCGTGTCCGACTCTTTGCGACCCCATAGACTGTAGCCTACCAGGCTTCTCCATCCATGGGATTCTCCAGGCAAGAATACTGGAGTGGGTTACCATTTCCTTAATCTCCAGGGGATCTTCCCGACCCTGACTCAGGTGTCCCGCATTGGAGGCAGACACTTTAACCTCTGAGCCACCAGGGAAGCCCATATATAANCTGTAGCCTACCAGGCTTCTCCATCCATGGGATTCTCCAGGCAAGAATACTGGAGTGGGTTACCATTTCCTTAATCTCCAGGGGATCTTCCCGACCCTGACTCAGGTGTCCCGCATTGGAGGCAGACACTTTAACCTCTGAGCCACCAGGGAAGCCCATATATAATGTAGCACCTTGTCAAATTCACTTTCGATTTTGAATCTCCTTTGTACTTTTTTGCGAAACTGAAACAGATGGCAACATAATATTTCAGTGCAGTCTTTTCCCTCATCTGTGTGTGTGTGTTGTGGTGGTGGTAAAGATACAGTGGTAAATGTTTACTGTTTTCACCGTTTTTAAGTGTACAATTCACCTTATCTGTTTTTAATACTTGTCTCCTAACTTCTGGTATTTCTCCTTCTTTTTTCTTTCTTGGTCTAAAAAATTTAGGAATACTATTGAGGGAGCGAGTGGGCTTTGAATAGCAGTTTGATTGTGGCCTTATTTCCAAATTCCTAGTCTGCAGGGGGTGGGTGGTGGTGGTGGTTAGAATGTCTGGCCATTGTGTAGCTGTCTTCTGTTTGTAGGGTCTGGTGGGATAAGCCACTGACTTTATCACCTTTCCTTGGTTTAGGTTTGCCTTTTTTTCCCTTACTTCATCCTGAGAGCACGTACTCATAGGGGAGAGGCAAATAGCCCTTTGCTCTGAGTACCTCCGCTTAGTCTCCACCTTTGTTTACTCTGGAACAGATAACTGCTCCCTTCCTTCCAACTTGCCTCCCCCTTGATGAAATTTAAAGTCCCCAAGGACACAGTATCTCCCTGGGTAGATACATTTGTGAACACTATAAACCAGAGCAGTCCTCTACTCACAGGGCTCAAGCCTAACTTTTCCATTACTCTTTTCCTTTGAATTTCATCTCTGGCTTTTGTCTAAAAAGAGAAACCCTGGAGTGACAGAAGACCAGATTTAGGCTAATCCCCTCTGTCCTTGGCCCTGATCTGCCTCTGAACACCAGTCTCCTGTCTTTCCTTCCTTGATGGATATGGTGCTCTTCGGCAGTCTCTTTAGTGTGAAGGATGGTAGCACTTAAACTCATTTACTAGCTGAAGCTGTTGTCAGCCATCTTCTGAAGTGAGTCAGTCGCTGCTTTGTTCTCCTCTCTGGCCTTGGGATCTTTGGTTACTGGGTAGTGGAGAATCTTATTACCTGAAGGAAGGACCTCACAGTGTACCTCCAACCTAGGTAGGGATGAGTGGGCTGAAAGATCAAAACCACATGCTAAACCTAGGATGATAGACAGCATGAAGTTAATGTTTCCCGGGGCCATGTTTCCCACTGTCACCTGCAGAAGTTAGTCCCACTCAGTCTCTGGGTACCACTCAGTTGACCTGAAAGGGACAGGCATTGTGCATAGGTTCTGGCTGGAAGGAAAAGTCAGGTAGGTGTCTTCCCTTATTCTTTTAAATATTAAACAGATCTTGATTCTGCAAGCTTTTGTTTCACTGTAAAGAGAACTGATCCTCTGTAGGAAGAGGAAAAAATAGAACCGTGACTCCCTTGCTCTCCCTCTGCTCCCCACGGGGGTCTCCAAAGCTTTTGCTGTGGGACTCCCATCCTGCGTTCTGTTTTTGGTATGGGCTTATTCAGTGTGCGCATGCTCTGATTAGGGCACCAAGATGTGTTTTCTCCTCCTCCCTTTTCAGCCTTGCGAAGAATTCTATTGTAAATGCTGATTTGTGGGAGAAACTGCCCGAGCCAGCTTGTTGTCATGGAAACTATACACCCCCGCCCCCAAAGCCTGTTATCTTTACTTCATTTGGGTAACTGCTGGTGCGCTGGGTAGGGACTTAGATTTCATGAGCTTCCTTCAAATCTGGGTTCCGTCTTCTTTCTTTTAAGTTCTAGGCAACTGAAGGTAGTGGGGTGGGGTAAATGATTGAACTGTTAATTCTCAGTTCTTCTTTCACAGTTGTTGCCTGATCGCCAGATTCATAATAACCTTGACCTGTTAGCCTTTTTGAGCTTGTGAGGTGAAATCTGTGTTGTCCTGGGTTTCCTGAGACAGGACCAGAGAATACTCGTCTCTGTGCTATTTTGAATAGAGATGCAAACGGTTTCTTATAATTTCAGCTTATGTAGACATCTTGATTTTCTTTTCCTGTAGGGCAGTGGTTTTATATAGCCCCAGCCCCTGCAGTTCCTTGAGTCACCCATGTTTGTATTTAGATATTTTCGTGTGCTACGTAACCCAGTTCTTAACAGGAGTCTTTTGGACTGTATCCCTTCCCATAGGGGCTAGTGGCCCAGATTATTTCTATAGCTACCCCCACCCCTGACTGCCAGGAGAAAATCAGGGTAATAGAATTCAGGCACAATCTGGGCTGTAGAAGAGAGATCTTGTTTACCAAGCATTTGGATAAGCATCTGAACTGGGTAGTGTGCAGGGCAGATTAAATTCTTGTGCAGTTGTGACAGTCGGTGTACTTGCCACCAGCAAAGGTGTGGGGAGGGGAAGGGCAATCATAAGAGAGAGGCTTCTCTACCAGTAGAATTCTTGCTTATGCGGCTGCCTCCTTCTTTCCTTGCTTATTCATGGCCCAGGAAGAGGCATGGGATTACTTGGACTCCAACCTGTGCTTTTTATTGTGGGGTGGGAGCCAGGGAGAAGATTGTCCTACACTGTAGTGGAGGGTGAGGCTAAGGGAGTGACTTGAGGAATAGATAGGGTCACAATTCAGAAATTCGGATGGGTGGTGGAAGGCCTGGAGGGAACATTCTCTTCTGCCCCCAGTTTTTTTGGTAATGCCATCAAAGCAGGTAATTTTAGCCCAAAGAAACTCCTTGTAGTCAACTTTTAAAAAGCGGGAGGTGGGGGCCAGTTGAAAGGGTGGAAAGTCGGTATCCCAATATTCCATCCTTTTGTTTTCTGGTCTGGAAGGTCCTTCTGGAAAACATTCTCTTGGCTAGTCATCCTCTTGTTGGGTGTGTTAGGGTAAGGTTATCAGAGGGTTAACAACTTGAGTTAAGCAGCAGATTAACAGATAATCCAAGATTCCCTCTTTGAGAAACCTTTAAAAAATTTTCCACTTTATGTGACGCTATGGGAAAGCTGCTGCAGAATAAGACATGTCTCTAAGCCAGAACTCAGGCAGACCCCTTCACTGGCTTACCTTTTCTGACACTAGTGCATTTAGGAATTTGAACTGAGTCCAAAAAGGGGGTGGTACTAACTGACACTGGGCTGGGCAAGGAACTGAGTTTTGAAACACTTTTCCTGTGGAACATATGGGAATTCATTGATGGGAAAGGGCGGGGGGGGGATACCTGTCATACGCAGAGTATATAAGCATGTTTGCTCGGTCTTACATGCATCTTGAGTTAAGACAAGTTCTACCCTGCAAGACTCTGGCTTCCTCATGGTGGTATTCAACCCGTCTTAGTGTCATAGTTCAGTTTCTTTTCACCATGCCTCTGCTTCCTTTTCCCATTCTTTCACTTAAACACAGGCTGAGGCTGAGGTGGCCTCCTTGAACCGTAGGATCCAGCTGGTTGAAGAGGAGCTGGACCGAGCGCAAGAGCGCCTGGCCACTGCCCTGCAAAAGCTGGAGGAAGCTGAGAAAGCTGCTGATGAGAGCGAGAGGTATGTAAGCGGGGCCTGATGAAGTGTAGATTTCAAAAGTTGTTCATAATGGCTCTAATCAAACAGGTCCCTTAAAAACTTGTGTTTTTTTAAAAAAAACAGTGACCTGTCTTTACACAGGATCTTCTTTCCTTCTGTCCCTCATATTCTCTACATATGAAAACCAACAGAGTAAGGGTTACCTGGATCCATGACCCTTGTGTAATTGGTGTTTCTCTATAAATTCACCTAGTAATAGTATCGCTGTAGTGGCCTCCATTTAGCTCCCACTCAAAGTGGTTCTCAAAGTGAGATTCCAGACCACCTACACCAGGAATTTGGGAGAAAGTCCCATCAGCAGCCTCTGTCACTCATCAGTGGATCAGAGGTGGAGCCCAGTAATCACTGATTTAATAAGCTCTCTCTTCTCTGGCTGCACTGAGAGTGCATGGTAGGGATCTTTGGGGAGTTTAAAAAATACATCAGAATGTCTGGGTCCCACCTCAAATCAGTTAGAACCCATTGTGAAAGGGGCCTGGCTATTTTTAAAACTCTCCAGTAAATTTTGGGGGAGTACTGCATGGCCTCACTTGCAGGATCTCAGTTCCCCAACCAAGAATTAAACCTAGGACCCAGCAATGAAAACCCAGAGCTCTAACCACTAGGAAACCAGAGAACTGCCCCCTCCATCGATAATTCTAATGTGTACCCCGGGTTAGAACCACAGTCCTTGAATCAGCTCATCTTTGTTGAAAATAGCCAATTGGCTTCTTGCCACATGTGACTTAAAATGAGAACAAAAGTGTGTGATGACTTGCACAAACTAAGACTTTTCAGAATTAAAAAAATTCCTTGTTGGGAGTACATTAACACAGTGCAGCCATGAAAATAAATAAGACAGCCATGTTTATAGAATAGTGGCCAAATTATAGAAAGTGAGGAAAACAAATTGCAGAGCAGTGTAATATGGTTCTTTTGGGGTGTGGGGAAAGGTGATGAGATTTTTGGTATATAAAACATTTCTGGAAGGATTATCAGGTATTCAATTACTTTTGATGACCAGGACTAGAATTCGGGAGACTTTTTGCATTAGACCTTTAGACTGTTTATTTAAATGTTTAATTTTTAAATAAGCATGTATTTATAAGAAAAGATTTTAAGCAGAATAATTCAACTAAGGTGAGAAGGTGCTATGAAAATTGTTTTTGAGCAACACAAGCAGAGAGGCATGGGCTTTACATGGTGCAGTCCTGGGTCCCTTGGAGTTGAGCTGATGACAGACTCCCCAGGCTGTCAGCGCTGCATCTATCCATGTTGTTTCTGGCAGAGGTATGAAGGTTATTGAAAACCGAGCCTTAAAAGATGAAGAAAAAATGGAACTCCAGGAAATCCAGCTCAAAGAAGCTAAGCACATTGCAGAAGAGGCAGACAGGAAGTACGAAGAGGTATGGCACTCTTCGCTTGTCCCTCTCTCCAGTGATATCGGCCCCTTCTTTTTGCTCCACTGAACTGAACCCATGTCTTTTCCCATAGNAACTCCAGGAAATCCAGCTCAAAGAAGCTAAGCACATTGCAGAAGAGGCAGACAGGAAGTACGAAGAGGTATGGCACTCTTCGCTTGTCCCTCTCTCCAGTGATATCGGCCCCTTCTTTTTGCTCCACTGAACTGAACCCATGTCTTTTCCCATAGGTGGCTCGCAAGTTGGTGATCATTGAGGGAGACTTGGAGCGCACAGAGGAGCGAGCTGAGCTGGCAGAGTCGTGAGTATCTTGCCCCCCAAATCTTGCTGCACCATTCTGCTCCTTCCCTTTTGGCTTGGGCACTAATGTGAATAAACTAGCATTTCTTCAGCCTTGTTAAACAGGACCTAGAGAGTGGGAGTCATCTAGAATGCTTTTTTCTTTTAGCCCCAAGAATGGCTTTGGCCTTTTTCTTAACTGTCTTAACTCACACCATGTGACAAATGAGGCTTCCTGATTTCTTGTTGGGAAGGTTTATAAATTGAGGGGAAGATGAAATCTGAAAAAAAAAAATGGTGAACTGTTGGCCAACAGGCTTACTGGGTTCTGCTTCTCCTTGAGGCATTGAAGTGGCTGTGTTGACTTAAGATCTGTCTATGTTTCTACTACCTCTCTAAGTTGCTGGGGAACTTTTGAGCAAAGGCAGACATGACCTGTTCCCCTGATGGCACCTCTGGGCCTTGTTTAACAAAGTCCGTGCTGATACAGATTGATTTGTGCTTCCCTTGCATTTCCCTCTCCTAGACATGACATATCATGACCATGGTGATGTTTTTCTTTCCATTTTTTTTTTTTTGGATTTTTTTTTTTTTCCCCATTTTGCTGCTTGTTCCCTTGCTGTGTTCCTTTTTGACCTTTCTCCCTCCCCACCACCTGGCTTGTGCGATCCCTGTGACTATCACTAACAGAATTTGTGCTTCCCTTGCATTTCCCTCTCCTAGACATGACATATCATGACCATGGTGATGTTTTTCTTTCCATTTTTTTTTTTTTGGATTTTTTTTTTTTTCCCCATTTTGCTGCTTGTTCCCTTGCTGTGTTCCTTTTTGACCTTTCTCCCTCCCCACCACCTGGCTTGTGCGATCCCTGTGACTATCACTAACAGCCGTTGCCGAGAGATGGATGAGCAAATCAGACTGATGGACCAGAACCTGAAGTGTCTGAGTGCTGCTGAAGAAAAGGTACTAACCATGAAACCCACAGAGCGGTTCTGTGTATGGTGTGATTTTGTTCGGTTTTGCTTTTGTTCTGTTTTGCAGCTGCCTCCCCTCCACTGGTTGGTTTGTTGAGTGCTTTCTCATCTCTTCATGGAATGCTCCATTCCTCTCCACTTACTTGGCATCTTTCATCTCTCCTTTCCTAATTACTTCACTGCTTCTCCACAGGGTCTCGCCTTCCCTTGGGTGATCTGGGGGACTCTTTGGGTTGGGCATCCGTTCCCACTTGCACCCCAGGTTCCTGGTAGGGATTTCTCAGGTGTTTTCTTTAGTGTCCACACACTCTTGAGTCCCAGCCCAGGAGGGCCCAGCTCCTGATGTGTTCTCTGGTAGAGGGAGGAGGGTTGTTGCTTGCTCAGATAACCTGGGAACTTCTCTTTTCCCCAGTATGCCTTCCAGCTCTCTCTACATATAGGTTCAATTCATGTCTGTGTGTCTCTCTCCCTTTTTTTATTCTCTTCTTCCCCTTTCCTCTCCTGCGGTATTTAAAATATTCACAGTAAGTGTTCTGAGCTGGAGGAGGAGCTGAAGAATGTCACCAACAACCTCAAGTCTCTTGAGGCTCAGGCGGAGAAGGTAGGGGCTGGTTTGTAAAAGTGACAGGCTTTGGGGCCTGGGCCCAGCCCTGCCCTTGATGAAAAATGGGAGAAACTCATTCCTTATATAATCCAGTGAGAAGTATCTACCTGTTCTCTCCAGAGTCGGGTTTAATGCCAATTTCCGCGCACTTTGATTGCTGTAGTTAAAGTAACTTCTTGGTCTCACATTTCCGGGGTGATCGATATTCTCCTCAGCCTGATACTGCTATGCTGATGTTTGGGGGCAACAAGTAGTATCAGATCTGAAACCTAATGGGCATAAAGAAAGATGGCTTGTCTTTAGCTTCTTGTGGGACTGTTTCAGCCACATGGCCTCCAGGTGTCGCCACATTGACTCATTAGCCTGGAGGCAGGAAGAATGCCTTTCTGTGTTGATCAAAGCCTAGGTCCATTTTAAAAATAATGGTCCTGGTGGAGTCTGAGGTTATCGTGGCTCCAAGGACATTGATTTGTGGGTTTTAAGGACTGTTTGTTCTGAAACAGCCTCGTTCTGTCTCATGGATCATTCAACACATTCAGTCTAAGAGGATGTTGAATGTAAATGTCGGGAGCGGGGTGTCATCTTAGTAAGTAATATCTATTCTGAGATGTTTATTCTACTTCTCTTACAGTACTCTCAGAAAGAAGACAAATATGAGGAAGAGATAAAGATTCTTACCGATAAACTCAAGGAGGTGAGCTGGGGGGATTATGTATGAGGAGGGGGGCCCCAAGGCATTGAGAGGCATATAAGGCATTTCGCTGACTTAGGCTAGCTGGCTTTGGTTCTGAAAATTATAGAAGCAGAAGGTGGAAAAAATAGAGGCCCTTCTCGAACTGTCTTATTTATCTCTGATTCTGACTCATTTCATGTTCCCCTAGGCAGAGACCCGTGCTGAGTTTGCTGAGAGATCGGTAGCCAAGCTGGAAAAGACAATTGATGATTTGGAAGGTATGGAGCCTGGTGAGGGATTAAAATGAATAGAGAGGAAGACCTTGCCCTTTGACCCTCTTCCCCTCAACACCAAAAGGATTTGGTGGTGACCTGGCTTGCATCCTATGCCCTGTCCTGTGCCACAGCCAGGTGAAGTGGGCCAGATCTTGGAACTGGATTTTTATACTTACTCTTTTCCTTTAATGAGACTTAACCTAATATTCTGGAATTTGTATCCTCCCCTTGGAGGAGATTGGTCGTAGCATGTACCCCCATGTCACCCCATGGCTACTTTGGGCAATGTTGTTCACCACTCAAGTTGAAGGGGAGACCTCACCAAGGGACGCAGTGGTGGAATGACCACTTCTCAGAGCTGACCAATGCCAGGGGCTTTCTGAATGCTTCTTGCCCCTGCAATTTGGCAGTTGCATCTACCCTAACAAGGGAAAGTTTGTTCTTTTCTCTAAGAAGTCTGAGATATGCTGATTTGGTACACTCTGGGTAGCAGAATATTCTCTGGGAGAGTTTGGGGCAGGCAACCTGTAGAGCAAAGGGGCCAAGAATATTGGTCATGCTTGGTAGGTCTGAATATTAAGTGTCTGAGTATTAATGTGTATTTTCTCCTTTTTCTATTTTTGTTAAATTCAGTGTTATCACTACTAGGAATTAGGTTCGCTGGGTGGGAGTGGTATCCTCTTGAGTGCCTTTGGTAATTGGAATTTCTAGTCACGATTATGCCCAGGTTCTCAACCTTTGCTGCAATTGATTAGAGGTATCAGAGGTATCAAGTCTGGTTGGTCTTGGGGATAGTGGATCTGAAAATGGCCAGTCATGGCTACCAGGATAGATATTTTCCTCAAGGTGGGATTAGACCCATGGTCACGCTTTCCCTCATTTCTAACGGTTCCCTCTCTTCATCTGCTTCTGATACCTTTTACTCTGTGTCCTCATTCCTCCCTGTGGTTCCTGTGCCTGTCCAGATGAGCTCTATGCCCAGAAACTGAAGTACAAGGCCATTAGCGAGGAGCTGGACCACGCCCTCAATGACATGACCTCTATGTAACTATCTGACAGCAGAGTGGGGCTGGGACCTTGGCTTGTGGGTGGGTGGGGGTACAGTCTCTGCATAGTGTGCTCTGCTTTTGTCTTCTAGAATTTAGAATCTCCACTCTTACCTTTAAAACATTGGTGCTGGTTACTTGTTGGCAAAAGCTGCGGAGGCATGTAATCCTGGATCAGCGGTAGAACACTGATCTATGTGTAATTTTTGGACTTTTTATTCATAGTCCCTTCATTATGGCACCGGGATTTTCCCGTTTGTTTCTTAAGTCTCATCTCAGAAGAGTTACTGCTTAAGATGATCGTGTTGTCATACAATTAAAGAACTAGGGCCCAGAGAGCCAGTGACTTGGGCCATGGCACCCAGACTTCCTGGTGTGTATGGTTTGTACCCTGATACTGAAGTTCAGGTGAAACACCCATGATTGGAAATACCAAATTGACCTAAAAGGTTGAGCCAAGTCCCAGAGCAAGCCAGGTAGTAAAAAGCACCAAAAAGAGTTGTGGGGGCCTTCATCTGTTTGCTGTGGATCCCTGATCCTGACGCTAATCTGCCTTTTCCCCACTAACTGAAAAGAAGCCAAATTACTCAGGCTGCAGTATCTGGCTGTCTTTTATCATTCCTACTGCCACCGACCTTTTTCTCCTCTTCCTCCCTCCCAAAGCTGTCTAGATTGATGCTTGTCCTTCTCACCTAGAGTCTCCTTACTTTTTCACACAGATAATTATCACCGTTTCTGCTCTGTTCTGGATCTACCCCCTTTCCTCGGGGAACCCAACGCCCCACTCTCGCTCTGGATTCCATTTGGGTCAGCCTGGCTGATCCCCAAGGCATTAAGATGGGCGGGGGGGAGGTGGCCACAAAACAACTTATGTATTCTCTTCCACCCCTCACCCCAAATTAAAATGTTAAGCTGCCGGAAGCCTCATGCTACCCTGCATTTGTGTCATTGACAAAGCTGCTGCTGTCCCTAAAAAGGAGCCTTGGGGGTGTGATGTGGGGTGCAGCTATTGTAGGCTTTCCCTCCTCTGACTTATATAATCAAAGCCACTTTTGTGTGTGTCTATTTTTTCTTGACATTTAAATTCAACTGATCTATCAGAGTGGTGGACTAGGAGAGGTTCCTTAGACTAGGAGCTCTAGTTTGACACTTAAGCTGAATGAAATTATCCAAGTCCTTTACTTCCAGGTTCTTAAATCATCCTGTCTGGAATGTTTGTCTTCTCCTTAGGTTCTTCTTTCAGAGACCACTGAAGTACCTCTCAATATATCCTCTCTACCCTTTTACCAGTGGTTCATCCTTAGAATACCCGGTGGACCCAAATATGTGACTGCTGAAATTGACTTAAGTATATTGCCCCAAGTCAAAGAAAATACATAATAGGTAGAATTTCCAGCAGTTATAAACCTTTCTTACATATTTGAGGCTCACTAAGTAGTTTGCCTGCTAGTATATGCTAGTGGAATATAAGTGATAAATGATTGTTACTGGAAAAATGAAAACAATCAGTAATGCATATTTCAAATGTTATACACAGGTACCACTTTTTTTAGTACATGCATAAATATGGTAAATTGCTTCTAGTAGGATTGTTCCTAAGTTCATGTTGTGGAATTAAATATCAACCTTCTAGAAATTCCTATGCTGATTTACATAGCAGAGATAGTTTAATCTCAGTAGTGTAATGGATTATACTTACCTAAGTACCTAAGTGTAATCCACTTAGTACTTCAGTTTCTCAGCATAGTATATATTTAAAATTTGGCTTTTAAACAGATACAGCCAGGTATAGAGGTTTTCTCTAATTTAAAACTTTAGGTCCCATTGAATTCAGCTTTCTTTCTGTCCATACCATTTCTTTCTGCCATACAGCCTTTGTGATTAAGGTACAGGTTATTACTAGTTTAGGCACAGGGTATTAAGGCAGAGGCATCTTCCTTACTCTCAGGTCTCTAATAGGAGAGAAAACATATGTATAAAACTAAAGATGACGTGTGATGAGTACCCCAAATAATCAAGTACCCTCAGGGAGGAAGAGGTTGACTGCAGTGCTGATGATAAGAAAAGTGTCATGATAGGAGGCACATACAAGTTACTTAATAAACATGTTAAAACTTTCCTCTTCATTTTTATCGGATTCTAAAAGATTGGATTTTTGACAGTCTGGTTGAAGAAAGTGGACCTTCAGCATTTTCATTAAAGAGAACCAAAAGAACAAAAGCATAGAATTGGGAAGGACACCAGAGGTTTAAAAGTCCATTTAGATAAACTAGGGAACAGGTATGTGCTGTAATCAGGCTGGGGAGTTTTAATTTTATTTTGTAGGTGATGGGGGTACCACTAGAGATTTTGAACAAGGATGTGTTTTGAATAGAAAGAAGAGTTAATTTGGCAGCTAAGTTAAGAACATTGGAAAGGGAGCAGATTATCAGAGTGATCCATTAAGGCAGTGATTTCCCAGATTTCATTCATTTGCATACCACTTTTGACTGCTTTTTCCATATTTACATGCAGCCTACATTTTTTTTAATTTACCCATTTTAAAATTTCTCATGCTAAAAAAAAACCTCTTACACTACACAATTCTAACTTGAAATCAAATTTTGACATGTGCTAGTGTTTTTTTCCTAATGAACATTAAAGTCATATAGCTAATTAAGTTCACAAAAGTATGCTGTCTGCAGTCTTCTCACATATCGCTAACTGACTGAAATACTGGGTTATGTTATTGCAGTTGCCCAGGGAGAAAAATCTGACCTAGATAGTGGTATTAGGGGATGGTGCTGACCATGGGCATTATGAAGGATGGTCACTAAATGCAAGGAGGCATTAAGGATGACTGGTTTTGAACCTAGGAAAATGGTGGTATTAAAGGTGTAGGAAAGTCATATGGTCCTGGTTTGGGAAGGCAAGGGAATAAGTCTGTAAAGCTAGCTGGTATCCAAGATGAAAACAAATCCTAGCACTGGAGGGGGAGAGTTTGATACAAAAGAGATTTAGGAGTCCATGAAGTTGGCAGGCAGTTTAGGCCATGGAATTAAATTCGAATCCTAAAGACAATTGCAAATGTAAAAGAAAAACTAAGCAGAGGAAAATCTGTGTAGAGGTGGAAGCCAAATGGAACTGGTTGGAAGGATAGTAGAAATGAGTAACTTTTAAAAAAATTTGAGTCACTGGGTGATTTCTGGTGATTCTCAACAGGTAGAGAAGGATGATAATTGAAAATTATGAAAACATAATTGTCCTTGATACTTTATTAATCTAAGGGAATATTTTGAGCATTAAGGACAAGGAGAGGACCCATACTTCAAGGAGCAGAAGCAAATTGATGGAAAGGAAAAAAGAGGCTTGGAGTATAGTCTAGAACAATGATGTCTGTCCGAACCTTTGACAGTGATTTCTAGTGCAGCCACCGGCCACATGGGGCTGTTGAATACTCAGTGTGGTTAGTGTGACCCAGGAACTAAATTCTAATTCTGCTTACTTTTAGTTCTGAATTTAATTAACCACATGTGGCTAGTGGCTGCTCGGATCATTGTATAGTACCAGCTGTTTTAGTATGTGGGCAGAAGGAATTGACTTTGGCACAGAGGAAGGCTTCTACCAAAGGAAAGAACTAAGACTGAAGAAAGAAGAGTCAGGTGTAGAAACCATCTTACTTACTTCAGCCAAGACTTACTATGGGAATAGGATGAAGCATCAGAGCATTGGTAATCTCAGAGCAAAGTGCTTCACCCCTTAACTTTCCTCATCTTAATTTCTAAGAAAAAACCACAGGCTCATGTGTTGGGATCCATTCTTCCCTTCCTCGTTACCATTGTTGGGACAAGGAATAAAACAAAATGTGACTGGATCCCAAGTTACCCGATGGATGGAACTGACCTGTTATGTTAGGCAGCCTTGTCTTAGCCATACCCAGACTCCTCCATTCACATGATATTGGTTGACTATTCCTTAACCTTAACATGAGGGAGGAGTTTAAAAAACAAAGCAAAATCTATTCTACATCATTCCTTGAATGTGAGTCTTTAACACTGATAGAGTTCCCCTTATTCCAGGCACTCCCATCCTTTTCCTGTTACAGAATGAAATTGACCTGATTCAGACTAGTGAAGCCTAAGAATGTGTAGCATCCGTGGGATTATTCCCTGAAAGGAAAATCAGACCAAAGGGGGATTTTCTGACTTGCTTTTTGTTTGTTCGTTTTATTTGCTCTTACAGGGAACCAAGAAATTTAATGAACTAGTATCTGGTCCTGAATTTTTAGTTAATAGAAATAACAGAGTTAAAAACCTTACTTATTACAAAAGTTAAAGGTGAGAAAACAATCACATTTATCTTTCTGAACTTAGGCAATTCTAAAGGAACTAGAAGTTCTAGGATTTAATCAGGCAATAAAATGCTTCCACTTCTTCTCTGCCTCTTTATTTCTTCCCTAAGTGGAACAAAACTCTCCCTGACCAGACTTTTTAGAGTTAGGCTCCTAATAACACCTATCTTTCCTAAGATAGTGGGAGTCACACTAAGACTAACTTAGATATAGATGTTATGGAACAGCCAGGTTGCAAATGGTCTCTGGATATAATATAACCCCCCAAAAGTTCAAGGAATGAGATTTTAACACAATTTGAACCCCTACTGTTTGTCAGGATTGCCCCAGTGAATAAGACAGGTCCAATCCCGGACCTGATGGACTAGTGTAGACTAGTACAGTGTTTCTCAATGGTGGACTTCAGCCCTTTAGGTCAGGATAATTCTGGGATGTACAGAACAATGCTATTTATTGCTGTCCCCTGCCCAATAAATACGTCAGATCCTCCAGTTATTGTGACAATTAAAACCTGCCCTCAGACATTTCTCAATTCCCCTCTAGGGGGAGGGGAGGGAGAGTATTCCTCCTGTTGTGACACTGGTTTAGTAGGAAGTGCAGTTTTTAAAATTCTCTCCAATTCTGCCCCTTAGTCCCCACCTTCTGGGTAGAACTGGGAAAACCTCAGTCCAGAAGGCAAGGTAACTGGGCAATGCCCACAGTGAGCCCACAGATGCAAGACAGAGAAGTCTTTTTCATATTGAGTTTCTGAGACCATTTTGAAACAGACTGTAAAACATAGGAAGAAACTTGTTTATGAACACCAGAGGCTGACATTAGGAATAGACTAGGAAGGCCTTGCCCTCAATTTCCATTACCCTTGTGTTGGTCACATGAATTTGGAGTCACCGTAGCCCCTCTTTTTTAGTTATTAAAAAAATTTTTTTTTCTTGTGATGAGAACTAGGATGACTTTTTAAAAACACCTTTCATATATAAAACATACAGAGCAGCACTGACTATATTATATTGTATATTACATCTCTAGTACTTATTTATTTTATAACTGGAAGTTATATACCTTTTGACTGCCTTCATCCAATACCCCCATACACACTCTCTCCCCGTCTGGTAACCACAAGTATGATCTCTCTTTCTGTGAGACTGTTGAAGTATAATTGACTTATAACACCAAGTTTATATTAGTTACTGATCCACAGCATAGTGATTTGTGATTGGATATTTCTACATTACAAGACGATCACCACTCTCTACGTCTTTAAGATGTGCTCCAAGTGGAAAATCCAGATAAAGCCAGGGGATTTGAGCACTTACTTGTATCAGGAATGCTTTTAGTTAAGACACATCTTAATAGCAGCTTAAATAAATATGGGGTTATTTTTCTCTCATAATAAAAAGTCTTGATTTGAGTACCTTTGGCTTGATGTAGTTGGAGTTTGTGTGGTTCTTATGGCCCTTTTTTCTTAGTCGAAATTTGCTACTCATATCCATAGTATCCATGTCCAAGGCAAGAGAGAAGGCTAGTTTTTCCAGAAGCCCCCAAACACACTACCTCTTACATCATTGGCCAGAACTGGATCACGTGATCACCCTAAGCTGCTTGTGAGGCTGGAGAAACAGGATAGTCTTGATTGGCTTGCATTAGTAATCCACCTTCCCTAGGGCTGGCCACTGTGGCCACTAACAGGTTCGGTGAAGTTGGGTTTTGATTGGATGTGCCACTATGATAGGTCTTTCACTCAACACCTACCACAAAAAGCATTACAAAGTGTAGGGTTGAGTGAGTATGGGCTATGCTGTGTATCCCAGTCTCCCTTTCATAATGCTGTATTGAATGCTTTTATAGAAAAATGTTCAACTATTCGAATTGGTTCCTTACAAACTCTAATTTTTGTAAATGTATTTCTTACAAGCCAACTGTATTCCTTCTTTTGCTGTTTCACTTGTCTCAGTTTCCCAGGGAATAAATACTGTGAAGGAGATATTTTTCTCCCTCAAAATGTCATCCTTTCAGCTTGTTAGCCTGCATTTTTTATTTTATTCCTTTGTTGGTCTTTTCACCAACTGACTGAATCCTCCTTGCATCCATCCAGCCTTACAGATGCATGTTATATATACCAGGTAGTTGAAAGTCTCAAGATTTACTTCTGGTACTCTACTAACTTTCCCTTTTTCTCTTTCTCCTCCTCTTTTTCCTCTCCTTCTCTTGTTTTCTCTCCTCTCTATTGCTGCTGCAGAGCGTCTCTACAGCCAACTTGAGCGAAACCGCCTGCTTTCTAATGAGCTGAAGCTAACGCTGCATGATCTATGTGACTGATGGGCAGGGCTCACTGATGCCCATTAAACCGAGCTTACGGCTCACACCACTGACCTGGACCCCAGCAAAAAGCTGATTGTCTTTTTAAAGTTATTATTTTGCCCTAAGCAAATTGCTTTTTAATTGGAACAGTTAGAATAGTGTTGTCTTCCTAACTGCACTGTAAACTGGGAACAGTTAAA
Organism: Oreotragus oreotragus; assembly: GCA_006410675.1. Classification (NCBI taxonomy): domain Eukaryota; kingdom Metazoa; phylum Chordata; class Mammalia; order Artiodactyla; family Bovidae; genus Oreotragus; species Oreotragus oreotragus. The sequence continues at coordinate 56,513 of SJYX01014161.1, read as the reverse complement.
ATTAATACTGCCTTTCTACGCTTTTCAAGAGATTGTGGGTGATGAAGGGAGGGACCTGAGAGATTATAATGAGGAAATCTGGGAGAGTTTTCTGTTTTCCACCCGTATTTGCTGCTCTTTCACTTGCGCACTGACTGTAGGATATGTTGCTTGCATGAATGTTTTCTAACAATAAAAGGACTGACTTGACAAGATGTTGTAACTGCTTCATCTGCAGGCCCAGGGATGGGCCCTTCTGACTGGGTAGAAAAAGACAAGGGAAGGAAAAGGGGTGTGGGATATGAATAGGTCAGTGTTGCCATTTGCTTCCTTGAGTTGAGCATTTTCCCTACCTCCCTAGAGCATAGAGTGCTTTGCTTGCTGGGCAGCTTTGATTCTCCTTGATGTTTAGCTGCTGATTTTCTTCATGGCATTTTCCCCATTTTTCCTTGTGCTTCTTTTTCCTGGTATTATGCTTAATTGCAAGTAACTGTGTCACAGGCTAGTTCTTGAAGAATAACTCTGTGAAAGTCTCAATTGATGTTTTGCTTACAAGGAAGAAAAAAATTTTTTTTTTTAATTTAGGTGCATCAAATCTTAGTTGTGGCATTTGGAATCTTTAACCTTAGTTGCAGCATGCAGGATTTAGTGCCCTGACCAGGAAGCAAATCTGGGCTCCCTTCCCTGCATCGGGAGCTCAGAGTCTTAGCCACTAGACCGCCAGGAAATCACTGTTTTGTTGTATTCATGTCTTTGTTTTCTTTCTAGATTCTTTGACTTAGCTATGGGGGTTCTTTTATTTACCCCACTAGTCATTTCTCTCCTCTCTACTTGTTGAGGAAAACCTGTAGTGCACTGGGATCCTATTGTACTCAAATTTTCAAGTTGAGATTCTGCTGTTTCTACTGGTAGAAACATGCCCGTCCTTGTTCTCAATGTGTCAGACTCCAGCAGGCTATTTGGAGTAGGTGTTATCCTGTGGGCAGAGACTTAGGAGAGTGGATGGCTGATGCTTAACTTAAGGCCACCTCCTTCAGTGACTGAAAACTGAAAGCCTTGGTTGGGGTGTGGGGAGGAGAGGAAATGATAAGGTCCCCAGCTCCCTCCCCTAGAAGTCCAGCAAGTCTGAGGCCCTGAAAAACCAAGTGATGCAATAGCTCACTTCTGTGGCTGAGACGGCAGCTGCTTTGTTAGTCTGCAGCTTCCCTGCAACAGGAGCAATTCTCAGAATGGGTAGACCTTGAAATTTACTTCTTTTATAACATCTCTCCTTTACCCCCATTAGATAAACTGAAATGCACCAAAGAGGAGCACCTCTGTACACAAAGGATGCTGGACCAGACTCTGCTTGACCTGAATGAGATGTAGAGCACCCCAGTCCCGCCCTGCCGCTGCTCCTCCCTCTCACCCCGACTCCGCTGAGGCCAGCCTGCCCGAAGCTGACCTTTAAACTGAGGGCTGATCTTTAACTGGAAGGCTGCTTTCTCCTTTCGCCACCTCTCCCTCCCCCCTACTCCTGTGTCCTATTCGCCAAACTGTCTCTGCCTCTCCCCAGAGATTCCAGTTGGGCTAGAGGCTGAGCACCTTTGGGAACAACGTTTAAGGGAATGTGAGCACAATGCAAAGTGTCTTTAAAAGCATGTTGTGATGTACACATTTTGTAATTACCTTTTTTGTTGTTGATGTAACAACCATTTGTAAAAAACATTCCAGATAATTCTGTAGTTCTGAAGCAGCAGTCTAATCCCTTTCTCACTTTTGGAAGGTAACATTTCAGCTTAATGCATATTGCCTTCTCCAGAGAGAAAGGGAAAAGGTTTGGGCCTGCCTTACTGAGAGCCTAGCAGCCCATAGAAAGGCTCCATTTGGGGAAACCTCATTGCTCTGTAAAAAGTACCTGCCAAACCAGAAAGATGTCCAGGAGGAGTTAGCCAAAAAAAAAAAAAAGTGCTGTTCAGGTTTTCAGCTTTACGGTATCTTTGGACAACCTTTTTTTTTTTTTTTTTTTCTTTTTTCATCAGAAGTGACCAAACAATTAAGATGGTGAAACCTCTGAGACCAAATCCTTGTCCCAGCTCTACCCTGTTCCCAACTGCTCACAGAATGGATCATGTGCCCCTTATGTTGAAGTGACCATTTATTTGCTCTTCTGCCTCCTTGAAAGAAAGGAAAGAAAATTATGTTTTGCCACTGATTTAGCCATATGAAACTCATCTCATCACCCTTTTCTGGGTCTGAAGCTGCTGTCTCTAAAAGTGCCATCTCATTGTGCTTTGTATCGGTTAGTGCTGGAGAAATCTTGAAAAGCGTATGTACAAAACTTTAAAAATTTTTCTATTATTTTGGAACTTTGCTTCTTTGGGGTTCAGGCACACTGGTCACCCCTCTGCCTGTGAGAGCTCTCTACAGTCTGTGGGCTAGCAGTGTGCTGATCTTTTCAAGTTTCTTTCCCTACCCAATCCCCCTTTTTTGATGAGGTTTCAGTGAGGTCTGTTAGGTGTGCATCCTGCAGCTTAATTGGCTTAAAATGTTCTCTCCTTTGGTGTGGTCTCTTTGGGGACCAACTGGGAGAAAAAAAACCAATAGTGTAACTGTTTTGATACTGAAAATTGATAAATGTCTTTTTGAAATAAAGAACCAGTCCCTCCAACCTTCAGAAGTACTTGCTTTTATTTCCCAATCCAAATGGGCTTTCTCCACAGGAGCTAAGTTTGGGTAAAGATCGGATCTTTGTGGGTGGCAGCAGTAGGATTTGACGCAGCGCACAGCTTTGGAAGTTGTCCAAACTGGAGTCAAAGCTCTCAGATCCCTAGTTGTATGTTCTTTTGTCAATCATTTGGTTTCATTCATTATCTGTAAAATAAAGATAATATGTATTTTTAGGTAAATGTAAAGATTAGAAATAACATTTATGTGTCAGACGTTTAATATTAATGTTACTTAATCTGACACTGGCATCATCAGGGTCAGCTGTTCATTTCCTTTACAATCATGCTTATTCTTTCTCGTAAATCCCAGATTTATTGGACTCTGCTCACTAAACAATTTCAATAATACGACACCGATTACATACTCCTATATATGTGCGGTTTTAATAAACTGTCCTGAGACAGACTTTGAGCTAATACTTTGTTAGATATTTGGAGAAAACAAGTTAATTTAACAAGAGTATTTGCTTACAGACAGGTTGTGTGAGTGGATAGCTTTCAAAGCTGTCTTTGAGAGGCCAGTGCCTGGTATTTCCTGCACTCTGGCATTGAGACTGGACATGAATCTGACTTACTAGTAAAAATGACACAGCTTCCTTGACAGAGTCCAGCTGTTTATACCAGAGACTGGAACATTTTTTTCCATTTATATGCACGGGCCAATGCTGACTGGAAATTATTGCCCCCCAAAAAAGTTGGTGGGGGGGGTTGCTCTAGGAGTCAAACACATAGTAGGCAACAGAGGAGAAATTAACTGGGAGAGATTTTCTTTTAAAGGTTTTTTTCTGCCTAAATTTATTAAGGCCTGCCACCTAATATTTAAGAAAGTAACCCTTTAAGTGGGTAGCTAGCTGGGTTTCTGCCGTAAAGTTTCCATAACGGCTCGTTGGAGCCCTTTCTAAAAACATCCCCATAATTCCAAGCGGTACGGCCGCCTGCTGACGTCACGCCTGCGGATTGGCTGATGTTGGAGCTGAGGGCACGACTGTAGTTAAGCGAGGAGAGGAGTTGACGGGCGCCATGACTGCTGTAGGGTCACCAAATCCCCAAGGCTTCGGGCTGTTCTGTGTGACTTTACAGCACCTCCTGTTTCTGCTTCTCTGTTGGCTTGGAACCCTGGCCAACAAACTTAACGTACCACAGGTGTTGCTACCCTTTGGCCAGGAGCCAGGCCGGGTTCCTTTCCTGCTGGAGGCTCAGCGGGGCTGCTACACTTGGTGAGGGGTGGCGGGATCACGAGAGTATGCACCCTCACGCCACCCAGGAAGAATGGGAAGGGTTCATTGAACAGAAGACGACGCCGCCGGAATACTTTGTGGTCACTCATCCTGAAGAGCCTTGCCTGTAGGGATCGGGGTGGGGTGTCAGCAGGAATGGAGGGCCAGCCCTTCTGATACGGCCTGCCCTTGTTGTGTGGGATGTTTTCAGCTTATCTGTGGGTCCTTTTGTGATCAGTTAACGTGTGAGATTGGCCCTCTCGTGGTATTTGTTGGGAGGGGTAGTCACTATGTGAACAGCTGTCAGGGTACAAGGAAACCCTGTGTTGGTGGCCTCAGACAACCATGGCGTCCCACCGCAAAGAACTTTCAGTGTTAAGAGCTAGGATGAAGAAATCCCAAAATCTGAGAAATTTATTTATTTATTTTTGAGGAAATTTATTAAGGGGCTAGAGAGGCTTAGGATGTGCGAGTTCTCTGCAAACTAAAGTGAGGTTTTCAGTGTAAAAACACTTAACTATTGCATACTTAACTAAGCACTTTGCATGTGTTAACTCATTCTGTTTTTTCAGTCTTATCGATTAGCTATTTTTTCCATTTTACATACAGGTGAGGGAATTGAGGCATAGATAATATGAAGTATAAACTTGTATGAGAAGGTGTATTTTAGGTGGAGATGAGATTTGCCTGTCACATATTAATATGTTTCCTCCCTCATATGAGAGTACTCTCTTGAACTGTACACCCAAGTTTGGGGTAATCAACTCTAGGGGGAATGACTTTCTGACTGAGGATGAAAAGACATGATTTTCTGGCGTGAGAGAACCCAACCATAGGTTGTATGGTTTCCTAAGGGTAAGGGAACCTAGCTGAAGTGGGCTCCAAGGTATCAGAGGGCTCATCCTAATTGGAGATTTCCCTTTACCATCACTGAAGAGAAGCATTAAGTTTTCTCCATAGTGTAAGATGTTCATCTCCCATTTTATGAGGCTGTATAAGGAAATCAGGCTTACACAGTGATCCAGTGTGATGTATCTCCTGACTGAGGATGATGGAAGGCATCAGTCTAGCATTGAAAGCCATTCCTTCCATCCATCCAAAAATATTAATGATTTTTTAAACTGTATTTTGAATTGGACTCACGCCTCATAATTTTAGCAAGATTTCCACCTTAGATAGCAACAGTCCAATTTGTAGGATTGGTGGAAATTCATTCCTCAGAGTTAGAGAAGCCAGGTCTCTCATTGTTGGAAGCACAGCATCAATCCTATTTTTACATACTGAGGGAAGATTGTAACAATCTTACTTTAAATATTGAGGAAGGAATGTAACTTGGCACAAAGGATCACTGGAAAATGTTCTAAGTCTCTTCCACTTAAATCTTACCTCTTTAAGCAATGTTTCTACTTTAAAGAAAAACCTTTAAATACACCTGGTAGTATGTAACATGGAAATACTATAGGAACCTATGTTCCACCAAAAGTTAATTTTAACCCACATTCGTATTTCATCCTGGCAGGCATTCCACCCATCATGATGCAGTAACTGTTGAACCTTTATATGAAAATGGCACCTTATGTTCTCAAAAAGCAGTGCTCATTGCTGAATCTACCCAACCAATACGCCTCAGCAGTGTTATTCTTGCTCGAGAGATAGGTATGTTGAGACAAAACATACTATGTAACTGTTCCCCGGAGTAGAAAAATCTGATATCTTTTATAGATGGTTAATACAGACAGTGTTGGCTTCAAATGCCCCTTAAGGTAGAAAAAAGGATTCCTGCAGTATAAACCTTAATTGTGGCATTCTAGCCTGTAACTTTTTTAATTTTTGAACATCCAGCCCTTGGCAATGTGCCTGATACAGAGCAGAAACTCTGGTTGTTTGAATCAGTGGAGAAGGGAAGGACCTATTTATCAGAACTAGCTTGGTTGTTAGGTTCTGAGGTTGGTCTTGAGTGAGGCAAAAGTCAGAATAAAGACTAGTACTTCTCAGGTTTCCCTGGAGGTCCAGTGGTTAAGAATCTGCCTGCCAATGCAGGAGATGGGTTCAATTCCTGGTCAGGGAAGATCCCATGTGCCATAGGCAGCTAAGCTCACATGACATAACTACTGAAGTCTGAACACTCTAGACCTCATGCTTTGCAACAACAGAAGCCACCACAAGGAGAAGCCTGAGCACCACAACTCCAGAGTAGTCCCCGCTCACTGCAACTAGAGAAACAAAGTCTGTGTGCAGTAAGAGACCAAGTGAAGCCAATAAATAGATAAAATAAAAAACTAGTACTTCTCAAGTACTGGTGTCATCTAAGAATCTGCATCTTCAGCATCACCTGGGAGCTTGTTAGAAGTGTAAATTCTCAGGCCCCACCTTAGATCTGCTGTATCAGAATCTCTGGAATGAGCCAGCGGATCTGTGGTTTTAATTTATGGCTTCTTCAGTGGGTCTTCATTGCTGCGCTAGGGCATTCTGTAGTTAAAGTGAGTGGGGGCTGCAATTTGTTGTGATGCTCGGGCTGAGCATGTGGCTTCTCCTTGGGGAGCATGGGTTCTAAGGTGCGCAGGCTTCAGTAATTGCAGCACTCAATCTCAGTAGTAGTTGTAGTACACAGGCTTGGCTGCTCCATGGCATATGGGATCTTCCTGGACCAGGAATCGAACCTGTGTTCCCTGCCTTGACAGGCAGATTCTTAGCCACTGAGTCACCAAGGAAGTCCCAGGGATCTGTGTTTTTAACAAGCTCTTCAGATGATTCTCATACATACTGAAATTTGGGAAGCACATGCTATTCTGTTTTAGACCAGAGCAGCTTAAGAAATGCTATTTGTGTCCCTGAATTTCTGGCACTTGGTATTTTCATATTGATAGATCAGAAGTATCTGTGTGGCTCTTAAATATTTTGATAAATTATATATCTATACTGTATTATTAAAGATAAATTTAATATGTTTGGTATACCATATTTCATATAATTGAAGATGCCATCTATTGTAACTATTTTTAATGTACTACTAAGAACAACATTCGGAGAAGGCAATGGCACCCCACTCCAGTACTCTTGCCTGGAAAACCCCATGGACGGAGGCGCCTGGAAGGCTGCAGTCCATGGTGTCGCTGAGGGTCGGACACGACTGAGCGACTTCACTTTCACTTTTCACTTTCATGCATTGGAGAAGGGAATGGCAACCCATTCTAGTATTCTTGCCTGGAGAATCCCAGGGACTGGGGAGCCTGGTGGGCTGCCGTCTATGGGGTCACACAGACTCGGACATGACTGAAGTGACTTGGCAGCAGCAGCAAGAACAACATTGCCAACTAAACTGCTTTTCTTCACTTAGAATTTTTACTTTGTACCTATTGAAGGGCTCTTCTTGACTTAGATGGTTATTTTTATTGTGTATCACTCTCAAGCCTAATAAGAAGGAAATAAAATTAACTGGTTAAAATATTCCTAAGACAAATTTAACAATTTTGCTTCATCTGAATCACTTTTTGATTGGGAATCATCAATGTCTGTGTTTATCCCCACAACATCTTCCTTTGTACCATTGAGACTGTTAGTGTTGTTGCATTTCTTAAAAGAATTAAACCAAAACCACCTACAAGGTATTAGTATTGGACTCATTAGTTGGCTTTACAATTTATAAAGCTGACCTATTTTGTCTCCAGCTTTGAAAAGGTTTCTAGCACATCTGAGTCGCCGTCTTTCCCACTCTGTGTCCTTAACTGTTTGGTTCCAAGGGGAAAGAGTACTCCACCATTGTTCATGTTTCCTTCCATCTACCAATACCCATTCTGCAAGTTTGATGTTGGCCCTTTTAAAGTTCTCACGAATGCAGTAAATGATAACTATGCTATGACTGCTGGTGGTTGACAGTTCTAAGATGTCAAAAGTCTTAAGATAAAACCCTAATTTCAGAGATGTTGAAATGTCAGAAAAATGAGTGTCTTGGAGTCAATGAAATATGAGATTTCAAAGATGAGAATCTTTGAGGACTGTGTCATGCAGGGCGGCTACAGTGGATAGAGAAGGATACAAAGATGAGAAAAAAAGTGTTGCTTTGGTCGCATATGCTATTTTTAATGTAATTACTCTTTTCAAATTTTATTTATTTTTGGTTGCACTGGGTCTTTGTTGCTGTGAGTGGGCTTTCTCCAGTTGTGGCGAGAGAGGGGCTACTCTTCATTGTGGTGCACAGGCTTCTCATTGCTATAGCTTCTCTTGTTGCAGACCACAGGCTCTAGGTGCGTGGGCTCAGTAGTTGGGGCTCACAGGTTTAGTTGCTCCTCCACATATGGAATATTCTTGAACCAGAGATCGAACCCCTGTCCCCTGCAACAGGCAGATTCTTATCTGTACCATCAGGGAAGTCATGTAATTACTCTTAACTACATGAATTCATTCTGATGTTGAAAGAGCACACAGTTGCTTGGAGAAATGTCAAATCTGGCTTTCAGCTTAGTTTCATCTGACTTGTGAATATTCCAAAATTATCTTTCAAATCGGCTTTCACAATTTTGCTATTAAAATAATTGTGTACATAGATGATGGAGATTCCCAGTGATGAATGGCAGTCTTAGTGCTCTACAAGATGCATTCTTATCTTAATGGGAACTGGCACTCTGAAATGGGAAGGGACATTTTGAAAGGGAAGAGTATGCCTTAAGAGAAACTCTTCATTTGTTTGACAAATATTGAATTACCTACTAAACTATAAGGTATCTGTAAAGGTTAAAAGATTTAAGCACTCCATTAGTGTTTAGGTGCTTGGGATTTTGTTTATGATGTTTTTGGTGATAGTCTAATAGAGAAAATGAGTGGCTATGACAGAGATTAGCCACTAGCTACTAGGGAATTCTCTAGTAGCTCAAACGGGAAAGAATCTGCCTGCAATGTGGGAGACCTGGATTCAGTCCCTGGATCGGGAAGATCCCTGAAGAAGGGCATGGCAACCCACTCCAGTATTCTTGCCTGGAGAATTCCATAGACAGAGGAGCCTGGTGGGCTACATGGGGTCAAAAAGAGTTGGACATGACCGAGTGACTTTCACTACTACTCAACTGTGACAGAGATGGATAATGGTGAGAGACGAGGTGGGCATATTCTATTTGATAAGAGTGTTAGATTTATCTTGATTTTTTGTTTTGTTTTGTTCTGACTAGATGTTCAGTTCAGTTCAGTTCAGTCGCTCAGTCCTGTCTGACTCTTTGCGACCCCATGAATCGCAGCACGCCAGGCCTCCCTGTTCATTACCATCTCTCGGAGTTCACTCAGACTCACATCCATCGAGTCCGTGATGCCATCCAGCCATCTAATCCTCGGTCATCCCCTTCTCCTCCTGCCCCCAGTCCCTCCCAGCATCAGAGTCTTTTCCAATGAGTCAACTCTTCGCTTGAGGTGGCCAAAGTACTGGAGTTTCAGCTTTAGCATCATTCCTTCCAAAGAAATCCCAGGGTTGATCTCCTTCAGAATGGACTAATGTTACCTCCCTTTATTTAAAGAATATGAAAGGTTATATGTGAAAGTAGTGAAAGTGTTAGTTGTTCAATCATGTCCTACACTTTGTGACCCCATGGACTGTAGCCCATCAGGCTCTTCTGTCTATGGAATTCTCCAGGCAAGAATACTGGAGTGGGCAGCCATTCCCTTCTCCAGGGGATCTTTCTTCTCAGGGACCAAACCAGGGGTAATCTCCTGCATTACTGGCAGATTCTTTATGGTCTGAGCCACCAGGGAAACCCCAAAAGGTTATATAATGAAAAGTAAATCTCTAATCTCATTTCTCCAAGAGACAACCACTTTTCTGTATCATTCCAGATGTAGTCTATGAATATATGAAAATGCCTTTTTGTAGTGGGGTATCTAGATTTTCAACCTTAGGTACAGGACAGGTAGAGGAGTTTGGAGATGAAGTCATAAATTTTAGGTATAAAAGTTCAAGTGAAGGATTAAGAAAGGATTTAGACAGCTGAATGATTTTGGTGGAGAGAATAGAATGGAATGATCAGTACATTTTGCACTGTGCTCAGCATGTGGTTATTCAGCAAATACTTTTTAAAAAATTTAATTTATTTATATTTCAGCTGCACTGAATCATTGTTTCTGTGCACAGACTTTCTCTAGTTGTGGCAAGCAGGGGCTACTCTGCTGTAGTGAAAGAGATTCTCATTGTGGTGGCTTCTCTTGTTGCAGAGCAGAGACTTTAGGCACATGGACTTCAGTAGTTGTAGTCTGTGGTCTTAGTTGCTTCTTGGCATGTGGAATCTTCCTGGACCAGGGATCGAACCCCTGTCCCTTGCATTGGCCAGCAGATTCTTACCTACTGTACCACCAGGGAAGTCCCAAAATATTTTAAAATAATTTTTAAAAATCTAATTGAGTGTTTGGTTGCATTGGGTCTTCATTGCTGCTCACAGGCTTTCTCTAGTTGTAGTGAGCTGGGGCTGCTCGTTGTTGCAGTACATGGGCTTCTCACTGCAGCGGCTTCTCCTGTGGAGCACAGGCTCTAGGTGAGTGGGTTTCAGTAGTTGTGGCACGCAGACTTAGTTTCTTCAGGGCATGTGGAATCTTCCTGGACCAGGGATTGAAACCGTGTCCCCTGTGTTGGCAGGCAGATTCCTATTCACTGTGCCACCAGGGAAGTCCCCAAAATAATTTTTACTTCACCCTTATTTCATCTTTATGAAAATAAGTCTACTTTCTGTACTGTTTCCATTTGTGTTTCTGAAGTTATATATATATATATATTGGGCTTCTCTGGTGGCTCAGATGGTACAGAATCTGCCTGCAATGCAGGAGAACTGGGTTTGATTCCTGGGTCAGGAAGACCCCCCCGGAGAAGGGAATGGCGACCCACTCCAGTCTTCTTGCCTGGAGAATTCAATGGACAGAGGAGCCTGGCAGGCTGCAGTCTACAGTATCGCAAAGAGTTGGGCACAACTGAGCACTGAACATATTGAGTGGAACTCTAGTTGGGTCTAATACGTGATTCTCAGGCTTTTTAATCTCATGGTCCAGGAAAAAAAATGGAAAGAAATGAAGTGAGAGAGAAATTTATTGGCAGACAGGAATGGCATATGGTTGCCACCCTCTTACTTTCCTAAATAAACACATTTTTAAAAAATGTACTCTTATAATTTCATAAAAGGAAAAACATTCTAACACTTCAAAAGTAATACTGAACATATATTCCTTTAAAGTGAATATATTTAATTTTATTACTGTTTTAAAATTCTCATTTTTTGATGGGTGAATAAAAACATTATTATAGATCAGTGTCTGGGAATCACTGCCCTACTGTCTCTTCTTGTAAACAGGTGCTCTTATATATTTTGTTGCTATGCTGTTTTCTTCCACAGGTTGAAAGGAACTGTTATGCCTTTCTTTTTCTTAATATTTAGAATAAGCTCCTCAGTATATGAAATATTTAATAGATTCATGACCTGTTGAATTAAATTCTCAGTTTTTTGGGTTCGTTTTAGTGACTGACCATGAACTGCGGTGTGATGTTAAGGTTGATGTGATAAACAGCATTGAAATTATATCTCGAACGCGGGAACTCTATGTAGATGATTCACCGCTGGAACTGATGGTGAGGGCATTGGATGCTGAAGGTAAAGAATGTCAGAGGGTTCAACAAAATTACCAAAAGTGAACACTTTTGTGTTTAGTTTTTGGAAACAGAAATTTGAGAGATAAAAGTAGGTTGGAAATAATGTTTATTTTCTCATATGAAGTTCATGTGCAAGAAGAATTAACAATTCTGAGTGTGGTTTGATGTATTAACTACAGACTTTCATTAAAATTTCCTAGTTCAGAATCCAAATTCTGCTACTGAGCTTCTGCTAATGGTCCCAACAATTAAGAACATTTTTGGAGAAAAAAAGAAAAGTACATTTTGGAATTTATTATTAGCCCTGTTTTGATCAGTCTACTTTCTGTAGGTCAAGAGAATTAAATGTAAACCTGTGAAAATTTTATAATTTTATCTTTCTTAAGACTGATTTTACATTGTTTTTCATATACTACACTAATGTAATATGTAAAAAAAACATTTTAATGCATTTCTTCTTTCTTTGTAAACTAGTGAAGAGTGATTTTTAAAATATGAGAAATGAACATATTAGTAATATTCAAATCTAGCTTTTATAAAAATTTTTATTAAAGGGACCAGGATTTAGGGATGCCTGTCAACCCTGAGATAGATTATAAGGTGGCCTTTTTATGTTGAAAGGAACAGAAATAGTGCCATAATTTTGTCAACCAGCAGTTAACCAGCTTGAGTCATTTTCACTTTCAGAAAGCTTATACAGCAACCGTACTTACTCTGTGTAGGGGGTCTTCCTGGTAGATGTGTTTTAATTCATTAATGATAGTGTATCTATTTGTTAATGAAAGAGGCTTAAAAGTAATTTTCTAGTTAAATTTCCCTTGTTTATTAAAGATACCTGAATATTTTTGAATATGTGATTTTGTCTTGTCTGTTTTTGCCTTGCTTTACAGGAAATACTTTTAGTAGTTTGGCAGGGATGGTGTTTGAGTGGAGCATTGCCCGGGATAATGAATCAGCAATAGAAGAACTGTCTAGCAAAATTAGGTAACCTTGAAACCAAACCTAACTATCTGATTTTGAAGGAGACATCTGCCTTTGGATAGCACACTGAACAGCAATCATTTGTGTGGGTTTTGATCATTTTTCTATCTGGAACTATTTGGAACAAATAAATTTATCATGGGGAAATATGGCATGGCTGTAGGTACCTTGATGGTTTAATTTGAGTCACTGCAGAAATCAGAGCTATACGATTATTTGTTGTATCTTCTGACACTTTTGTTTTTCAAGCTATCAACACCCACTGAAATACAGTGAGTGGATATTAGTATGAAATTTTCTCTTCAGTACCAAGCAATAGCTCTTAGACAATCCGGGTTTTAGTCTTAGAACAGTTTTAGCCAGAAGCATATTAAGTACTTTTCTTCTATCTAGTCATTGTGGAAATTTTAAACTTTTGACACTATACAGACATTGAAGAGACTATGTTTAAAGTCTCTCAGAGCCTTTTGGAAGAAGAATAATCTACTAGAAACAAAGTTTATCTCTTTAGGATTTTGAGATACTCTGAAGCAGAATATTCTCCCCCTGCATATATAGCTGAGATGGAAAAAGAAGAGAAACAGGGAGATATGATTTTGGTGTCTGGCATTAAAACTGGTGCTGCTATCGTAAAAGTTCGAATTTCTGAACCATTCTATAAGGTAAAAATTTAGTGCTATAGTCATTAAGTCTTGCCTATGGAATAGTTTCCTATGTTTATCTATAATAGAAACTGTCTAACCTGGTTGATTTAGGCCAATTGAAAAAGTTATTTGAAACGGATAAACATTTTTTGAAAACCTGTCTTCCTTAAACATGTTATTACCCACGTACAATTACAAACGTTACTGGCATTTTCTCTTAAAACATATAACTGCATTTTATTCACCAATCCTTTGATGTAGGTCCGAGACTTTTCTTTGTCTACGATTCACTGGTTAAAAATATACATGCTCATTCTTGCACAAATTAGTTTCTAGTTTCTTTTTCATTTTATTTTATGGTTGAGTGAAAGATTACAGGTATGAAGCAATTTGAGTGCAGAATTCTAATATGTTTTTCAAGGATTTTCCCCTAGTCTTTTACATTTCTCACCTACACCTAATTTGATAATAGTACATCTTAGCTATCCTTTAATTTCTTTTTTCTATTTAATTTTTTCTTAATTAAAAAATTTTTTTTAAATTTATCCTTAGCTTGCCTTTAACTATTTGTTTTTAAATTAATTTGTGCAGTAGTTTGTACATTCTTTGGCATTGCCTCTCTTTGGGATTAGAAGGAAAGCTGACCTTTTCCTGTCCTGTGGCCATTGCTGACTTTTCCAAATTTGCTAGCATATTGAGTGCAGCACTTTCACGGCATCATCTTTCAGGATTTGAAATAGCTCAGCTGGAATTCCATCACCTCCACTAGCTTTGTAGTGATGATTCCTAAGGTCCACTTGACTTTGCATTCCAGAATTCTGTCTCTAGGTGAGTGATCACACTATCATGATTATCTGGGACATGAAGATCTGTTTTGTATAGTTCTTCTGTATATTCTTGCCACCTTTTCTTAATATCTTCTGTTTCTGTTAAGTCCATACCATTTCCGTCCTTTATTATGTCCATCTTTGCATGAAATGTTCCCATGGTATCTCTAATTTTCTTGAATCGATCTCTAGTCTTTCTATTGTTTTTCTCTATTTCTTTGCATTGTTCACTTAGGAAGGCTTTCTTATCTCTCCTTGCTATTCTTTGGAACTCTGCATCAGATGGGTATATCTTTTCTCTTCTCCTTTGCCTTTTGCTTCTCTTCTTTTTTTAGCTATTTGTAAGGCCTCCTCAGACAACCATTTTGCCTTTTTGAATTTTTTTTCCTTGGGGATGGTTTTGATCACCACCTCCAGTACAATGTCATGAACCTCCATCCGTAGTTCCTCAAGCACTCTATCAGCTCTAATCCCTTGAATCTATTTGTCACTTCCACTGTATAATCGTAAGGGATTTGATTTAGGTCATACCTGAACGGCCTAGTGGGTTTCCCTACTTTATTCAGTTTAAGTCTGTATTTGTCAATAAGGAGTTCATGATGTGCGCCACAGTCAGATTGTTGTGTTTTGGCTGCACTGGGGCTTTCTCTAGTTGCGGCGAGTGGGAGCTACTCTCTAGTTGAGGTGCACAGGCTTCTCATTGTGGTGGCGTCTCTTGTTGCAGAGCACAAGCTCTAGGGCATGGGTTCAGTAGTGATGCACAGGCTTAGTTGTTCCGCAGCATGTGGGATCTTCCTCAACCACAGATTGAACCTGTGTCCCCTGCATTGGCAGGCAGACTCTTAACCATTGGACCACCAGGAACATCCTGACTATAACTTTTCAAAACATTTAAATTGTTTATAGAAAACAACTCTTTTCATATAATACTTTTTTAAAAATTAATTATTATTAAAGTTGAGAAAAGCAAATGTCTTTTGGCAAGCATTCAATTCAAGTGGCAGTAACATGTATGCGGACATCCTAGAGAGCAGCCTATTAACTTTGTATTGGGTAAGCCTTCACAAGAATTGATACGTTCAACAAGGGATACAAAGTAACTTAATCTGGAAAGTCAGTTCACTGGGGGTTGGTTAAAAGAAATTCAGTGGAATACAGTTAAGTCTTACTTTTTCCCATTTTGTCACACTTGCCTTTTTATTTACCTACCGTTCTTTAAGAAAGCTTGATGTTTTCTATTCTTTGTTTGAGTGACTTAGTTAATAAGTGACTTAGAAAGCTGACACTGTGTTAATATTCATGATCACTTTTTAAGGCTAATTGAAATTATGATCTGTGCTTAGGAAAGCATTTTTTTAATCTTGGCAAAATATTTTAGAAGAAATTTATAAAAGCAAACTTTAATAAGGAGGGCATCCTTGAGGATTTTGCCTCTGGAAACTTTCTGGGTTTTTTTTGTTTTTTTTTTTCCCTCCTTTTAGAAAGTGGCAGCAGCATTGATACGTCTGCTTGTTTTGGAGAATATATTTCTTATACCATCCCAAGATATTTATCTCTTAGTAGGTGCATATATTAAATACCGAGTTGCAAAAATGGTTCAGGGAAGAATGACAGGTAAGTTGATTTAGCTTTTCCTAAGACTAACATTTCCCAAATCTTTTCTGCTGACAAGAGAAGCAGCTTCACATTATATATGCAAAATACTTTTTTTTGTTCTTTCTGTCTTAGATTTTTGTGATAAAAGTACAGTTGACCCTCAAACAACACGGGTCTGAACTGTGCAGTTCCATTTATATGCAGATTTTTAAAAAATAAATACTACAGTACTATACGATGTTTGGTTGGCTGAAAGCATGCATGCAGAACTGGGGTTATAGAGGGTTGATTAATATGTGGATTTTCAACTGCATGGGGAGGTTGGTGGGGGGGATGTCAGTGCCTCTGATCCCCACACTGTTCAAAGATTAACTGTATTCTTTCATTGCTGTACTTGAGCTAATACTGGACTGAGGTAGCCCACATATCTTAAACAGACTAATGCTATAGTTCAACTACTACTTAGCTACAGTGCCCATAAGGATCTGAATTGTCTATTAAAACAACCAAAAGTTTACTAACTTAGGACAAGGGAAGAAACTTTACCAGAAGGGATTTGAATGATCTTTTCAAAAAAGCTGTTCATTGAGAAACTCTGTTATCTGAAAATTTTAATACCCTGCTGATCCCAAAAGTCCCACTCAGTTTATAAAGTGTACATTTGCTCCATTAACATTAGTCCTTTATTTACTTGCCTAGTGGAGATCCCTCCTCCTACTCTCAGTTTATTGAGTTTTAAGAACATAAGCAACTATAAACTCATATAGCAGTCCCCCTCAATTTCTGTATATGTAGAAATTCATTATAGTTGGGAGGAAATAAAGGGAAAAGCAGATTTTGCTCTTACTTTGACCTGCTTCTTCTTATAATCCAACAGTATACTATTTTCTATTGCTTTCATTATGGTTATGTATCTTTCATGTCTTACAGAGGTGAAATTTCCCCTGGAACATTATACACTAGAATTGCAAGACCACAGAGTTTCATGTAATATTTCTCTTTCTGGGAAAGTGGCTTTACTGGATGAGAAAACAGCCATGGTGACCGCTGTCCAGCTGGGCCACACTAACCTTATCTTCGTCCACAAAAGTATCCTTTTGTTCAAGTTTTCGCTGCCAATCTATATTTCCTTGAGCAAGCTAGACATGTTCCTTGGTAAAACAACTGGTTAAGCATGATTATAACACTAGTACATTTATGTTCCATAGGTTCTGTCTTTTAAAAAGCACTATAAATTATTATTGTCATAATTTCTCACAAAGGGTAGGTACAGAAGGGTAGTTGTTATTTGTAATCTGTTGAACGTATGTGCAGCATAATATAAATTGTAAATAGGCGGGGGTTCCTTAGGGGCCAGTACTAAAGAATCTGCCTGCCAATGTAGAAGACACAGTTCAATACCTGATCTGGGAGGATCCCACATGCAGCTGAGCAACTAGGTCTGTGCACCACAGCTATTGAACCTCTGCTCTAGAACCTGGGAGCTGCGACTGCTGAAGGCCACACACTCTAGAGCCTGTGCACCACAACTAGAGAAAAGCTCATGCAGCAGCGAAGACCCAGCACATAAATAAATAAATAAGGTTATATTAAAAAATTATAAATAGGAGACTAGGGAAAACTTTGGAGGAACTTGTGTAAATGTTATTTGATTTGTTCTTGTTTTTACATGAATTATTGAGAAAAGATGATATTGTCTGCAGTGGCTACTTAATATTTGTTAAATTGAGGCAAGAGTAATTTTTAAATTAATTTATTTTAATTGGAGGATAATTACTTTACAATATTGCGGTGGTTTTTGTCATACATCAACATGAATTACCCCCGGGTGTACATGTGTCTCCCCATCCTGAATCTCCCTCCCACCTCCCTCCCGACCCCATCCCTCTGGGTTGTCCCAGAACACTGGCTTTGAGTGCCCTGCTTCCTGCATTGAAGTTGCACTGATCATCTATTTTACATATGGTAATATACATGATTCAGTGCTATTCTCTCAAATCATCCCACCCTCACCTTCTCCCACAGGGTCCAAAAGTCTGTTCCTTACATCTGTGTCTAAGAGTAATTTTTAAAAATTCACTAAACCTGCTCTGTAAAGATTGAACAAAGAGAGTTACTTAGAGCGCTGATATAGTCAATGAAAACAAAACAGCATAAAGATTAAAATTCTCAGAAAACTGAAATTTTCAGAGAATTCATAAAATTCTCAGCTTTGATTTTGAAATATTTCCTATTTTTGAATCTTTGAATCTCAAATATTTAAATTAATTTGTTTAATTTATTCAGCAAATACCTATTGTATTTCTCCTATATGCTCAACATTGCTCTAAGTGCTGAGGATACAGACTATTTTACTCTGGGTAGTTAGGGAAGTCCTTTCTGATAAGGCTGCATTTGAGCAATGAACCATGCAGATATCTCGGTTAAAGCTCTCCAGAAAGAGGAAATAGCAATTTCAAAGGCAATTTCTGAGGCAGAAGCATGTTTGGCATGTTTACAGACGAGCAAGGAAAGATCCCTCCTCCTACTCTCAGTTTATTGAGTTTTAAGAACATAAGCAACTATAAACTCATATAGCAGTCCCCCTCAATTTCTGTATATGTAGAAATTCATTATAGTTGGGAGGAAATAAAGGGAAAAGCAGATTTTGCTCTTACTTTGACCTGCTTCTTCTTATAATCCAACAGTATACTATTTTCTATTGCTTTCATTATGGTTATGTATCTTTCATGTCTTACAGAGGTGAAATTTCCCCTGGAACATTATACACTAGAATTGCAAGACCACAGAGTTTCATGTAATATTTCTCTTTCTGGGAAAGTGGCTTTACTGGATGAGAAAACAGCCATGGTGACCGCTGTCCAGCTGGGCCACACTAACCTTATCTTCGTCCACAAAAGTATCCTTTTGTTCAAGTTTTCGCTGCCAATCTATATTTCCTTGAGCAAGCTAGACATGTTCCTTGGTAAAACAACTGGTTAAGCATGATTATAACACTAGTACATTTATGTTCCATAGGTTCTGTCTTTTAAAAAGCACTATAAATTATTATTGTCATAATTTCTCACAAAGGGTAGGTACAGAAGGGTAGTTGTTATTTGTAATCTGTTGAACGTATGTGCAGCATAATATAAATTGTAAATAGGCGGGGTTCCTTAGGGGCCAGTACTAAAGAATCTGCCTGCCAATGTAGAAGACACAGTTCAATACCTGATCTGGGAGGATCCCACATGCAGCTGAGCAACTAGGTCTGTGCACCACAGCTATTGAACCTCTGCTCTAGAACCTGGGAGCTGCGACTACTGAAGGCCACACACTCTAGAGCCTGTGCACCACAACTAGAGAAAAGCTCATGCAGCAGCGAAGACCCAGCACATAAATAAATAAATAAGGTTATATTAAAAAATTATAAATAGGAGACTAGGGAAAACTTTGGAGGAACTTGTGTAAATGTTATTTGATTTGTTCTTGTTTTTACATGAATTATTGAGAAAAGATGATATTGTCTGCAGTGGCTACTTAATATTTGTTAAATTGAGGCAAGAGTAATTTTTAAATTAATTTATTTTAATTGGAGGATAATTACTTTACAATATTGCGGTGGTTTTTGTCATACATCAACATGAATTACCCCCGGGTGTACATGTGTCTCCCCATCCTGAATCTCCCTCCCACCTCCCTCCCGACCCCATCCCTCTGGGTTGTCCCAGAACACTGGCTTTGAGTGCCCTGCTTCCTGCATTGAAGTTGCACTGATCATCTATTTTACATATGGTAATATACATGATTCAGTGCTATTCTCTCAAATCATCCCACCCTCACCTTCTCCCACAGGGTCCAAAAGTCTGTTCCTTACATCTGTGTCTAAGAGTAATTTTTAAAAATTCACTAAACCTGCTCTGTAAAGATTGAACAAAGAGAGTTACTTAGAGCTCTGATATAGTCAATGAAAACAAAACAGCATAAAGATTAAAATTCTCAGAAAACTGAAATTTTCAGAGAATTCATAAAATTCTCAGCTTTGATTTTGAAATATTTCCTATTTTTGAATCTTTGAATCTCAAATATTTAAATTAATTTGTTTAATTTATTCAGCAAATACCTATTGTATTTCTCCTATATGCTCAACATTGCTCTAAGTGCTGAGGATACAGACTATTTTACTCTGGGTAGTTAGGGAAGTCCTTTCTGATAAGGCTGCATTTGAGCAATGAACCATGCAGATATCTCGGTTAAAGCTCTCCAGAAAGAGGAAATAGCAATTTCAAAGGCAATTTCTGAGGCAGAAGCATGTTTGGCATGTTTACAGACGAGCAAGGAAGACACTGCGGCTGAGTGCAGAGAATCAGGGGAAAGTAGTAGAAAAGGTAATAGAGTAGGAGAGGGAGTAACTATGTAGGGCTTAGCAGGCTTACTCTGAGTAAGGGCCTATCAGTCTCAAAGGGTATAGTATTTCTTGTAGAATAGTATTTGTTAATTAGCTGTTATATTCTGTTATATTATTTGTCTAAAACATTCAGGAGGGGTTTTGGTTCAGAGTTGTTTGTTCTCTAGTCATTTCAAGATGCCTAGGACATTTGTGAACAAATACAATAGTAACTACAAAGTAAATTAAGATATTTGATATTTATTTAGCCAGCTGTGTGTCAGGCACTTACCTGAACTGCCTTCCCCAGGCATCCTTACCGTGATTTTTTCATAGTTTTTTTCTTTTTTTTTCTCAGTTCATATTGTTATTTATTGTTATTAAATATTAAAATATATTTACCTTTTGACATGGAAGGTGACGATTCATAATTTATTCCAGCGCCTGCCTTAGGTGGCTGGTGGTACTCAGAGATGGGTGACATAAAAGAAGGCGCATGTTTAAGGGAAAAGAAAACTAGTTTAGTCTTTCACATGTCAACCTGAAGTATCTGTGCGGTAGGCATCCAAGCAGAAATTTTTATTATGCATCTGGAGGAGAAAGATTCAGGATGAAGAAAAGTCTTTCAGAGTTATTAATTTATAGCCAGGTGATAGTTGAAGCTGTTGTAGAGAAAGTGAACCTAGGGAGAATACACAGAGTGAGAGGAGAAGAGGACCAAAGACATAACTGTGGACTGCCAGCTTCTAAGGTTCATTTGGAAGAGGAGGAACTTTAAGGATGCCCAGAAAGAATGTTTAATAGGAAATTAGGAGAGTAGGAAATAGTAGGAAAATCAGGAGAGAAAAATTTTATGGTAACCAAGTGAGGAATTTGCAATGAGAATGTTCTTCAGGTGAAATCAGCAGAAATAAAGGAAGTCTTGGATCACTTTTCCAATAAAACAGCTTGGCTTTAAAAAGAAGGAGGAAAACAAAGCAGAAGTTTGAAGAAGACAAAATTTTTTTAAGTTAAGAGAAACTTGAATACATCTATAAGTTAAACAGAGAGATGGCAGTGATATGGATGAAAAGAAGGTCAGTTGATGGAGCTAGATTTCTGAGGAGTAAGATTTTGGAGGAGCAAGATAAAATGAAATTCCAAACAGGGAAGGATTAGATAAAAGGTAGATGTCTTATTCTGATTATGGAGGGATGAACTGGTTTAGAGACCTATTGAGATCTGTGTCCTCATCTGTAAAATGAAAGGAATGATATACTCCTGAATTTCCTTCTGCATGCATGTTCAGTTGCTCAGTTGTATCCAACTCTTTTGTGACCCCATGGACTGTGGCCCACCAGGCTCCTCTGTTCATGGAATTTCCCAGGTAAGAGTACTGGAGTGGGTTGCCGTTTCCTTCTCCAGGGGATCTTCCTGACCGAGGAATCTAGCCCAGGTCTCCTGCGTTGCAGGTAGACTCCTGCACTGCAGTGGTTTCTTTACCAGCTGAGCCACGAGGGAATTTCCTTTTAGCTCTTATAGTTTATGAATGTAGTACATACTAAAAGCAAACTTAGACTGATACAGTGTTTAAAAGATTTGCTTTAATGAATAGTAAAACCAAATGGCTTTTACTTGTGGCTCAGCTGGTAAAGAATCCTCCTGCAATGTGGGAGACCTGAGTCGATCCCTGGGTTAGGAAGATACCCTGGAGAAGGGAAAGGCTACCCACTCCAGTATCCTGGCCTGGAGAATTCTATGGACTGTATAGTCCATCGGGTTGCCAAGAGTTGACACGACTGAGCAACTTTGACATTCACTAAAAATGTAATTTTAATTAGCATATCAATTGTATGTATATTAATAGTTCTTCTGAAGTACTTGGGCAGCTTTAAAAATTTGATCCCTGAAATAGATTAAATATTTTGCTTTCATTGTCACTATAGATACTGTAGTGCCTAATTATAGCCTAGTGCATGACTGAATTAACAGCACTTCTAAATTAGTATACTTAGAAATAATAAGAGTTTTCTGTCCAGTCATTTCAGTAATACATTTCTCAGAGCAGAAATAATTTCCTCTTAGCTTTTGGACACAGTATATTTCTGAGAAGGAATTACATTGCTAATTAGATTGTGTAGGCATGCTTCAGTAGTGTCTGACTCTTTGTGACCCTGTGGACAAGAGCCCACCAGGCTCCGCTATCCATGGGATTCTCTAGGCAAGAATACTGGAGTGGGTTGCCATGCCTTCCTCCAAGTGATCTTCCCAATCCAGGGATTGAACCTGCATCTCTTAGATCTCCTGCATTGGCAGGAGGGTTCTTTACCACTAGTACCACCTGAGAAGCCCCGGATTGTGTATAGGCTAACAGAATAAATAATGTGTAGTGTGATGTATGACTTAGAAGTATCTTTGGTAGAAGAGAAAACATTTTGATATTAAAGAGTTGCCACACATAATAGAAAATCAACTAGTGATTTTTAAAACTGTCCGTGGAGCCCGAGGCAAGTTACTGGGCTGGATAACAAGTCATGCCGCTCCCTCTCCATCCACCACTGTTCATTTCTTCAGCCAGAGCAATTCCACTTTGTCCTACTTTCCCTAATGGGCTCCTATGAAACACTTATACGGGGGAAAAGGATTCTGCAGCTAAATGAATATTAAAAATGTGGGGCATGATCTTTTTTTTTTCTCGTTTCATCTTCTTGATATTTGAAATTCAAGAATACCTGATACCTGTGATTACTGAACCCTCATATTTTTCTCAGAATGTATGCATTTAAGTTTTGCTTTCCAAGAGATAATGAAAGATAGAATTTTTACTTGCTTTTGTTTGTGGGCTTATTTGTTTATTTTGGTAGCTTATATTTTTCTTTTCACCCAAATCTAGCTCATAAAATTTTCCTTAAGCAAAAATTAAGATGTCCATATGCAATCTGTGTCTGGACTCCCAAATTGCACCATATATGTTGTAGAGCCTGGATTTTTAGGTATTTTTAGATAATGATTTTCATAAAGCCAAATAACTTAAAGTATGCCACTGAAATGAGTCCATTAAAGACTAGAGTGCTTCATTTTGAGACTTAACTAATTTCAAATTCGGCCTTACTTTGACATGTTTTCTCACATTGTTCTAGTTAAATGCTATTTGCAAGAGTAAAACATCTTGAAATAGACTGTGAAAAAGTATGAAACTCCATGTAATACAAGGTTGGACTAGGAAAAGAGACTTCATACAAAGAAAGAAGAAACCTATGTCCTTAAGCCACATGAAGCAATGAATCTGACTGAAAGCAGCTGAAATCTTGCCTGACATATCAGAAATAAGCAAAATTGTGGGTTTGGGGTGGATGGTATTTGTATACAGATGTAAGTGAGAATGCTTCTTTTATACCTGAAATGAACCAAGTTAAACTAGAATCTTTGGAGCCCCAAATTATTATACAGTTTTATAGAGGGAACTAAAGGATCTACTTTGGAAACCATCTGCATCTATTAGTGACTTTTGCTCTTTAAATGGCTTTTTAAAGTTTGTATTTATAAAATTCATTATAGAAAAATGGCCTCTTCTGATATTTTTCTTTATTGATTTGTGTACAGATTTCACAGTCCAACCTGGAGACCGATGGAGTCTAGAGGTGGGACAGGTCTATGTTATTACAGTAGAAGTATTTGATAAAAGCAGCACAAAGGTCTATATTTCAGACGTGAGTCTATCTTTTGAATTTTTCTAGCCCCCTTAAGGGTAACTCCTTCAGTGGGCAGTCTTTTTGCTAGGAAGACTTTTTTTTTTTTGCTTCCAGATTTTGCCTTCAGAAAATGCAAGTTACTATTTTATCATTATTATTATTAAGTAGTTCTATCCTTGAGGAATACTAAACCAGAAGTAAAAGATACAACTTGGTTAGAATTATAGGAAAGAGATGAGGTTGGCACCAAGGGTAACACTTTGGATGGGATCCTCATTCTAAAACTTCATTTCAGAGAAGTTACCAGAGTTTTATAGTGTGATCATTAGATGTAAAATGTTGTAGTCATTCTCCAGCATCTATTCCCCACCCTACCCCCAACTGTCAATTTCTGGAATGGCACAAATCACACTAAAATTGACATAAGCTTTGGTGCTTACTATTTCTAATTCTTTATCATTAATGAATCTTTCAAAAACTAGTACTATTTTAAAATGACATCTTTCCAACTTAGAATTTGATGAGAGCAAGCTAAGATTTTTATTTTTACTTCTTTAAGCCCCAGAATGCATAGTCACACTTTTTTTTTTTTTAATGCTTTGAGTTTAAAATAGCATTAGGGAAAAAAAAAACACATCTCTTCATATTTGTGCTACTTCTGGGCTGATTTTCAGAATCTCAGGATTATGTACCAGTTCCTAAGGGAGTACTTTGAAGAGCAGCTAACTACTGTGAATGGATCTTACCATGTTGTAAAAGCTCTGAAAGATGGTGTGGTCGTGATAAATGCATCTCTGACTTCCATTGTTTACCAGGTAGGAATTAAAAGGATATTTTTTGAATCCTGAGAATACTGACAACATTTGCTTGATTTGTTGATGTGCTAGCACATATATAGTATATCTCACCATTATCTTTCACAAAATAAACTAATAAGCAGTACAGTTAGTAGTTTATACCTCTGCAAATTTTCCATTTCAGTCTCTGTTATTGCATGTATCTGCATTTGTGGTCATTTTGTATATGTGTCATTTGAGGTTCCTTTAAAAATTATTCCATATGCATGTTTCCTTGTGTCATCAGATCCACATAAGAGTATTTTGTACTAAAAATACATAGGGTTAATATGCCAATTGTTTAACCATGCCACCAACTTTGCACTTTTAGCAGTTTTTTACTTTGTAAATGGCATAACTGAGTATGTTCAGACAATTTTTATTCCTTTTGGTTAATTTTTGTGTGGTGTAATACCAGCAATGGAGTTACTGGGTGAAAGGATAAGGAATTTATCTGTTTCTAACGCCTCTAAGGAGAAGGCAATGGCAACCCACTCCAGTACTCTTGCCTGGAAAACCCCGTGGACAGAGGAACCTGGTAGGCTTCAGTCCATGAGGTCACGAAGAGTTAGACACGACTGAGTGACTTCACTTTTTCTTTTCAGTTTCATGCATTAGAGAAGGAAATGACAACCCACTCCAGTGTTCTTGCCTAGAGAATCCCAGGGACAGCAGAGCCTGGTGGGCTGCTGTCTATGGGGTCNTGGACAGAGGAACCTGGTAGGCTTCAGTCCATGAGGTCACGAAGAGTTAGACACGACTGAGTGACTTCACTTTTTCTTTTCAGTTTCATGCATTAGAGAAGGAAATGACAACCCACTCCAGTGTTCTTGCCTAGAGAATCCCAGGGACAGCAGAGCCTGGTGGGCTGCTGTCTATGGGGTCGCACAGAGTCGGACACAACTGAAGTGACTTAGCAATGCCTCTAAAAACGTGTAAATATGTGACTTTTAACATTCTGTCAGATTTGTTTCCCTCTGTAAACCTACTTTTTTCTCCAGTGATCCTTCCCCAGCTGTTTGAGGCAAAATCCCAAGAGTCACCCTTGACTCTACCTTCTCCCTCACCTCCTTCATTCAGTACATCATTGAATGCTAAGTCAATTCTTCTAAAAATCTCTCAAATCCATTTCTTACTAGGTGAAGGAGACACTGCTGTCTTTCACCTAGACTTTCACAGTAGCTTCTAAACTGATACTCCTACCGTCAATATTGTCTGTAGCTAGAATGATATTACAAAAACTGTAAAAATTATGATGTATTTACTGTTTAAATTCCCTTGGTGGCTCCCCACTGATTTTAAGGTAAAGTTTAAACTTTGCGGTTCATAGGATTCTCATCTCGATGGCTTCTCTTGTTGCAGAGCACCAGATCTAGGTGCACGGGCTTCAGTAGTTGGAGCATGTGGGCTCAGTAGTTGTGGCGAACAGGACTAGTTGCTCCACAGCAACTAAGTGAAATCTTCCTGATCCAGAGATCAAACCTGAGTCACCTGCATTGACAGGTGGACTCTTAACCACCGGACCACCAGTTGTTCAATTGCTAAGTTATGTCCAACTCTGTGACCCCATGGACTGCAGCATGCCAGGCTTCCCTGGCCTTCACCATCTCCTGGAATTTGCTCAGATTCATATCCATTTAGTTGATGATGCTATCTAACCATCTCATCCTCTACCATCCTCTTCTCCTTTTACTTTCAATCTTTCTCAGCATCAAAGTCTCTTCCAGTGAGTCAGCTCTTCACACCAGATGGCCAAAGTATTGGAACTTCAGCTTCAGCATCAGTGCTTCCAATGAATATGCAGGGTTGATTTCCTTTAGGGTTGACTGGTTTGATCTCCTTGCAGTCCAAGGGGCTCTCAAGAGTCTTCTTTAGCACCACAATTAGAAAGCATCAGTTCTTCAGCATTCAGCATTCTTTATTATCCAACTATCACATCTGTACATGACTACTGGAAAAACCATAACTTTGNTTCCAATGAATATGCAGGGTTGATTTCCTTTAGGGTTGACTGGTTTGATCTCCTTGCAGTCCAAGGGGCTCTCAAGAGTCTTCTTTAGCACCACAATTAGAAAGCATCAGTTCTTCAGCATTCAGCATTCTTTATTATCCAACTATCACATCTGTACATGACTACTGGAAAAACCATAACTTTGACTATAGGAACCTTTGTCGGTAAAGTGATGTCTCTGCTTTTTAATACACTGTTTAGGTTTGTAAAGTGTTCCTTTAAAGGAGCAAGTGTCTTTTAATGTTGTGGCTACAGTCACCCTCTGCAGTGATTTTGGAGCCCAAGAAAAGGAAATCTGTCACTGCTTCCACTTTTTCCCCTTCTATTTGCCATGAAGTGATGGGACCGGATGCCATGATCTTTTTTTGGATGTTGAGTTTTAAGTCAGCTTTTTCACTCTCCTCTTTCACCCTCATCAAGAAACTTTTTAGTTCCTCTTCATTTTCTGCCATTAGAGTGGTATCATCTGTGTATCTGAGGTTATACTGGGATACTTCTCCCAGCAATCTTGATTCCAGCTTGTGATTAATCCAGCCCAGCATTTCACGTGATGTAATCTGCATATAAGTTAAATAAACAAGATGACAATATACAGCCTTGTTGTATTCCTTTCCCAATTTTGAACCAGTCTGTAGTTCATGTTCAGTTCTAACTGTTGCTTCTTGACCTGTATACAAGTTTCTCAGGGGACAGGTGAGGTGGTCTGGTATTCCCATCTCTTGAATAATTTTCCACATAGTCAAAGGCTTTCACATAGTCAATGAAGCAGATGTTTTTCTGGAATTGTCTTGCTTTCTCTGTGATTCAGCAAATGTTGGCAATTTGATCTTTGATTCCCCTGCCTTTTCTCAACCCACCTTGTACATCTGGAAGTTCTCAGTTCATGTACTGCTAAAGCCTAGCTTGAAGGATTTTAAGGATAACCTACTAGTATGCGAAATGAGTACAGTTGTTCAATAGTTTGAACAATCTTTGGCACTGCCCTTCTTTGGAATTGGAATGAAAACTGACCTTTTCCAGTCCTGTGCCCACTGCTGAGTTTTCCAAATTTGCTGGCATATTGAGTGCAGCACTTTGACAGCATCATCTTTTAGGATTTGAAATAGCTCAGCTGGAATTCCATCCCCTCCATTATCTTTGTTTGTAGTAATGCTTCCTAAGGCCCACTTCACAGTTCAGGATGTCTGGCTCTAAGTAAGAGATCACACCATTGTGGTGAACTTTTTTGTATAGTTCTTCTGTGTATTCTTGCCACCTCTTAATCTCTTCTGCCTCTGTTAGGTTCCTACCATTTCTGCCATTTATTGTGCCCATCCTTGCATGAAATATTCTCTTGATATCTCCAATTTTCTTGAAGAGACCTCTAGTCTTTCCCATTCTATTGTTTTCCTTTACTTGTTTGCATTGTTCATTTAAGGAGGCCTTCTTATCTCTCCTTGCTGTTCTCTGGAACACTCCATTCAGTTGGGTGTATCTTCCCTTTCTCCTTTGCTTTTTGCTTCTCTTCTTTCCTCAGCTATTTGTAAAGCCTCCTCAGACATTGTCTTCTTGCATTTTTTTTTTTCCCCTTTGGAATGGTTTTGGTCACTGCCTCCTGTACAAATGTTATGAACATCTGTCCATAGTTCTTCAGGTCAAACTTGCCAGGTATCTCTTGACTTTCTACTTTTGCATTCCAGTCCCCTATGATTGAGAGGGTGATTTTTTTTTGGTGTTAGTTCTAGAAAGTCTTGTAGATCTTCAGAGAACCAGTCAACTTCAACTTCTTTGGCATCAGTGGTTGGGGTGTAGACTTGGATTACTGTGATGATGAATGGTTTGCCTTGGAAATGAACTAAGATCATTCTATCATTTTTATGTTTGCGTCCAAGTACTGCATTCTGGACTCTTTCATTGACTATGAGGGCTGCTCCATTTCTTCTAAGGGATTCTTGCCTGCAGTAGTAGCGATAATGGTCATCTGGTTTAAATTCACTCATTCCCATCCATTTTAGTTCACTGATTCTTAAGATGTTGATGTTCACTCTTGCCATCTCCTACTTGATTATGTCCAGTTTACCTTGATTCATGGACTTAACATTCCAGGTTCCTATGCAATATTGTTCTTCACAGCATCAGATTTACTTTCACCACCAGATACATCCACAACTGAGCATCATTTCTGCTTTGGCCCAGTTACTTCATTCTTTCCAGAGCTGTTAGAAATTGCCCTCAGTTCTTACCCAGTAGCACATTGGACACCTTCTGACCTGAGGGTGGGGGCTCATTGTCTGGTGTTATCATACTGTTCATGGGGTTCTCATGGCAAGAATACTGGAGTGGTTTGCTATTCCCTCCTCCAGTGGACCACGTTTTGTCAGAAGTCTTCACCAAAACCTGCTCGTCTTGGGTGGCCCTACATGGCATGGCTCATGACTTCACTGAGTTATACAAGCCCCTTTGCCATGACAAGGCTATGATCCATGAAGGGGTGGACCACCAGGGAAGTCCCCTAACTTCTTAACTTCTTAACCCAGGTCTCGCACCTTGCAGGCAGACTCTTTACCAACTGAGCCATCAGGGAAGCCTTCTTAACATAGTTTTATAGAAGCCTCTATGACAGAGATCACAATCTGGTGGCCTGCAGACTATCTTGATTTGTAATCTTGTTTTTTATTTAGGTGTGTAAGTTTCCTTTTGATTGGGAACTTTAAAATAAAATCTGGCAGTTTAAAATAAAACTACTTCCCTGGTGGTTCAGTGGTTAAGAATCCACCTGCTAGTGCAAGGGACACGGGTTTGATCCCTGGTCTGGGAAGATCCCACATGCTGTGGAGCAACTAAGCCTGTGCTCCACACCTGCTGAGCCCATGAGCTGTAAGTACTGAAGCCTGAATTCTCTAGAGCCCATGCTCCACAACAAGGGAAGCCACTGCAATGAGAAACCCATGCACTGCAATGAAGAGTAGCTCCTGCCAGATGCAACCAGAGAGAGATTGTGCACAGCAGTGAAGACCCAGCACAGCCAAAAATAAATAACCTTTTTAAAAGAAAGGTCAATCCAAATTGTTGAGTGTATCGCTATATCATTTTAAGAATTACTGAATAAAAATAATTGGTGAATAATATCCCATTGTATAGATGTACTGGATTTTAACTATTCACGTACTAAGGGTGATTTGGGTTGTTTCTATTATTTGGCAATTATAAATAAAGCTGCTCTAAAGATTCTTGTGGGCTTCCCAGGTGGCTCAGTGGTAAAGAATCTGCCTGCAGTGCAAGAGATGAGGGTTCATTCCCTGGGTTGAGAAGATCCCCTGGAGAAGGAAATGGCATCCCGCTACAGTATTCTTGCCTGGAAAATCCCATGGAGCCTGGAGGGCTACAATCCATGGGATCGCAAAAGAGTCAGACACAACTTAGCAACTAAAACAACAACACTGTTGTATAGATTTTGCTGTGAATATGTTTTTATGTCTGGGATAAAATGCTTAAGAGTGGTGACTTCCCTGTGGTACAGTGGAGAAGAATCTGCCTGCCGGTGCAGGGAACACGAGTTCAACCCCTGGTCTAGGAAGATTCCATATGCTGCAGAGCGACTAAGCCCGTGTGCCACAACTACTGAGCCCATCCTCTAGGGCTCACAACCTGCAAATCCTGAAGCCCACAAACCTAAAGCCTGTGCTCCAAAACAAAAGAAGCCACTGCAAGGAGAAGTCTGCACACGACAACTAGAGAGTAGCTCCTGTTCACCCCAACTAGAGAAAGCCTACAATGCAGTAATGAAGATCCAGCACAGCCAAAAAATAAATAAAATTAATTAATAAAAAATACTTGAGTGCAATTCTTGGGTCATATAGTAGCTACATGTTAAGTTTTACAAGAAATTGACAAACTGTTTTTCTAAAATGGCTGTATTATTTTATTTTATATCCCCACCAATGATCTATGAGATACCATTAATAATTTTTAATGTTTATTCTTTTTACTCATGGTCATTTCAAGTTCTCTATTTCAGTTCAGTTCAATTCAGTGGCTCAGTCGTGTCCGACTCTGCAGCCCCATGGACTGCAGCACACCAGGCTTCTCTGTCTATCAACAATTCCCTGAGCTTACTCAAACTCATGCCTGTTGAGTCAGTGATGCCATCCAACCATCTCATCCACTGTTGTCCCCTTCTACTCCCGCCTGCAATCATTTCCTGCATCAGGGTCTTTTCCAGTGAGTTAGTTCTTTGCAACAGGTGGCCAAAGTATTGGAGTTTCAGCTTCGTCAGTCCTTCCAATGAATATTCAGGACTGATTTCCTTTAGGATGGACTGCTTGGATCTCCTTGCTTTCCAAGGGATTCTCAAGAGTCTTCTCTCACACCACAGTTAAAAGCATCAATTCTTCAGTGCTCTGCTTTCTTTATAATCCAACTCTCACATCCATACATGACTACTGGAAAAACCATAACCTTGACGGACCTTTGTTAGCAAAGTAATGTCTCTGCTTTTTAATATGCTGTCTAGGTTGGTCATAACTTTTCTTCCAAGGAGCAAGAGTCNTCTTGTTTTCTCTCTCTGATAGTTCATTATTAGTGTATAGAAAAGCAACAAATTTCTGTATATAAATCTTGTATCCTGCAACTTGACTAAATGCATTTAATAGATCTAATAGTGTTTTGATGGGGACTTTGGAGTTTTGTATTGTGCCAGTGCTATTTGTCAAAGAGACTCATCTCAATGCTCTTGGCATCCTTGTCAAATCCAGTTAACTATAGATGTCACCTTATTTCTGTACTCTCAATTTTATTCCATTGGTCTGTGTGTCTGTCCTTTTGCAGTACCACACTTCTTTGATCACTGTAGCTTTGAATTGTTTTGAAATGGGAAATGTAAAGTCTTCTAACTGTTCTTTTTCAAGATTGTTTTGGCCATTCAAGATCTCAGAATTCCATATCAATTTTAGGATGGGCTTTTCCATTTTTTCCAAAAAGGCCCTTGAGATTTTGATAGCAATTACATTGAATTAGTAGATCACTTTGGAGATTGTTGTCATCTTAACAATGTTCAGTTCAGTTCAGTCAGTCGCTCAGTCGTGTCCGACTCTTTGCAACCCCATGAATCACAGCACACCAGGCTGTCTCTTATACACATCTCTGTTTCCACTGCTTCCCCATCTATTTGCCATGAAGTAATGGGACCAGATGCCATGATCTTCGTTTTCTGAATGTTGAGTTTTCAGCCAACTTTTTCACTCTCCTCTTTGACTTTCATCAAGAGGCTCTCTAGTTCTTCTTTTCTTTCTGCCATAAGGGTGGTGTCATCTGCGTATCTGAGGTTATTGATATTTCTCCCGGCAATCTTGATTCCTGTTTGTGCTACATCCAGCCCAGTGTTTCTCATGATGTACTCTGCATATAAGTTAAATAAGCAGAGTGACAATATACAGCCTTGACGGACTCCTTTCCCTATTTGGAAACAGTCTGTTGTTCCAAGTCCAGTTCTAACTGTTGCTTCCTGATCTGCATACAGATTTCTCAAGAGGCAAGTCAGGTGGTCTAGTATTCCCATCTCTTTAAGAATTTTCCAGAGTTTATTTTGGTCACACAATTAAAGGCTTTGGCATAGTCAATAAAGCAGAAATAGATGTTTTTCTGGAACTCTCTTGCCCTTTCGATGATCCAATAGATGTTGGCAATTTGATCTCTGGTTCTGCTGCCTTTTCTAAATCCAGCTTGAACATCTGGAAGTTCATGGTTCACATACTGCTGAAGCCTGGCTTGGAGAATTTTGAGCATTACTTTACTAGTGTGTGAGATGAGTGAAGTTGTGTGGTAGTTTGAGCATTCTTTGGCATTACCTTTCTTTGGGACTGGAATTGAAAACTGACCTTTTCCAGTCCTGTGGCCACTGCTGAGTTTTCCAAATTTGCTGGCATATTGAGTGCAGCACTTTCACTGCATCATCTTTTAGGATTTGAAATAGCTCAACTGAAATTCCATCACCTCCACTAGTTTTGTTTGTAGTGATGCTTCCTAAGTTCCACTTGACTTTGCATTCCAGGATGTCTGGCTCTAGATGAGTGATCACACCATCGTGATTATCTGGATTGTGAAGATCTTTTTCATATAGTTCTTTTGTGTATTCTTGCCACCTCTTCTTAATATCTTCTGCTTCTGTTAAGTCCATACCATTTCTATCCTTTATTGTGCCCATCTTTGCATGAAATGTTCCCTTGGTATCTCTAATTTTCTTGAAGAGATCCCTAGTCTTTCCCATTCTGATGTTTTCCTCTATTTCTTTGCACTGATCACTGAGGAAGGCTTTCTTATCTCTCCTTGCTATTCTTTGGAACTCTGCATTCAGATGGGTATATCTTTCCTTTCCTCCTTTGCCTTTCACTTCTCTTCTTTTTCACAGCTGTTTGTAAGGCCTCCTCAGACAACCATTTTGCCTTCTTGCATTTCTTTTCATTGGGGGTGGTCTTGATTACTGCCTCCTGTACAATATCACGAACCTCTGTCCATAGTTCATCAGGCATTCTATCAGATCTAATCCCTTCAATCTGTTTGTCACTTCCACTGTATAATTGTAAGGGATTTGATTCAAGTTATACTGAATGGTTTAGTGGTTTTCCCTACTTTCTGTAATTTAAGTCTGAATTTGGCAGTAAGGAGTTCATGATCTGAGCCACAGTCAGCTCCCGGTCTTGCTTTTGCTGACTGTATAGCACTTCTCCATCTTTGGGTGCAAAAAATATAATCAGTCTAATTTTGTTATTGACCATCTGTTGATCAAGTTCTCTATTTAGTTATTATATAATTTTTTGGCAGGGGAGGGGGGCTGCACCACATGGCTTGTGGGATCTTAGTTCTGTGACTTGGTATGAAACCCATGTCCCCTGCAGTAGAAGCATGGAATCTTAACTGCTGGGCCACCAGGGAAGTCTTAGTACCATATTGTTTTGTTTACTATAGTTTTGTAGTGTAGTCTGACAACAGGGAGTGTGATACCTCTAGCTTTGTTCTTTATTCTCAACATACTTTGGTTATTAGAGGTAGTTTGTGGTCCCATATAAATTTTAAGATTGTTTATTCTAGTCTCTTGGAAAATATCATGAGTGTTTTGATAGGGGTTGCATTAAAACTATACATTGCTTTTGGTAGTATTGACATTTTAATAATATTAATTGTTCCAATCCATGAACCTGGGATATCTTTCCATTTCTTTGTATTGCCTTCAGTTGTTTTCACCAGTGTTACGGTATTTTCAGAGTATAAGTCTTTCACCTCTTTGGAGTTGTTTATTTTATTCTTTTTGATGCAGTTGTAAATGGGGTTGTTTTCTTGTTTTCTCTCTCTGATAGTTCATTATTAGTGTATAGAAAAGCAACAAATTTCTGTATATAAATCTTGTATCCTGCAACTTGACTAAATGCATTTAATAGATCTAATAGTGTTTTGATGGGGACTTTGGAGTTTTGTATTGTGCCAGTGCTATTTGTCAAAGAGACTCATCTCAATGCTCTTGGCATCCTTGTCAAATCCAGTTAACTATAGATGTCACCTTATTTCTGTACTCTCAATTTTATTCCATTGGTCTGTGTGTCTGTCCTTTTGCAGTACCACACTTCTTTGATCACTGTAGCTTTGAATTGTTTTGAAATGGGAAATGTAAAGTCTTCTAACTGTTCTTTTTCAAGATTGTTTTGGCCATTCAAGATCTCAGAATTCCATATCAATTTTAGGATGGGCTTTTCCATTTTTTCCAAAAAGGCCCTTGAGATTTTGATAGCAATTACATTGAATTAGTAGATCACTTTGGAGATTGTTGTCATCTTAACAATGTTCAGTTCAGTTCAGTCAGTCGCTCAGTCGTGTCCGACTCTTTGCAACCCCATGAATCACAGCACACCAGGCCTCCCTGTCCATTACCAACTCCCGGAGTTCATTCAAACTCACGTCCATCAAGTCGGTGATGCCATCCAGCCATCTCATCCTCTGTTGTCCCCTTCTCCTCCTGCCCCCAATCCCTCCCAGCATCAGAGTCTTTTCCAATGAGTCAACTCTTCGCATGAGGTGGCCAAAGTACTGGAGTTTCAGCTTTAGCATCATTCCTTCCANGTTTCAATTTGTTAATGTGATGTATTACATTGATTGATTTGCAAATATTGAAGAATCCTTGCATCCCTGGAATAAAGCCCACTTGGTCATGATGCATGATCTTTTTAATATTTTATTGGATTCTTTTTGCTAGAACTGTATTGAGGAGTTTTACATCTATGTTCATCAGTGATATTGGCCTGCAATTTTCTTTTTTTGTAGGATCTTTGTCTGGTCTTGGTATTAGGATGATGATGGCCTCAGAGCATGAGTTTGGAAGTTTACCTTCCTCTGCAATTTTCTGAAAAAGCTTGAGTAGGATAGGTGTTAACTCTTCTCTAAATTTTTGGTAAATTCAGCTGTGAAGCCATCTTGTCCTGGGCTTTTGTTTGTTGGAAGATTTTTGATTACAGTTTCGATCTTTGTGCTAATGAAGGATCTGTTAAGAGTTTCTATTTCTTCCTGGTTTAGTTTTGGAAAGCTATACTTCTCTAAGAATTCATTGATTTCCTCAAGTCGTCCATTTTATTGGCATATACTTGCTGATAGTATTCTCTTAGGATTCTTTTCATTTCTCTGTTGTCTGTTGTGATTTCTCCATTTTTGTTTCTAATTTTGTTGGTTTTATTCTTCCTTTTTTTCTTGATGAGTTTTGCTAATGGTTTGTCTATTTTATTTATCGTCTCAAAGAACCGGTGTTTAGTTTTGTTGATTTTTGCTATAGTCTCATTTGTTTCTTCTTCAATTATTTCTGCATTAATTTTTATGATTTCTTTCCTTCTACTAAGCCTGCAGTACATCATTTCTTCTTTTTCTAGTTGCTTTAGGTGTAAAGTTAGGTTATTTGTTTGATTTTTCTCTTGTTTCTTGAGGTAAGTTTGTATTTCTATGAATGTTCTCCTTAGCACTACTTTTACTGGATTCCATAGGTTTTAGGTTGTCGTGTTTTCATTTTCATTCATTACTATGATATTTTAATTTCTTTTTCTACTTCTTCTGTGATTTCTTGGTTGTGCAGAAGCGTGTTTTTTAGCCTGCATATGTTTGTATTTTAATAGGTTTTTTTTTTCCCTGTAGTTGACATCTAATTTTTCCACACTGTGATCAGAAAAGATGCTTGAAATGATTTCAATTTTTTTTTAATTTATCAAGGCTAGATTTATGGCCCAGATGTGATATATCCTGGAGAATGTTCCATGTGCACTTGAGAGAAAGGTGAAATTCATTTTTTTGGGTTGAAATGCCCTATAGGTATCAATTAGGTCTAACCTGTCCATTGCCTCATTTAAAGTTTGTGTTTCCTTGCTAATTTTCTGTTTAATTGATCTATCCATAGGTGTGAGTAAGGTATTAAGGTCTCCCACTATTATTGTGTTACTACTAATTTCCTCTTTCATTTTTTGCCTTACATATTGTGGTGCTCCTTTGTTGGGTGCATATATATTTATAATGGTTCTTTATTCTTCTTGGATTGATCCTTTGATCATAATGTAGTGTCCTTCTTTGTCACTTTCATGGCCTTTATTTCAAAGTGTTTATCTGACATGAGTATTGCTACTCTTGCTTTATTTTGACCTCCATTTGGGTGAAATATCTTTTCCCAGCCTTTCACTTTCAGTCTGTGTGTTTTCCTCATTTTGAGGTAGGTTTCTTGTAGACAACATAAATAGGGGTCTTGTTTTTGTATCCATTCAGCCAGTCTTTGTCTTTTGGTTGGGGCATTCAACCCATTTATATTTAAGTTAATTATTGATAAGTCTGATCTCATTGCCATTTACTTTGTTGTTTGGGGTTTGAGTTTATAAACCTTTTCTATATTTCCTGTCTAGAGAAGATCCTTTAGCCTTTGTTAGTTTGGTGTTGTGAATTCTCTCAGCTTTTGCTTTTCTGTAAAAGCTTTTGATTTCTTCTTCATATTTGAATGAGATTCTTGCTGGGTATAGTAATCTGGGTTGACATATGCTGCTGTCTCTTATACACATCTAGATGTGTATAAGAGACAGGTCTAGAGAAGATCCTTTAGCCTTTGTTAGTTTGGTGTTGTGAATTCTCTCAGCTTTTGCTTTTCTGTAAAAGCTTTTGATTTCTTCTTCATATTTGAATGAGATTCTTGCTGGGTATAGTAATCTGGGTTGTAGGTTTTTCTCTTTCATCACTTTAAGTATGTCCTGCTACTCCCTCTTGGCCTAAAGAGTTACTATTGAAAAATCAGCTGTTATCCTTATAGGAATCCCCTTGTGTGTTATTTGTTGTTTTTCCCTTGCTGCTTTAAATATTTGCTCTTTGTGTTTGATCTTTGTTAATTGATTAATATGTTTCTTGGGGTGTTTTGCCTTAGGTTTATCCTGTTTGGGACTCTCTGTGTTTCTTGGACTGGGTGGCTATTTCCTTCCCCATTTTAGGGAAGTTTTCAACTACTATCTCCTCAAGTATTTTCTCATGGCCTTTCTTTTTGTCTTCTTCTGGAACTCCTATGATTCGAATGTTGGGACGTTTAACATTGTCCCAGAGGTCTCTGAGGTTGTCCTCATTTCTTTTAATTCTTTTTTCTTTTCTCCTCTCTGCATCACTTTTCCCCACCATTCTATCTTCCACCTCACTTATCCTATCTTCTGATTCAGTTATTTTACAATTTGTTCCTTCTAGATGGCTTTTGATCTCATTTATTGCATTATTCATTATTGATTGACTCTTTTATTTCTTCTAGGTCCTTGTCAAACATTTCTTTCATCTTCTCAATCCTTGTCTCTAGTCTATTTATCTGTAACTCCATTTTGTTTTCAAGATTTTGTATCATCTTTAATATCATTTTTCTGAATTCTTTTACAGGTAGATTCCCTTTGGCTCATCTTTGGTTTAGTTTGGTGGACATTTATCATTTTCCTTTTCCTGCTGAATGTTTGTCTGCCTTT
Source organism: Oreotragus oreotragus (assembly GCA_006410675.1). NCBI lineage: Eukaryota > Metazoa > Chordata > Mammalia > Artiodactyla > Bovidae > Oreotragus > Oreotragus oreotragus. Next base: position 19,086 of record SJYX01014161.1, on the reverse strand, counting down.
TCATTTTTTTTTAGATTGTTGTGTTTGGGGAGGCCATTCTGTATGCTGGAAGTTTGTAGTTCCTCTTTATTGTGGAGGTTGCTCACTTTGGGTGGGGTTGGACTAGAGGCTTGTCAAGGTTTCCTGATTAGGGAAGCTTGTGTCAGTCATGGGTGGAGTTGAATCTCTTTTCTCTAGAGTGCAATGAAGTGTCCAGTAGTGAGTTTTGAGGTTTCTGTGGGTTTGGTGTGACTTTGGGATTCCTGTATTTTAATGCTCATGGCTATATCCTGTATTGCCGGAGAATTAGCATTGTATGGCTTGCTCTGGAATTGTTAAATCAGGTGGAGCTTGATTTCTGTATAGGTATGGAGGCTTTTGGATGAGCTTTTATCAATTAATGTTCGCTGGAGTCAGGAGTTTTCTGGTGTTCTCACTTTTTGGATTTAAGCCTCCTTCTTCTGACTTTCAGTCTTATTCTTACAGTAACCTCAAGACTTCTCCATCCATACAGCACAGATGATAAAATATCTAGGTTAATGGTGAAAAGATTCTCCACAGTGAGGGACACCCAGAGGAGTTCACAGAGTTACATGGAGAAGAGAAGAGGGAGGAGGGAGATAGAGGTGATCAGGAGGAGAAGAGGGAAAATCAAAAGGGGAGAGAGCTATCTAGCTAGTAATCAATTTCCTATGTGCTGTCCACAGTCTGGAACACCCAGAGAAGTTCATGGAGTTACATAGAGAAGAGAAGCGGGAGGAGGGAGATATAAATGACCAGGAGGAGAAGTGAGGGATTCAAAAGGGGAGAGACCAATCTAGCCAGTAATCGGTTCCCTAAGTGTTCTCCACAGCCCATACACCCAGGGAGATTCACAGAGTTAAGTAGAGAAGAGAAAAGGGAGGGAGGAGATAGAGGTGACCTGGGGGAGAAAAGGGAGAGTCAAAAGAGGAGAGAGCAATCAAGACAGTAATCATACCCCTAAGTAAAAATGGGTACTGATAACTAGACTTTTAAAGGCACAAAACTGATAACTAATACCAAAAAGCAAAGATGAAAAATCTAGAGAAGAGGTTAGACTCTCAAAAAATACAATAGTAAAAATACAAAACAAACTCGATAGCAAAAGTTATTATATATATATATATATAATTTGCTTTAAAAATAAGTTTTTTTGGCAAGGTAATAGGTTATAAAAATAAAAATTAAAGGAGCAATAAAGAACTTAAAAATAAAAAGTTTAAAAATTTTAAAATGGTAATAGTAAAAATATATCTAGGAATTTCTCTGGAGCTGTTGAGGGCAATGTGGATCAGTTTAGTTTCACATAGTTCCATGATCTAGTTTAAATTTCTTCTCAAGATATATAGGCCCCTTCCAATGTTTCCGTTCAGTTCAGTTCAGTCGCTCTAAATACTGGGTTTTAATCTGTTGCAGCTATCGCTTCCAGATTGGTTCCCTCTTCTTTGTTTATTTTGGCTTCCTCTGTTAGCATGTCTCTCAGTGTCTAATTTCTCTCCTGACACAAGGGGGCGAAGGTGGTAACTTTATTTAGGCTCAGTTGTTCAGTTCTGCTGTGGGGAGGGAGGAACACCACAAACAAATATCACGGGTGTGTGTGTGGGATGCTCGAAGTGTATGGACCGCACTGGGTTTGCTCCAGCTAGTGATGGTGGTGTGTACTTTCCCGGTCTATACTGTTCAGGCTCCGGGTTGCTCTGCAGGGGAATTGTTTAAAACTAGCCTTGGGTTTTGGAGAAGGCAATGGCACCCCACTCCAGTACTCTTGCCTGGAAAATCCCATGGCTGGAGGAGCCTGGTAGGCTGCAGTCCACGGGGTCGCCAAGAGTCAGGTACGACTGAGCTACTTCACTTTGACTTTTCACTTTCATGCATTGGAGAAGGAAATGGCAACCCACTCCAGTATTCTTGCCTAGAGAATCCCAGGGACGGGGGAGCCTGGTGGGTTGCCGTCTCTGGGGTCGCACAGAGTTGGACACGACTGAAGTGACTTAGCAGCAGCAGCAGCCTTGGGTTTCATGCACTTCCCAGGTCTAAGCTGCTCAGGTTCAGGTTCTTGGGTACTCCACAAAGGCACAGATTCAGTTGGGCCTGCGTTTTGTGCTCTCCCCAGGTCTGAGCAGCTCAGGTGACCAGGTGCTTGGTGAGTGCACTGTTCCAGGTGGGCTGTGTGTCTTAATCACTTCTCCAGTCCCAGCTGCTCAGTTTCTTGGCTGTGCAGCAAGAGCACCATCTCTGGTGTGCCCTGTGTCTTCTCTGGGGAGCCGATTTCTGGCTGCAACCCTCCTGGTTGATGTCAACTGTCCAGGATCCCAGGAAGACTTGGTTAGCAGCTGGGAGCCTGCTCACAGTTTGGTGGAGGATGCCATCTCTGGGACAAAGATTGCCCCTTAACTTCCAGCTATGGCTGTTGCGTGCCTGTCTCTCTTCCTCCCTCAGAAGGATGGGCTGGTCCACAGCTGGCTAGCTCTCCTTTGGTGTTCACTCAGTCCTTTGTTCTGTGAGTGGGCCAGGTTGCGCCTTAGGTTAGAGCTTTTCGTGAGAAAGTTCTCTCTCTTTCTCTTTTTTTCTCTCTCTGGCTACCCCACAGTTTGGGTTACTATCTCACATAAGCTCCCTCAAATTGTCCTCAGGTCATTCAGGCCTGGTCCTTACCCTAAGCATGCAACCCGCACCTCCCTGTTCAGCCCCTGCTCGCTGGTGGCAGACACCAGCATTTAGGCTACTTCTCCACTGGGAGTTGCACTTAGGCACGCATTCTGTGGATTTTCTTTTTTCCCTCCCAGTTTTGTTACCCTCTGAGATTCCAAAACTCCCCACAGACCTGCTGATGAGAGAGTTTCCTGTTGTTTGGAAACTTCTCTTCTTTCACAATTCCCTCCCTAGGACAGGTCTCCATCCCTAACTCCTTTGCTTCTCTTTTTTAAAATATATTTTGTCCCTCCTCCTTTTGAAGAAAATGGGCTGCCTTTCTGGGTGCCTGTGTCCTCTGCCAGCATTCAGAAGTTGTTTTGTGGAAGTTGCTCAGCATTAAAATGATCTTTTGATGCATTTGTGGGGTAGAAAATGGTTCCCCATCCTATTCCTCCACCATCTTAAGACCGCCCTTTGTCATAGCTTTTCTTCCAAGAGGCAAGTGTCTTTAAATTTCATGGCTGCAATCGCCATCTGCAATGATTTTGGAGTCCCCCAAAATAAAGTATCTTACTATTTCCTTTGTTACCCCATGTATTTGCCATGTGATGGGATTGGATGCCATGATCTTCATTTATTGAAGGTTAAGTTTTAAACCAGCTTTTTCACTCTTCTGTTTCCCTTTCATCAAGAGGCTCTTTAGTTCCTCTCCACTTTCTGCCATAGGGTGATGTCATCTGCAAATCTGAGGTTACTGATATTTCTTCCAGCAATATTGATTCCAGCTTGTGCTTCACTCAGCCTGGCATTTTGCACGATGCACTCTGTATGTAATTTAAATAAGCAGGGCTACAATACATAGGCTTGAGGTAATCCTTCACAATTTGTAATCAGTCAGCTGTTACCTGTCTGATTCTAATTATTGCTGCTTGATCTGCATTCAGATTTCTCAGGAGGCAGGTAAGGTGGTCTGGTAGTCCCATCTTCCCATCTCTTTAAGAATGTTTCACAGTTTATTGTGATCCACAGTCAAAAGCTTTAGTGTAATCATTGAAACAGAAGACTTTTAGCTGGAATTCTCTTGTTTTTTTCCATGATCCATTTGACTTCTGGTTCCTCTGGCTTTTCTAAATTCAGCTTGAACNTGCATATAGGTTTCTCGAGAGGCAGGTCAGGTGCTCTGGTATTCCCATCTCTTTCAGAATTTTCCACAGTTGATTGTGATCCACACAATCAAAGGCTTTGGCATAGTCAATAAGGCAGAAATAGATGTTTTTTTGGAACTCCCTTGCTTTTTCGATGATCCAGCAGATGTTGGCAATTTGATCTCTGGTTCCTCTGCCTTTTCTAAAACCAGCTTGAACATCTGGAAGTTCACGGTTCACATACTCCTGAAGCCTGGCTTGGAGAATTTTGAGCATTACTTTACTAGTGTGTGAGATGAGTGCAATTGTGCGGTAGTTTGAGCATTCTTTGGCATTGCCTTTCTTTGGGACTGGAATGAAAACTGACCTTTTCCAGTCCTGTGGCCACTGCTGAGTTTTCCAAATTTGCTGGCATATTGAGTGCAGCACTTTCACAGCATCATCTTTCAGGATTTGAAATAGCTCAACTGAAATTCCATCACCTCCACTAGCTTTGTTCATAGTGATGCTTTCTAAGGCCCACTTGACTTCACATTGCAGGATGTCTGGCTCTAGGTGAGTGACCATACCATCGTGGTTATCTTGGTCATGAAGATCTCTTTTGTACAGTTCTTCTGTGTATTTTTGCTATCTCTTCTTAATATCTTCTGCTTCTGTTAGGTCCATACCATTTCTGTCCTTTATCGAGCCCATCTTTGCAATGTTAGGTCTTCCAATTCATGAACATGGGATGTTTTTCCATTTATTCAGGCTGTCTTTAATTTATTCAAGCAATATTTTGCAGTTTTCAATGTACAAGTACTGCACCTCCAAGGTTGGGTGTATTTTGAGTAGTTTTTTCTTTTTTGATACTATTGTAATGAATTTTTTCCCTTAATTTATCTTTCTAGTTTGTTTATTGCCAATGTATATAAGTACAACTGATATTTGTATGTGGCTCTGGTATGCTTCAAATTTGCTGAATTATTTTCTGGCTCTAGTAGATCTTCTGGATTTTACAGGATATTTCATATATAATATATCCAAGAGTTAGTGATAGACAGGGAGGCCTGGCATATTGCAGTCCATGGAGTCTCAAGGAGTTAGTCATGACTGAGCAACTAAACTGAACTGAATCTGTGAATAGTAGTAATTTTGTCCTCCATTTCCCATTTTGATACCTTTTATTTCATTTTCTTGCCTAATTTCTCTGGCTAGAACTTATAGTACAATATTGAATAGAAGTGGCAATAATGGGGCTCCTTATCTTGTTTTTGATCTTAGAGCAAAATCTTTCATTCTTTCACCACTGAGTAAGATGTTAGCTGTGGAGTTTCCATATGTGGCCCTTATCATATTGAAGATGTTTTTTTTTTACCCCTAATTGTTGAGTGTTTTTACTGTGAAAAGGCTTTGGATTTTTCTCAAATATTTTTAAGCAGTTTTTTCTTTCATTCTACTAGTATGTATATTACAGTAACTGACTTTTATATATTGTACTGCCTTTGAATTACTAGAAAAATCCCACTTGATCATGGTGTATAATCCTATTAATATGCTGCTGGATTTGGTTTGCCAGTGTTTTCTTAAGGAGTTTTGTATTTATATTCATAAAGGATATTGGTCTGTAGTTTTCCTTTTTTACGATGTCTTTGTCTAACTTTGGTATCAGGGCAAATGCTGGTCTCTTAGAATGAGTTAGGAAGTGTTCCCTCCTTTTTCTTCTTTTCTTCTTCATCATCTTTTATTTTTAAGTTTGAGAAACATTAGCGTTAATTTTGTTTAAATGTTTGTGGAAATTAACAATTAAAGCGATATAGGCCTGAGCTTTTCTTTCTTTTTAAAAAAATTTATTTCTTTATTTTAATTGGAGAACAATCACCTCACAACACCATGGTGGTCCCCACCACACATCGACCTTAATCACCCGTGGGTACATGCATGCACACGCCCATACTGAACCCCTCCCATCCTCCCTGCTCACCCCAACCTCTGGGTTGTCTCAGAACACTGGCTTTGAGCACCCTGCCTCATGCATCAAACTCGCACTAGTCATCTATTTTACATATATATGTTTGCATACCTCTCATATCATCCCACCCTCACCTTCTCCCACATAGTCCAATAGTCTGTTCCTTACATCTGTGTCTCTTTTGCTGCCTTGCATATTAGAATCATGGTTACCGTCTTTCTAGATTCCATATATATGCATTAATATACTATATTTGTGTTTCTCTTTCTGACTTACTTCACTCTGTATAATAGACTACAGTTTCATCCACCTCATTAGAACTGACTCAAATGTGTTCTTTTTTTATAGCTGAGTAATATTCCATGTGTATATGTACCACAACCTCCTTATCCATTTGTCTGCCAGTAGACATCTATGTTGGTTCCATGTCCTAGCTATTATAAACAGTGCTGCAATGAACATTGGGGTACATGTGTCTGTTTCAATTCTGGTTTCCTCGATGTGTATGCCCAGCAGTGGGATTGCTGGGTCCTATGGCAGTTCAATTTCCAGTTTTTTAAGGAATCTTCACACTGTTCTCCATAGTGGCTCTACCAGTTTGTATTCCCACCAACAGTGTAAGAGGGTTGCCTTTTCTCCACACCGTCTCCAACACTTATTGTTTGTAGACTTTTTGTGGGTAGGACCTCGGCTTTTCTTTGCTAGGAAAATTTTTATTATTGATTTAATCTCTTTGCTTGCTATAGCTTTGTTCAGGTTTTCTATTTCTACTGGGTCAGTTTTTCTAATTGATGTGCTTTGAGGAATCTTTCCATTTGATCTAGGTTATCTAATTTGTTTGGTGGACAGTTGTTCATAGTATTATCTCACAATCCTTTTTATTTCTGTAAAGTTGGTAATAATGTCCCCACTTTCATTTCTGATTCTAATAATTTGAGTATTCTTTCTTTTTTTCTCAGTGATTCTAGCTAAACTCAATTTTGTTGATCTTTTTGAAGAACGAAATTCTGGTTTTGTTGATTCTGTGTATTTATTTTCCACTCTCTACTTTTAAAATCACTGCTCACTTTATTATTTCCTTCCTTCTGCTAGTTTCAGGTTTACTTTGCGCTTCCTTTTCCAGTTTTTTTTTTGTGTGTGTTTAGTTATATAGTCAGATTATGATTTGAAATGTTTTCTTCTTTTTTGGCTGTGCCACACCCAGCTTACAAGATCTTATTTCCTTAACCAGGGATTGAACCCAGGCCATGGGAGTGAAAACACTGAGTCCTAACCATTGGACAGCCGGGAATTCCCTCTTCTTTTTTTAAAATTTGATTTATTTTGTATATTTATTTATTTATTGGCTACACTGGGTCTTTGTTGCTGTGCATGGACTTTCTCTAGTTGCAGCAAGTGAGCTTTCTAGTTATGGTGCAAGGGCCTCTCATTGTGGTGGCTTCACTTGTTGCAGAACATGGACTCTAGGGTGCATGAGCTTCAGTCATTGTGGCACAGAGGTTTAGTTGCCCCATGGTATGTGGAATCGTCTCAGACCAGGGATTGAACTTGTGTCCCCTGCATTGGCAGGCAGACTCCCAACCACTGGACCACCAGGGAAGTCCCCTGAAAAACTCAAGGAGACTGCATTTGAAATAGTTTCAATTCTCCTCTCTGTGGAGGACATTTGTTTTGTCACTCTGGCTGGCCCCCTCTGCCATAGGGGAGAGGAACTTTCCCTATTTAACATGGTTCTGCTATGTTCTACTGCCAATCACAGCACTTTTTCCCTCTGTCTTGTTTTTTAATACAGGTGTTTACAACTGTCTATTTTCCTCTGAGCATTGTTTTCATTGAATCCTGTAAGTTTGGGCATATTGGATTTTTGTTTTCCTTCATCTCAAAGTTTCCTGACGTTTCCTATGATTTCTTCTTTGACCCATTGGTTGTTTTATTTAATTTCCACATACTTGTGAATTGTCCAGTTTTCCCTGTGTGAAGTTCTAGTTTTAGTCCCTTTTGGGTGGAGAAGATACAGCATTTTGTTGTTTTGGGGTGGAATATTCTTTATATGTCTTCTTGATCCAGTTGGTTTATAGTGTTGGTCAAGTCCTCTATTTCCATACTGTTCTAGTTGTTCTATCCATTATTGAATCTGAGTTATTAAAATCTGTTAACTGTTGCTATGAAACTATTTCTTTCTTCATTTCTTCCTTCATTCCATCTGTCCATTTTTGCTTCATATTTTGTGGTCCTCTGTTGTTAGGTATGTGTATTTTGTAATTCTTATATCCTGATGAATTAACCTTTTTGTTAATATATAATGACCTTTGTCTCTTATAACAATCTTTTAAAATCTGTTTTGTTTGATGTTAATGTAGACTGCTCCCCCAACCCTCTTTTGGTAAGTATTTTAAAAAATAATTTGGTAATTAAAATGGAATGAATTTTTCCTTTCTTTCACTTTCTACCTATTTGTGTCTTTGAATTTAACATTAAGTCTCTTACAGACAGCATGTACTTGGATCATGTTTTTCTTTATCCATTCTGTCAATCTCTGCCTTTTAATTGAAGAATTTATTTATATTTAAAACAATTACTGATAAGGAAAAGCTCCTGCTTTTGTTTTCTTTTTTTCCCTACAGATGGACATTATTTTATTTTTTTGTTTTCTATATGACTTTTTTATAATTTCCTCCATTACTGACTTCTTTTGTGTTTAATTGATTTTTATAGGTTCATGTTTTTTATTAAATGTGAGACATTTTCATCACTAATTCCTTTAATTTCACATATTCTTTCTGCACCTTTTTTTCCCTATTTCTGGGACTTATTTTATATATATTGATTTACTTAATGATGTTCCACTGGTCTCTAAGGCTTGGTCATTTTTTTTCCATTCTTTTTTCTTTTTGCTACTCTGAATAACTTCAATGGTCCTCTCTTTAAATTTGCAGATTCTTTCTTCTGCCAGCTCAAATCTGCTATAAAGGTCTTCTACTGAAGTTTTCATTTCAGTTATTATACTTGTAATTTCAGAATATCTGTTTGGTTCCTTTTTTATAATTTCTGTCTCTTCACTGATATTCTCTGTTTGGTGAAACATACTTCTTCTGGAGTGATGTCTATTGTTTTAGCTCTTTGATTTATAATCTTTCTCAGTATCTGTGCTTCTTTAGGGGCAGTTTGTGTTAATTTCCTTTTTTTCCCCCTATAAATAGGTCATATTTTCTTGTTTCTTTGAATGCCTTCCTTTTTGTTGTTGCTGAAAACAACATTTTATTATAGTGGACCCCTGAGCAATGTAAGTTCTAATTGCACAGTTCCACTTGTATGTGGATTTTTTTGAATTAATACATACTACAATACTATATAATCTGTGGCTGCTTGAATCTGCCACAATAATACCATGGTCTGGAGGGCTAGAGTTATACATGGATTTTACCTGCACAGAGGATTGGCATTCATAGACCCCACTTTGTTCAAAAGTCAACAATATAATATGGTAACTTTGGAAATCAGGTTCTTGTCTTTCCTCAGGGCTGTTGTTATTGCTTGCTGTGGGTTATAGTTGCTTGTATATTTACTGAGTTTTCTAAATCATTTTAAAAAGATTATGTCGTTTGTAATTGGTGTTATTTGACTGTAAAATCTTGATTCCTTTAGCTTGTAGTCAGTTAGTGGTTTGACAAATAATTTCTTTAATGCCTTAAATCACCTTTTTCTTAATTCAGCATACATTTAGTTGCTGTAAATCTTTGAGTATTTTCCAAAGTTAATTCTGACTCTCTTTTTCTTTTTTTGGCATTTCTACTTGAAACACAAGTATCTAAGTGGGGTGATGGAAATGTGGTAGATTATGGTGATGGTTTCACAACTCTAAGTTTTTTACAGTCATTGAATTAATTGGTGCATTTTATGAAATAAATTATACCTCAATGAAACTGTTTTTCAAATAAAAGGAGATGATACCTATCTCATAGGGCTTCTTGTGAGGATTTATTAGAACAAGTGCCAGGTACAAACTAGGCAATAATAGATGACAATTATTATTTACTATCATTATTTTTTTATATATAACAGCAGCATCTATTGTTAAGACTGCAGAGTCAGCCCTATAGCATCTGAACCTTCTGTTACAGAAAACCAAAAAAAAAAAGGGAAAACCTAATTAAAGCCTAACTTTGTATAATACCATTTACTGACTTCTCATTCAGTGTGGTGGAGAAGGCACTGGCACCCCACTCCAGTACTCTTGCCTGGAAAATGCCATGCAAGGAGGAGCCTCATGGGCTACAGTCCATGGGGTCGCTAAGAGTCGGACACGACTGAGCGACTTCACTTTCACTTTTCACTTTCATGCATTGGAGAAGGAAATGGCAACCCACTCTAGTGTTTTTGCCTTGAGAATCCCAGGGACAGGGGAGCCTGGTGGGCTTCTGTCTATGGGGTCGCACAGAGTCGGACACGACTGAGGCGACTTAGCAGCAGCAGCAGCAGCATGGAGGGACAGGTTCTTGGAGTTTCTTGCTTTGCCACTGTTGTAGACATCTCCTCCCTGCTGATATTTTTTATTAGGATTTACGAACATGAAACTTTTCCCACTTATTTAGGACTTTGAATTTTTCTTTCAGCAATGTCTTATAGTTTTCATCATACAGGTCTTGAAGGTATTTTATTACATTTTTACTTATTTTATGTTTTAAGCCATATATATATATTTAAATTTTCTCCTAATTCATCATGCTAGTATATATAAATACACTGGGTTTTTTAAAATCATTTTTAAAATGCATTGATTTTTGGCTGTGCTGAGTCTTTGTTGCTACGGGGGCTTTTCTGTAGTTGCAGCGAGTGGGGGGCTACTTTTCATTGAATTGCACAGACTTCTTATTGCAGTGGATTCTTTTGTTGTGGAGCACAGGCTCCAGGGCACTGAGCTTCAGTAGTTGTGGCACATGAGCTCAATAGTTGAAGTTCCCGGGCTCTAGACTACAGGCTCAATAGTTGTGGCCAATGGGTTAGGTTGCTCCCCGGCATGTGGGATCTTCCTGGATCAGGGATCGAACTGGAGTCTCCTGTACTAGTGGGCAGATTCTTTACTGCTGAGCCACCAGGAAAGCCCATAAATACAGTGGTTTTTGTATGTTACCTTGAATCTTGAAAGCTTGCTGAGTTGACTTATTCTATTACTTCTTGTAGATTCCTTAGGAAGTGCTACATATATAATTAGGTTATATGTGAGTAAAGAGTTAACTCTTCTCATTATAATAAATGTGCCTTTTCTTCCTCTTGCCTCATTGCACTGACTAGGACCTCTACTACAGTATTGAATAGAAGTGTAAAGTGGATATGTTTGCCTTATTTCTGACCTTAAAGTAGAAAATATTCACCCTTTCACCATTGAGTATGATGTTGATTATAGATTTTGTGCTCATCCTTAGGTTGAACAAGTTCCTTTTTATTCCTAGTTTATTGAGAATTTTCATCATGAATTGGTGCTGCATTTTATCAATGCTCTTCTACATCTATTGATAAAATAAATATAGTTTTTCTTTTTTAGTCTTTTAAATATGATGAATTAGTCACATTGATTTTCTAGTATTAAACAAATCTTGCATTCTCACGATAAACCTCACTTGATTATGATTTGTTATCTTCACACATTGCAGGATTTAATTTGCTAAAATTCTGTTAATGACTTTTGTATGTATGTTTTTGAGGGCCTATAACTTTTTTTTTCCTTCTTCGGTTTTAGTTGTAATGTCTTTGTCAGGTTTTGATGTGAGGATAATATTGGCTTTATAAAATGAGCTGGAAAGTATTCTTTTCTATTTTCTGGAAGAGTTCTGTGGAACTAGCGTTATACTTCTTCCTCAAATATTTGGTAGAATTCACAGTGAAACTATTTGAGCTTGGAACTTTTTAAAATGGTAAGTCTTTTATTATTATGGTGCTAAAATATACATAACATAAATTTTACCATTTTAATCATTTTTAAGCATATAGTTCAGTGACATTAAGTGTATTGATGGTGTGTACCAATACCACCATCTATCTTTAGAACTTTATAATTTTTCCAGACTGATTCTCTCTTCCCTTAAAAAATACCCACCCCTGTTCCTCCTATCTTCTATTTCCTGGTAACTACATTCTATTTCCTGTCTCTGTTAATTTGATTAATCTAGTTATGTCATATAAATGGCATCATACAAGGAATTCCCTGGCAGTCCACTGGTTATTACTCCATGCCTTCACTGCTGAGCATGGGTTCAGTCTCTGGTCAGGGAACTAAGATCCCACAAGTCTTGTGGCATGGCCAAAAAAAAGTGGAATCATATATTTGTCATTTTTGTTTTTTTTTTACTTATTTCACTTAGCATGTCTTTAGGGTTAATCCATGTTGTACCCTGACATGATTTCATTTCTTTTTAAGGCTGAATAATATTCTATTGAATGGATATACTGCATTTTGTTTGTTATTTATCCATTGACAGACACTTGGGTTGTTTCTGCCTTTGGTCTGTTGTAAATAATGCTGCTGTGAACATGGGTATACAAATACTTTGTCAAATCTTTACTTTCAGTTCTTTTATGTATATACCAAAACTCGAATTGCTGGATTATATGGCAAGTCTATGTTTAACTTTTTGAGGAATTTTCATACTGTTTTCCACAGTGACCATCATTTTACATTCCAGCAGCAATGCACAAGGATTCTGATATCTCCACATCCTAACCAACACTTATTATTTTCTATTTTTAATAATTGCCATTCTAATGGGTATGAAGTGCTATCTCACTGTGATTTTAATTTCCATTTCTCTAACAATTGGTATATGAGAGGTTTTAAAACTATGAATTCAATTTTTTAAATGTATAAACAGCTATTCAGGTTATTTATTTCTTCCTTTATTTATTTTTGGCTGTTCTGGGTTTCGCTGGCTGCATGTGGGCTTTCTCTAGTTGCAGAGATAGGGGAATACTCTTGCTTGTGGTTTGCAGGTTTCTCACTGTGGTGGCTTCTCTTATTACAGAGCACAGGCTTCTGTAGTTGTAGTGCATGGGCTGATTAGGTGTGACTCAAGGGTACAGAGTGCTGGCTCAGTAGTTTTGACACACAGGCTTAGTTGCCACATAGCATGCAGGATCTTTCCAGAGCAGGGACTGAACTCATGTCCCCTGCATTGGCAGGTGTATTCTCAACCACTGTACCATCAGGGAAGCCCCTATTTATTTCTTCTTGAATGAAACTTGGTAATGTGTATGTGAAGAAATTTCTGTTTTGTCTAAATGGTTGAATTTATCACATAAAGTTGTTGACAACATTGCCTTATTAATTTGTATCTGTAGTATCTGTAGTGATGTTGTCTCTTTCATTCCAGATATTGGTGTGTATGTGTATGTGTGCACTAAGTTGCTTCAGTTGTGTCTAACTCTTCATGACTCTATGAACTGTAGCCCGCCAGGTTTCTCTGTCCGTGGGGTTCTCCAGGCAAGAATATTGGAGTGGGTTGTCATTTCCTTCTCCATGGGATCTTCCCAAGCCAGGGATCGAACCAGTGTCTCATGTCTCCTGTATTGACAGGTTCTTTACCACTCACGCCGCCTGGGAAGCCTCCCAGATATTGATCATTTATGTTTCTATTGTTTTGATTCTTTTTTTTTTAATTGTTTCTATTCTTTACCTATTTTTTCCTTTATTGATTCATGCTTTTTTCTTTGTTATTCTATTTCTTCTCCTTACTTTGGATCAAATTTGCTTTTCTTTTTCAAGTTCCTTATTATTGAAGAATCTTATGGTAGATCACTGGTTTTATATCTCTTTTCTAATATAAGGACGTTTACTACACTCTATTGATCATTGAAACCATTATACAACAAAGAGGGAACTACACAAGGATGTGAATACCACAGGGTGGGATCTGTGGAGGCCATCTTGGAGTCTGGGTTCTCCAGGTTGATTCTGACTTCTCTATTATTAAGTTTAATGCCATTACTGATCCTGTTTCTTGTGATAAAATGTGAGCACTAATAGTCTATGGTGTGCAATAGCAAAACAGCTACTTAGAAGTATTACCTGTAGACACTACAGTTAAATGCATATAGAAGACAAGCCTTTTGGTAACCAGGTAGTTGCTGCCATAAAACATGTTAGTGAAAGTCTGGGATATAATAGAGTTTATTGATTGTTGTTTCTAAGTATGCTGGACAATGCTGGGAAAGAAAATGGTTAGATCAGGACTTTGAATTCTCAAGTCAAGATCCACATAAGGAATCTATTAGGTTGATGAAAAGGTAATTTCGGTTCTACACTGTGAATTTTAAATCATTATAACTAGGCTTAAACACATCTTTATTAATCAAAATAGGAACCATTTTAATCAATATTTTTTTGCCAACAATAAATAAGTTTGTTTATTCATAAGCAGCATAAAGTAGCATAAAAAAGCAAGTAGTATAAAAATCCATGCTTTGGGATTTGATGAACTCTTGGAAAACATTTTCTGCCTCCTGCTGGTTGTGGGAATGTTTTCCATGCAAAAAGTTGTTGAATGGGGAGCACATGTACACTCATGGCTGATTCATGTCAATGTATGGGAAAACCCACTACAATATTGTAAAGTAATTAGCCTCCAATTAAAATAAATAAATTAAAAAAAAAAGTTGTCAAGATGCTTGAAGAAGTAGTAGTCAGTTGGCGAGAGTCTGGTGAGTATGGTGGATGAGGCGAAACTTCATAGTCCAGTTCATTTGACTTTTGAAGCGTTGGTTGTGTGACATGCAGTCAGGAGTTGTTATGGAGAATTATTGGGCTCATTCCATTGACCAATGTCGGCTGCAGGCATTGCAATTTTTAGTGCATCTCATCAATCAGCTGAGCATACTTCTCAGATGTAATGGTTTTGCTGGGATTCAGAAGGCTGTAGTGGATCAGATGGGCAGCAGACCACCCAACAGCGACCATGAACTTTTTTGGTACAAGTCTGGCTTTGGAGCTTCTTCTCAGTCCAACCACTGAGCTGGTCTTTACCAGTTTTATAAAATCCACTTTACCACACATCACAATCTGATCAAGAAATGGTTCATTGTTGTTGTGTAGAATAAGAGAAGATGAATATAAAATAGACAGCCAATGGGAATTTGCTATGTGACTCAGGGAACTCAAACCGGGACTCTGTAACAACCTTAGAGGGATCGGGTGGGGAAGGAGGTTCAAGAGGAAGGAGACATAGGTATACCTATGGCTGATTCATGTTGATATGTGGCAGAAACTAACACAATATTATAGAGCAATCACCCTACAATTAAAAATAAATAAATTAACTGTAAAAAGAAAAAAAAAAGAGAAGACAACACTTCAGAATGATGATTTTTTTTTTTAATTTTTAGTGAGTTCATGAGGCACCCACTTATTGAAATTTTTTACCTTCCCAATTTGCTTCAAATGCAAAATGATCATAAAATAGTCAACGTTGAGTTCTTGGGCAACTTCTGTAGTTGTGAGAGAATCAGCCTTGATGATAACTCTTAATTTGTTGTTGTCAACTTCAGATGGCTAGCCACTATGCTCCTCATATTCAAGGCTCTCATCTTTGCAAAACTCCTTGAAACACCGCTGTACCATACATTCGTTAGCAGTTCCTAGGCCAAATGTGTTGTTGATGTTGCAAGTTGTCTCTGCTGCTATGATCCATTTTGAATGGGAATAAAAAAATTGTTAGAGTTTGCTAACATCATTTCTATAGTCTAAAATAAATATAAAATAAACAGCAAGTAATAAGTCATTAGCAAAAAAAAAATAAAGCAAGAAATGCATGTTAAAATGATGTATAATATAACCACATTTATTTAAGAATGTATTCCAGTGCTTACGTGCTAAGCTGCTTCAGTCGTGTCTGACTCTTTGTGACCCTATGGCCCATAGCCCACCAGGCTCCTCTAACCATTGGATTCTCCAGGCAAGAATACTGGAGTGGGTTGTCATGCCCTCCTCCAGGGGATCTTCCTGACCCAAGGATCAAATCAGTGTCTCCTGCACTGTAGGCCGATCCCCCTATCCACACATACTGTACTCTTTTTCCTCCTAGTAAACTCTTGTCTTATTTCACTACTTTCCATCTTTGCAGGAATTCTTTTCTGCAAAGCCAAAGAGTCAGGGCCTTGTCACTGACACTGGTCTGGTGGTTAGGCTATGATGCTCTCACCACCGAGACCTTACTTCAGTCACCCAGGTACAGAAGCCTTGCTTCAAGCCGCTGCAGACCAAGGCCACCTGATATCATATTTGGTGCCACAACCTGTATGTTGGGAAATTAAGGGAAGGATTTCCTGGATGTTATTCCTAAACTGCATCCCCACCAGTTCCAACCCACTGCTGTCTGTGTCAGACAAGGGACTTCCCCAGTGGTCCAGTGGTTAAGAATTTGACTTTCAGTGTAGGGGACACAAGTTCCATCCCTGATCAGGGAATTAAGATTGTATATGCCCCAGGGCAACTGAGCCCACACACCGCTCGCAACTCCTGAGCCTGCACACCACAACAGAGCTTGCTGCGTGATGCGACAAAATCCTGCATGTGCAACTAAGACCTGATGCCACCAAATACATATTTTTAAAAATTCTATGACATTTAAAAGTTTTATTACCGTTTTTCTTATTTTGTCTAGCTCACTTTGAATTTCACCCTGTACTTAGCTGTGTTCCTCTCTATCCCAGTTTGTTGTCTTATCTCTGCTTTTATCTCTTATTTCCTATCTGTATTTTCTTATGTGCTAAAGCAGACACTGTTGAAAACCGCTCTTTGCTGCAGTCAGTATTTTTGAAGAGCCTGTCACTCTTAAAAGGGCATAGTGCTTTTTTAAATACTGTGTTTTTTTTCCTATATGTTATAAAATGTCTTCCTTGGACCAATCCTTTTTGTACTAATATTACCTTATGCTTGAATTAGAGTTCTAACCAGACCTAGCATATGCTTCCTACTCCTGAAAATTTCTTGTTTCCCTCAGTGATCACCTAAATACCATCAGAATGATATTCTCAATCTTTCTCTCTTTTCAGCTCCAAACAACACAATTTATTATTAAGCTATCATTATTATTAAATAATTATCTTACACTTGTGAATGTCAAAAGTCCAAAATCAGTCTCAGTAGGCTAAAATGGAATGATGCTCTTTAAATGGAAAGGCTTATTTTCAGTTTATGATCGAGCTAGACACCTTAAGGAAATGAAGAGAAAATCAGAGCCATTGGTGTTCCCTGGTGGTCCAGTGGTTTAAGAATCTGCCTGCAAATGGAGGGGACTAGGGTTTGATCCCTGGTCTGGGAAGATCCCATGTGCCATGGGCCAGCTAAGCCCGTGTGCCACAACTATTTAACCTATGCTCTTGAGCCGACATACTGTAACTACTGGGCCCCTGTGCTGAAATTACTGAAGCCTGCACCTAGAGCCTGTGCTCCACAACCAGAGAAGCCACGACAGTAAGAAGCCCTTGTACCACAAGCAGATAGTAGCCCCTGCTCACCCCAAATAGAGAAAGCCCGCATGCAGCGACAAAGACCCAGTGCAGCCAAAAATAAATTAATTAAAATTAAGAAGGAGAGAAAATCAGAGCCATCGCTGCAAATGTGATAAAGTTTATAAATACTTCAGAGCCTCTTTGAAAAATAATTTGCCTTCAAAGAGAAAAATGCCAACACAGTTGAGTGTGAGGACTCTATTTTACCTGTATGAATATCCCCCAAACCCTGCTCTTGTTTTTAAGCAGGAGGAAATTTCTTACCTCAGCATCTATGACTGTTCTCTTTATTTTCTTCTGAATAGCTTATAATATTCACTTGCCTTTACAGTTTATATATTTAAATGATGAATGGCCAAGGCTCTTTGAAGCTATGACTTCCCTCTCTATGTTAATATAACTCATCTTTCAAGAAATGTTAACTACTTTCCATGACTGTAATACTTATTTTAGGTCTATCAAACTCTTTCATTATTATTGAACTGTAGTAGCTGTGCTGCTCTAATGAACAAGAACATTTGTTTATTTCCTTTATTGATAGAAATTGGTTGAGTAGTCTATTAACATACCATTTTGCTGATGCTTTAGATGTGAATGTGGACCATAATAAGTCCTTATAAAATCTTGTTTTGCTCCTTTTTTTCCTGTTCTTATAGAATAAAAATATTCAGCCTATAAAATTTCCAATTAAACATCAGCAAGAAGTGAAGATTTATTTTCCTATCAAGCTTACACCTAACTTTCTGGCATTTCCTCATCATCCCATGGGAATGTTGTATCATTATAAAGTACAGGTATGATATAAAGAATGAGAATTCACAAATAAGTCAGTTTCTCTGATAGCTTAATTAATTGAAATTTAGTTAAATTTTATTTCCCCCTAATCCTGTGTATAACTCAGTTTGGGGTGACAACCAAATCGTGAATACTCTTGAAAACTGTCAGCCTAACAAGACTTGGTGTACTTCCTGTCTCTCTTCCATATATCCTTTCCTTGTGAGTTTTATAGTTTTGTCAAGCTCTCTTGTGCACTTTCTGTTTTACATTTTGTGATATTGCCATTACATAATCTCCCTTTAGTATTTCCGTTGCCCACATAATCTCTGTTTAGTGTTTCCCTCTCCCATTTAGCTACTTTTGTATGGCATCACAGTTTTCTTAATGTTCCAGAAATAAATTATTGTGTAGTTTTATTATTTCCTAAACTTTATTTCACCAGATTTTACATCTTCACTTAAATTCCATTTTCCCCCTTATACTAGTTAAATATAAGGTTGTGTTTTTTTCATAGGTAGAAGGTGGCAGTGGCAACTTTACCTGGAACTCTTCTAATGAAACCGTGGCCATGGTAACCACCAAAGGAGTGGTGACAGCGGGTCAGGTGAGGGGAAACAGCACTGTTTTGGCCCGAGATGTACAAAATCCCTTTCGATATGGGGAAATTAAGGTGAGCAGCTTTCCAAACGATCTTCGTATCTCCTCTGAGACATTGTTGTCTAAATTTAATTTTCAGTTCAGTTCAGTCGCTCAGTCGTGTCCGACTCTTTGCAACCCCATGAATCACAGCACGCCAGGCCTCCCTGTCCATCAACAGCTACCGGAGTTCACTCAGATTCACGTCCATCGAGTCAGTGATGCCATCCAGCCATCTCATCCTCTGTCGTCCCCTTCTCCTCCTGCCCCCAATCCCTCCCAGCATCAGAGTCTTTTCCAGAGAGTCAACACTTCGCATGAGGTGGCCAAAGTACTGGAGTTTCAGCTTTAGCATCATTCCTTCCAAAGAAATCCCAGGGTTGATCTCCTTCAGAATGGACTGGTTGGATCTCCTTGCAGTCCAAGGGACTCTCAAGAGTCTTC
>SJYX01014159.1:296024-309854 GCA_006410675.1 Oreotragus oreotragus | reverse complement strand
TGGACTGTGAAGAAGGCTGAACGCTGAAGAAGTGATGCTTTTGAACTGTGGTGTTGGAGAAGACTCTTGAGAGTCCTGTGGACTGCAAGGAGATCCAACCAATCCATTCTGAAAGAGATCAGCCCTGGGATTTCTTTGGAAGGAATGATGCTAAAGCTGAAACTCCAGTACTTTGGCCACCTCATGCGAAGAGTTGACTCACTGGAAAAGACTCTGATGCTGGGAGGGATTGGGGGCAGGAGGAGAAGGGGACGACCGAGGATGAGATGGCTGGATGGCATCACGGACTCAATGGACGTGAGTCTGAGTGAACTCCGGGAGTTGGTGATGAACAGGGAGGCCTGGCGTGCTGTGATTCATGGGGTCGCAAAGAGTCGGACACGACTGAGCGACTGAACTGAACTGATCTGTTCCCTTCTCCAGGGGATCTTCTCGATCCAGGGATTGAACCTGGGTCTCCTGCATTGCAAGGAGATTCTTTATCATAGGCCCCCAGTAAAGAGTAAGACCTGACTTATTATGTTAATGGCTCTTAGAGATAATGTTCATTGTAATAAACACACTAACAAAACCTAGCTAAGGAAAACAGGCATTTGAAAGTCCATGAGTTTTTCAAATTTTACCTTTTTTAGTAGGCTGGTACCACTTTTCTACACAGACATTAATGATAAAACTTCCTGGGTTTTCCTTGGGGTCTTCCCCATTTGTTTTCTGTTTCTTTTTTCAGTTTATTTGCTTTGTATCTCTCAGCCATTGAAACAAGATCCTCTGGGACACTCTGAAGCCAATAAATGTCTTATTAGGATTGAGATGATTCCTTTAACATATCAGCTTTTCTTTAACATGCTAAAATGCCTCCAAATAGTCAGAGAATCTCCACAACTGATTGCAGATACCTTCCAAACATAATGGAATGTGTCCTCTGTATAGTCAACACTGAATTTTCAAAGTATGCAGCCCTCCTGCTCACATGGCCCTTCATCTGCTTCCCAGTGCCTTTATCTGGTACCATTTTCTCCTCTTGAGGCATGAGGACATGCCTTGATTCCTCTACACTCTCCAACCTCCACCCACTGGGCTCTTCCTCAGCAGCGTTCAGTGATGCTCCTCCACATTAGAACAGGCTCCCCAGTTATACGTTATATTATATCATCATATTATATTATAGCACCTCATCTTTGCCATGTTACAACCCTCAGAACACACATAATTATTTGCTTAATATCTGTATTCCCTGATAGGCTGTAAGGCCCAGTACTTAGAATAAATGAAACTTGAACCTTATAGAAAAGAGTTGCATATTCTCACCTGATTTGCTCTTTCCAGAATATTAATTAATTCACCAGCAATCTTCCAATCATTTCTAGTGATAAGGGTAATAGATACCCCGGTCCTCCTTCAAGGGGGGAAAAAGTTAATGTAATTTTATGTATAATTTATAGTAATGATTCAGCTAGCAAAACTGAATAAAACTATAGCAAAACATCAATTCTTTCACAAGCCCAACTATGTACGATGCAGTAAGATTTAGCCATTCAGACAAAGAAGATGTAGTACATATATACAATGGCTGAATACTACTCAGCCATAAAAAAAGAATGAAATAATACCACTTGCAGCAACATGGATGGACCTAGAAATTATCACAATAAGTGAAGTAAATCAGACAAAGAAACATAAATATCATATGGTATTATTTATATGTGGAATCGAAAATATGATACAAATGAACCTATCTCTGAAAGAGAAACAGAATCACAGACAGAGAGAACAGATTCATGGTTGCCAAGAGGGACGGATTTGGTGGAGAAATGGAGTGGGAGGTTGGGGATAGCAGTGGAAGCTTTCATACACAGGATGTCTAACAGCTAGTTCCTACTGTATACAGCACAAAGAACTATTAATATATTCAAAATCCTGTGATAAACCATAATGGAAAAGAATATTAAAAAATGCATATATATGTATCACTGAATCACTCTGCTATACAGCAGTAATTAACAAAACATTGTAAATCAACCATACTTCAGTTTAAAAAAAAACATTTAGGCATTGAAATAGCAATTTGGGATCTAATCTTCAGCTGATCAAACAGCATATCACAGGAGTTTTATGACTCAGCTCAAAGAGAGAAAGCAAAGGTCTTCTTTTTCAAGGTAAGGACAGTCTGTGAGAAGAATGAGGGGTATCCCTGGGGTTGGTGAGCAGGCTCCACAGACTTACCCTGCTCTCCCGGTACGTCCCACTCTGTGGACATATTCTTCAATGTTTCGGGGAAAATCATAATTATAGACATGCGTTACATCATGGACATCAAGACCTCGAGATGCTAAATCAGTAGCAATCAGTATTCGCACTTTACCTGAAGAGTGAAACCCAAAGAATATAGACACATTCTGGTACAAACCAAACCAAGACATATCTGTCCCCTATTAGCTAGTCAGGTGAAATATTACTACTTTGAATATTTAAAAAAACTTAAGGAGAGTACATGGGGAAAGGGTTACTTAGTCTTTCTTTTTTCTGGCCACAGGCATGTAGGATCTTAGTTCACCAACCAGGGATGGAACCTACACCCCTTGCATTGAAAGTTAAAGAGTCTTAACAACTAGGCCACCAGGGAAGTCCCTACTTCATCTTTTTTAACTGCTGGCAAATTACAACAGCATAGATACCAAATGGTTCATGAATCATGTCAAAGATATATGCCTTTCAGGTAAATTAAGACAACCACCCCCCACTGCAAATTCTTACCTTGATATCTAGGTTTTAAACATGGGATGAAGAAAGAGAATCTGATTAACATTTAGAGCTAGTTCTGGGATCTGTTAGCTGAAGGCAAATATTAGACATGGGTTTCATGAAAGGTGCTATCACTCAGGAAGACCAGGCATTGGGCAATTTTAAACTGCAATACTAACTGTATAAATGTACCTGTTTTAAAGCTTTTTAATGCTCTCTCTCTATCACTCTGTTCTCTATTGCCATGCAGAGACTCTACTGATACACACCGGATACCCAGGTCACTTGATAAATGATCAGCCCTAAAACAAAAAATAAAAGTCAGGGGTCTAATTGCTTATTTGAATACCACAATCAATTCATTACTGTTATCTACCCTGGCAAGAGTCTGAAGTAATGTACATATTTTAAGACATAGACCCTTCCCTCGTTTGAAATGATTATACAAACAGAAACAATGCTAAAACAAACACACGACTGATGATTTCAATGTAAAAAAAACACTCACACAGCTTTCCGGCTAACAAATATTATGACTTTGTCCTTGGGAGACATGCTCTCGATGAAAGCTTGGATATGTGATCTTTTCTCATCTTCTGTGGTGACAATTATATTTTGTGTCACGGTACTTACAGCCTAAAGGATTCATAGATCATAGTACATCAACATTAATGGGCAAACCCCTTAATGGCTCAAAACCCATCTTACTTCTGTCATTGGTTAAATGTTTTAATAAATTGCCAGCAGAAAAAGTGGCAAGTCCTTCCAAAAATCTCCCGTTCCTACTCAAGGATTTAGAGCTCAGTCTTTGACTTTTTACCACTTAGTTACCCAAGATAAGCTCGGAATTTTGAATGCTTCTCAAGGAGCTGAAAGCAACTGGTTGCTATCATTTGAAAAGGAATAACCATGGGTTGAGGCCGAGCTTACAATAACCAATGCCATAAATTATGGCTATAGCCTTTACAATGTTCAGCTTTATGACACTAAGAGCTTCAATTAAGTATTACGCAACTTAATACAAAATTTCCAAATATCATTGTTACCATTTTTCTGCCCCCAAGATGAAACAGATTCTGAAGTCTTTATCCTGTCTTTTGTGAAATCTAATAAAATAAGCCTACTCAACAACTTGTTATTAATTACTGATTTAAGTAAAAGGTCAATTTTCATTAATAATTAGTTAAAAGGCCAATTTCAATTATGAAGTGAAAGGCCAATGAACTTTCTAATGGTAAAATATTTACAAAATTAATAAGATATAAATAGTAATTAAAAATAAGCTTACGACTAGATCCAAAGTACCAACATACACAATCATGGGCTCTTTCAAATAAGATTGTGCAAGTCTACGAACAGCATATGGCCATGTTGCACTAGAGATAAAATGTAATACAAAAATGTTAAAATGTTTATTAGGAATCAGACATTACTGTTTCCCTAAGAATGCTATGAACCAAATTACCCAGGAAAGACAAACAGTACTTTTTAATGAGGCTGACTTCACAGAAAATATATGGTTCATAATGAACTGCTCAAAGAAGCTACTAGATTAAATCTTCAAATAAGTTTAATAGGTTTATAAACAAAAGATGAAGGAGAGGTATACCTTTCCCATCTATGGGGAACTAAAATGAATTCAGGTGTTAGATTAGTTTTCTCTTGGCCTTTATAAATGGTAAAAAATAAAAATAAAAACCCAGTGTTTTTCATACATTGTGTGTGTGTGTGTGTGTGTGTGTGTGCATGTGCACTCAGTCGTGTCTGACTCGTTGCAACTCAATGGACTATAGCCCGCCAGCCTCTTCTCTCCATGGGATTTTCCAGGCAAAAATGCTGGAGTGGGTTGCCATTACCTACTCCAGGGTATCTTTCCAACCTAGAAATCAAACTTGAATCTCTCGCATCTTCTACATTGGCAGGCAGATTCTTCACCATTGCACCCACCTGGGAGCCCTTTCATACATTGTCAGCAGACAAAACCAAGAGCTTGAGCCAAATAAAAACATTTTAACTGTAATGATGATTGGATATGTAAATTCAGATGTTTCTTCAGTCATATATTATGAAAACAACCACCTTCTGTACTTTCATACTAATTAACAAAGTTTACTTAGGAAACAAAATGAATAAATTTAGTGTATTTCCCCAGTTATATACTCCTCCTTGCTCAGTTTTATCTTGGCTAAAAAGTGTTCTGTGATCAAATAGTCACCTCTAAGGACAGATGGTTACTTTTTCCAACCTGAGACCCCCTATAGAACAGTTTCCCCAGGATGTTTTCATAAAAATCTTATTTTTAATTCAGGAAACCCAACAGTCATTGTTAAACTGTTGCATTGAGTTGCTATAAGTGATAACATATCTTTCACCAACAGATCTCAAAATACTTTTAAGTAAAGCTCTAAAATCAAATGAATTATCTTCTACTGGTTCTACTTTGCAGACTAGCAAATTAAACATATACCTACCTTGTCATAACTGTCTGCCTGTCTGGACGTACATCTAATAAAATCTTCATTATCTGGGGTTCAAATCCCATATCCAGCATTTTGTCAGCTTCATCTAATACCTGCATTAGAAAGGGCCAGATTAGGGGAATTTCCTGGTGGACAAGTGGTTAAGGCTCTGTGCTTTCACTGCCAAGGATGTGGGTTCAGTACCTGGTAGTGGAACTAAGATCCTGCAAGCCACACAGCAAAGCCAAAAAAGGGCTAGATTAGATGTGGACAGTAGCTAACATATATGTTCTTTCCCTATGAATATTAAGATAACTTTCTCATTTCCTCCTCTACCTAAACTATGTGTACTTGCAACACCATTGATTTGTTTGACAACATATAAGTTTCTAAATATACTCAATGAAAATATAATTTAAATGTCTAAAGTATTCATGTGGAATTCTTTTGTACTTACCTGCATTTTCTTACATTTATAAAATATTAAAATGGAATTATCTTTAAAAATGTGTATTTTAACAAACTAGAGGGAATGAGAAGCATTCCTAGGGTTTAAAACTATTGTGAAATGGACAGCCATTCTAAAAGGTTTGATGTGAGCTTCTTCCTCCCAGGGCCCCAAGCCCCTGCTCCAAGATTACCAGGTAGGTTATGCTTTTCAGGTACACAAAGTTATTCATCTGTAGATCATGGAGTCTTCCAGGAGTGGCGATGATAATGTCTACACCTTTTGATAAGTCTTTTATTTGTCCATCTCTATTGCCACCACCATATATACAAACACTTAAAAAAAATACAGAGGTTCATGTTCAGGTGGGGAATACCCCTTCACAATTCAAAATCCCAACGAACCTAAGCCCATTTGGGGTATAAAATTTTTAAAAAGTATATA
This sequence comes from Oreotragus oreotragus, assembly GCA_006410675.1. NCBI lineage: Eukaryota > Metazoa > Chordata > Mammalia > Artiodactyla > Bovidae > Oreotragus > Oreotragus oreotragus. Next base: position 303,761 of record SJYX01014159.1, on the reverse strand, counting down.
AATCAAAAGTATCAGGCTAAGTATAGTCCTGGCCCATTTCTGAGAATGATCCATAGCCATCTACCCACACTGATGTGTCCTACAAGGTCCATGTTCGAATCCTCATTACCTGACCCCACCACCCCAGCTACAGTCAATTTGAATGAAGGGTAATCAATGCCTGGCCACATACTAAGCCAATCGATGTCTTATTATGTGTGAAAACAATGAGGAGGATGTCTAAAGCTACAGAGGATTAATATGCTGGTTCAGGGATGGCCAAAGAAAGCAACTCACCTTTTAAGACCTCTGTACGAGTATTCAGAGCACTCGGCATCCACCTGCAGAGCCAACTCACGAGTTGGGGTGAGGACTAACATGCCAGGCCCATTCCTGGCTCTTTGGAGAAAAAGCACATCAGTATCCATCTCAGGCACACAGGACCTTCGTCCAGTGCCTTCAAAATCGGCAGCAATGAACATCTAAGTCATCAACATGCACCTCTCAGAAAAAGTGGAGAAATAAAAAGAAAAACAGCCTGACCAAAGAATCCTAGAGCCCAGACACGAGCCTTCTCATGGAACACAGCCAGTGCTTTTCTGTATCAGACATTCTCAGAGGACTGTACTCCACGCGGTCATTTGAATAAACTTTCCAACATCTCACTGTGAAGACTTGTGGTTGGCTATTACCTGCTGCTTCCTGAAAATGTTTCATCCATTTATATCCACCCACACAACAGAAAGTGATTTTTCTCTGAGATGAGGCACTGCCCTCAGACCAGAGCAATCAAACATTGCATTTTTTGGAATTCTTATCTACTAAACCCCTAAAGGGTACCCAGGTGTAGAAATTCTTACACAGGTTGGGAGTTGATATGAATAAATCCAGGCATTAAGTAGGACAATGTCTTCCCTGTTCCAGTCTGGGCTACTCCTATCAGATCTATTCCTTGTAGGATGATTGGCCACGCCTGTGACTAGAACAGAATGATAAATATTAAAATAAAAAGTGCATTTCTTTCTGTCAAGGATTTCTCCTCTCCCAGCCCCAAAATTCTCAACATTTTGAGTGCTAGGCAGTGGTGGGTGTGCTGGGAGGATGCTTATAAGAGACAGCTGTCCCTGGTGTTATAAGTTCAAATGACCAGAAATTGGCAGGAGGAGAGGGGGGAGCCAGTGAAATGTTAGAATTAAAGAAAGCCTACCTGAATTGGTGTTGGCTTTTGAAAACCTGCCTTTTGAATATTCCTCATAATTTCAGGGTAACAGTGAAATGCATCCTCAAAATTACAAGTAGGGTTAGGAAGAGGACGTTTCTCACCATCTTTCAAGTCATCACAAATTATATTATAATTTTCCTTCCTTTAAGAAAATAGAACAAGGATTAAGGATTAGTGGCTTTGATCACTTTACTCCCCAAGCAAGAAATTTTTTCAAACATTAAGGGCATATCTAGGAATTCAATGGCAACTGATTGAAATCAGACTGTTGGTTAAATTATAGTAAAAAAGTAATACAAAATAGAAGCTAGTTCATCTTTTTTTTTTTTACCAGAACAGTTCCAGAGAAGAAAAATAATTACATTGTATGCATGAAAGCCAATGAAAATTTCATGAAAAGGTTGAGAACAGAAACTGAAAATTATATGCTTCATGAATCAAAGTCAGATTTGGCAAACACCTGAGGGCCTATAACATTTCACACACATTTCCTTAATTAATCCTCAGCAATCCTTTGAAGTGGGAATTACTCTCATTGGACAGATGGTCTTTAGTTATTTGTCCATTGTCAGAGCCCTATCTCAATCCCAGAATAACTGCTCTGTCTGCTGTACCATACTATCTTAGTTTTATAAAAGATATTAATAGGAAAAAATGTTATCATTAGGACTTTTAGTTCCATATAATAAGGATTTAAAAGTAAGAAATTATTCTACCATTCAGATATCAGATCAATTTTTTATGATTCTCAACAGTTGTAGAAATAATTCTATAAAATTACTGCCGAATACAACAAAAACTAACCATGTCTCTCTTTAAATTTAAACATTAAAATTCAGTTCCTCAATTATATGGGCTATATTTTAAGTGTTTAATAACCATATATGGATAGTAATTACTCTAGACACAAATACAACCCATTTTCCCTCTTTGCCAAAAGTTGTACTGATTAGCAATCTCTAATATATGATTTCAGATGCAACCAAGTTTTCTTTTGAATATGGAAGCTAAAGTTTCAAATGCAGTCATTTAAAGTCTTTTCTGAGTGAGCTAATTTACTAGCCTAATTCTATAAATACTCACTAAAAAGTATTAAAACTAACCCACCTCCAATTGTCTACTTGTTCTTGTGACATTGAACTTGTTTTTTCTGATTCTATGTAAAAGTTTTTCTTAACTGGAGGCAAACCTAGGGGGGGGAAAAAAATTTAAACTTCGACGAGTAATGGGAATTCACATTTTACTGTCATTTACTCAAAGCAATAGAAATCAAACTAAAATATATATCAAGTTTGCCTTGCAGACATGGGGATTTTAGACAGTTGTTCTATACTTTGCCAACCTCTAGATCTCCAATTTTGGTCTGTCTTTCAATTACATTTTTCACCCAAGAAAGAGATCTTGAATAATTAAATACAAAATAAAATAAACCATGCTTCACAAGACACTCAGTCATCACAACTGACGAATCTTTTCTCATAGCAGACTAACTTTCTTTGCTTTGAAGATCCATCCCATTTGTGTTAAGGAATAAAATATTTACCCTTATTCTATTCTCTGAAGATACTTTGTTTTCTTTTTTAAATTCTCATCAGAACTCCACCAACTTAAATCCTTTTTCTGTTCCCTGCTGCTGCTGCTAAGTCGCTTCAGTTGTGTCCGACTCTGTGCAACCCCATAGACAGCAGCCCACCAGGCTCCCCCATCCCTGGGATTCTCCAGGCAAGAACACTGGAGTGGGTTGCCATTTCCTTCTCCAACCTCTGCCCCAAATCTTCTAACACTTGTGTTGTGATGGCATTGGACAGGCTAACCACCGTAGTCACATAGTAATGGTCACTGCTTAACTTTAAATAAATGGTGTTGTTTTTCTGTCTCATTCTGATCAAATGAAGCTTGAATTTACTCTGAAATTCAATGAATAATATGGAACATTATACTTCATATATAATTCCAAGTGAGAATTTTAAAAAATCTGTTTCCTCAAGAACTGTATGTACTTATTAAATGTTTTCTCCCTTTTATTTTGCCCTTCTTGGTTAAGAAACTCCAAGATCAACTTTTGCTCAGTCACAGCAAAATGTTAACTTACAGTTGGCAGGTTTACTCACTTCATTTCCCTTTTGTCTCAATTTTCTAATTTTATTAAACTTTGCAGTGAATTATCTCAAAGAAGATGAGATATCAAATTTTAATCTCCCATTTATAACATAAACCACAACACAGACATAAAAACTATCATGCCCTAGGCACTACTTATAGCATTTCAAATTCTACTGTCATTTTCCATATAGATTTCATTACTAAGAGCAACACTTTTTTACAGAGGCTGCTGCTGCTAAGTCACTTCAGTCGTGTCTGATTCTGTGTGACCCCACAGACGGCAGCCCACCAGACTCCTCTGTCCCTGGGATTCTCCAGGTAAGAACACCGGAGTGGGTTGCCACTTCCTTTTCCAATGCATGAAAGTGAAAAGTGAAAGTCAAGTCGCTCAGTCATGTCCGACTCTTCATGACCCCATGGACTGCAGCCCACCAGGCTCCTCCATCCATGGGATTTTCCAGGCAAGAGTACTGGAATGGGCTGCCATTGCTTTTGCCATTTACAGAGGCTAACAACCTCAATTAAGAGGAACAACAATATACTATAGAAAAATACTGGGATCCAGCACTAACCTGCCCACTTTTTCTCGTTCCATTTCAAAAGGTTTTCTCGGAATTTATCCCAATTAATCAATTTCTGCTCTCCTGAAACATCCTTCATTGCATCTTTTCCATCCAAAAGTTGGACAGCAGCAACACCTGTTAAAAAATTTCACATCAGTTTCCAAACAAACCCTACCAATATAAAATCCCAAGCCATTTTACAATTTTCTGTTTTAATAACACAACAATAATAATGCCTCAAACATAAAATTTAGGAATTTAGTACAACAGTGCCATGACAATTCTGGTCATGGTTTTTCGGTTATTCAAATTTCTGAAAGGCAAAAAAAAAAAAAAAATACTGGAGAAGTTAAAAAGCATGAGAGCCTAGTGTTTGCTAATAAATCACACATCACTAAATCTTTATAATAATCCTGTGTGGCAGATGCTATCCCAGGTAAACAGAGGAAATAGTATCTTAGAGGCTTTTTAGAGGTACTTTCCCAAGATACACCAAGATGCAAGGTTGCTAGCTGAACACAAGGCTCTCCTGGAAATGGCTTAATAATGGCTTTCTCTCTAGTCCAAGTATATTTGAGATTTTTTAAAATATCAAATACTTAAGCAGTTTTCAAAGTTAGTCACATTCCAGGGAAATGACCATAGACAGGAGGCTAGGACTAACCCTTGCTCTACTATCAACAGCGAAGTGTATTAAAAGGTTATCCTGTTTTACTCTAAAGTAAAACTGCTAGACTTAACCACAGATATTAAGTGTTTCAGTTTGAGGAAAAGTATTCTGGATTTCATAGAAAAAATTCCTTCTATAACTAGATTTAATGATGGCAAGCCAAAGCTTTGTTATCATGAAAAACAGCTATGTCTTATGACACTGAATAAAACATTAAAATTTTACAGGGCTCTAGGGGGCAAAACAGACTTACCAAGTTTGGGTTCTGTTTTGTATTCTTCTTGTTTTTTAACAAGATCATCTATCATTGTTTTTGCTTTGCACTGCATTGCCTTGGTGCCAAAGATTCTTACTTCTGCTTCAGGACACCCTCTTATTATCTAGATTCAAGGGGGAAAGCAGGTGAGACAAGTTCCCTTACCATTCCTCCGGCACTCAGCCTCATGTAGTATAAAAATGTAAAGGAAGTACAGGATTGCCTTCAATCACCATCTAAGACACAATGAACGGACTACAGCTTAGATGAGTTCTTAAAAAGAACTAAGAAAAACTTTATCAACTTATCCCACCATATGTTAATAACAGGACAGAAATTAGAGTTAGGAATGACCATAAGTCATCCTCTTTAATGATTTAAGAACACAGAAAATTTACCTGTATTTTCGTGTATGTTGAGCTCTGGATCTCTTTTATATTTAACCCACCACGACCTGTTTTTAAAATAAAAGAATTTTTAAAAAATGAAATCAATTACAGGGAACCTACTACCTACTCTGCCTAAAGAACCTTCTCCAGTTCTTCCCAAATCATCCAAACAAAGGCTCCCAAGTTTCAGTAATTACGTTCAGTTTGTTAAAAGGGAAGCAGAAGCTTTCTATTCCAAATTGTGTGGGTGACAGAAGGCCCCTTTCCCTAGATACAAATAATTCATCATCAGCCTAAACAAAGACTAACTGGATAAAAGAATGTGGATAAATTGGAACCCTTACACAAAACCAAAAAATTCCAATTAAAAAATGTTCAAAGGTCTTGAATAGACCCTTCTTTGAAGATTTACTTATGACCAATGCATGTATATAAAAAATGATTAAATCATCAGATATGCAAATCAAAACCACAATGACGTATCACCTGTTAGAACGGCTCATCAAAAAGACAAGGGTTAACAAGCTGGTGAGGATGTGGAGAATGGGAACCCTTGTGCACTGTGGACAGGAATGGAAATTGATGCAACCACTATGGAAACAGCATGCAGATTCCTTTAAAAACTAAAAATAGAACTACCTACGATCCAGCAATCCCACTTCTGGGAACTGCATACACAAGCATTGAGGGACTTCCCTCGTGATCCAGTGGCTAAGAATCCACCGGCCAATGCAGGGAACATGGGTTCCATCCCTGGTCAGGGAAAATCCCATATGCCTCAGAGCAAGTAATAAGCCCATGCACCACAACTAATGAAGCCCAATACTCTAGAGAAGCCTGCAACAAGCCAAGAGGAGCCCTCACTCTCCACAACTAGAGGAAGTCCCCACACAATCAAAACTAAACTAATAAATACATTTTAAAAATCCTTTTAAAAAAAGAATCAAAACTAGGATCTCAGGATGATAGCTGCATTCTCATATTCATTTCAGCATTATTCACAATAGCTCAGAGGTAGAAATAACCTAAGGATCTGTGAACAGATGCCTGGATGAAGAAAATGTGGTGTATGCATACAATGCAAGTTTTCAGCCTTAAAAGGAAATCCTGACATTTGTGACAACAAAGATAAACCTTGAGAGTGAAATGAGACAATAACAACAACAACAAAAGACCCTGCATATTCCACTTTTGCTGCTGCTGCTAAGTCACTTCAGTCGTGTACAACTCTGTGCAACCACACAGATGGCAGCCCACCAGGCTCCCTCATCCCTGGCATTCTCCAGGCAAGAACACCGGAGTGGGTTGCCATTTCCTTCTCCAGTGCATGAAAGTGAAAAATGAAAGTGAAGTCGCTCAGTCGTGTCCGACTCTTTCCGACTCCAAGGACTGCAGCCCACCGGGCTCTTCCATCCATGGGATTTTCCAGGCAAGAGTAGTAGAGTTGGGTGCCATCGCCTTCTCCAGTATTCACTTCTACAAGATGTCTTACGTAATCAAACTTACAGAAACAAAGCAAAATGGCAATTGCTGGAGGGATGGGGGTAAGGGGGATGATGGGGAAACAGGTGACTGGGGAAATGAATTTTCGATAGGCAAATTCAGTCATGCAAGATGAAAACCTTCTATAGACCTACTAAAAATTGTTCTCACAGTCAGCAATACTGTAAATGTATGTAAACCTTAATTCCAATCATTTCTAAATGATTTTCAAAAAAGGATTTGTAAGACTCAATATATACGGAGAAAAACCCTGTTTTTCAGCAGATAAATCATACTCAAGTTAATACCCTACACCTTCTTATCTAAATTGGCTGTCTTCTTTGTCATTCACTGCCAGGTAAGCTGCCAAAGATTTGACCTTTTTTCCCAAAGATTTCATAAGCCTAAGAGTTGGCTCTCCCAAGTCAGTCTCTATAAACTTAACCTGCCTCTTGAAAAATCTTGAGAAATCTGTATGCAGGTCAGGAAGCAACAGTTAGAACTGTACATGGAAAAACAGACTCCTTTTCCAAATAGGGAAAGGAGTATGTCAAGGCTGTATATTGTCACCGTGTTTATTTAACTTATATGCAGAGTACATCATGAGAAACTCTGGGCTGGACGAAGCACAAGCTGGAATCAAGATTGCCAGGAGAAATATCAATAACCTTAGATATGCAGATGACACCACCCTTATGGCAGAAAGTGAAGAGGAACTAAAAAGCTTCTTGATGAAAGTGGAAGAGGAGAGTGAAAAAGTTGGCTTAAAGTTCAACATTCAGAAAACGAAGATCATGGCATCTGGTCCCATCACTTCATGGCAAATAGATGGGGAAACAGTGGAAACAGTGACAGACTTTATTTTTGGAGGCTCCAAAATCATTGTAGATGGTGACTGCAGCAACAAAATTAAAAGACGCTTGCTCCTTGGAAGAAAAGTTATGACCAACCTAGACAGCATATTAAAAAGCAGAGACATTACTTTGCCAACAAAAGTACATCTTGTCAAGGCTATGGTTTTTCCAGTAGTCATGTATGGATGTGAGGGTTGGACTATAAAGAAAGCTGAGCGC
>SJYX01014159.1:273572-285777 GCA_006410675.1 Oreotragus oreotragus | reverse complement strand
TGGGGATGGGGTGAGCTTCTGGGCCCCCAGACAGTGTGGAAGACGGGTCCTTCCTGAGCCGATAATGCCGTCTTGTGTTTGTGGAGCGATTTATGGATTTTGAAAGCATTTTCCCTTGTGTCATCTGATTTGAGTTTTGAGTGTCTGCTGAACAAGTGTTTGCGTATGGTGGACGAGGGGAAGCCGGGCCTTGCGGGGTCAGGGATGCAGTGGGAATGGCTCCTCATGATCTCAGGGAGGCCTCAGCCGCACCCCAGACATTCTGGAGAGAGCGGGAGGAAGGGTGGGTCTTGGGTGAGGGATCCTAGGTGCTGTCTCTTATACACATCTGGCCCAAGCCAGGCCTTTCTGCAGTGCCATTTTTCTGGCTCAGTTGGTAAAGAGTCTGCCTGCAATGCTGGAGACCTGGATTCAATCCCTGGGTCAGGAAGATCCCCTGGAGAAGGAAATGGCAACCCACTCCAGTATTCTTGCCTGGAGACTTCCATGGACAGAGGATCCTGGCAGGCTACAGTCCATGGGATCACAAAGAGTCAGACTTGACTGAGCAACTTATACTACTATTTTGCCTCTCAGGACCCGTGGGAGCATGATTCCAGCTTCAAACTGCAATTGCTGTACAAAGAAAAAAAACTATTGTCCCCCTCAGGACAGTTAAGTGTAGTTTTAAGGTCATTATAGAATTAGTGGGTCCATTACATTTGATTTCAAAAAATAAAAAATATAACCAAGAGATAAATTTATTCCTTCCAAATTTTTTAGCAGACAAACTTATGGAAATTCTGGAAACTGGAAACAATATATTAAAATTTGCACTCTGACTTTCCCCCTTAAATTTTATAAAACAGCATTTTCCCATGTGGTTAGGCATATGATTCTTCACTATATACTTTTCTGCTTATAATTTGTCTTTTGACTTCATATTTCAGAGGCAAGGCATAGGTGAATTTTTTTCCCAACTTAAAAAAGTTTTAATTCTGTATAATTTAGTAAAAACTACCACTGTTCTTTATGGTGACAGCATTTGGAGCCATGATCTAGAAGTTCCCCTTTACCCTCAAATTATATAAACTTTGATCTATATACTCATACAGCACTGATTTAAAAAAATTATATTGCCATGTAGTTGATTTACAATGTTGTTTAGTGTCGTGTGTACAGCAAAGTGATTCAGTTAAATATGTATAAATATTCTTTTCCAATTCTTTTTCCTATAGGTTATTACAGAGTATAGAGTTCCCTATGCTGTAAGGAGGTCCTTGTTGATTATATATTTTATATATAGCAGTGTGTATATGTTAATCTCAACCTCTTAATTTATCCCTCCCCTCCTCACCTTTCCCTTTTGGAAACCATAAGTTTGTTTCCTAAATCTGTGAGTCTGTTTCTCTTTGTAAGAACTATATACATATTTACACATACTTTCTCTGGGCATATATTAATATATGGAGAAAACCATACTTCAAAAAGATACAGGCACTGCTATGTTCATTGCAGCACTATTCACAATAGCAAAGACACAGAAGCAAGCTAAATGTTCATCAAACTATGAATGGATAAAGAAGATGTGGAACATATATACACAGTAGAATATTACTCAGCCATAAAAAAGAAGGAAAAAATGCCATTTGCAGCAACATGGACGGACCTAGTCAGACAAAGACAAATACCATATGGTGTCATTTATATGTGGAATCTAAAAAATGATACAAACAAACTTATTTACGAAACAGAAACAGACTCCAGCACTGCTTTTTATTTTTTGTCTTTATTTGTTTATTTTTGGCCACACCATGTGGCATGTGGTACCTTCCCCGACCAAGGATTGAACCCACACCCCATGTAGCATAAGCACGGAGTCTTAACTGCTGGACCACCAGGGAAGTCACAGAACTGATTTGTAAAAGATGGAAAATGTTTATGTTCTTTCTGGGAAAAAAAAAAAATCATTTGTGTACATCAAATAGTCATCCATGTTTGTTTTCAAAATGTCCCTGCACTGGTTTAAAATAAGTTTAATTACGTGCCATATACACACATACATATGCATTGCTGTACTTCTGGGCTTCCTATTCTGTTCCACAAAGGCAAGGAGACTGACATGAACTTGTATTTTCAAAGAATGACTGGCTGCTATATGCACAATATGCTTTAACGATGTAAAGATTTTGGAAAGTTGTAACTTAAGAAGCTGTAAGTCCACAAGAAAGTGATTACAAAGGATGGTGATGGCGTGGACTAGTTTCTTAGCAGTGGAGTTCATGAGAAGCAGTCCTATTTGAGATTTATGTTGAAAGCAGAGCTTACCTAACTTATTTAGAGTTGTAAAATGTGACAGAAAAAGAATTGTCAACCTGGTAAATGGGGGTGGCCTTTACTGAACAGGAGAAAACTAGGGGAAGGCAGATGCTGGGTGCAGGTGAAATGAGAGATGCCTGTTACAGTGCAGGTGCCAGATAGAGAGCTGGATATGGTAAATGTTTTACTTCCCGATGATTCTTTGTAGCTTGACAAAGTTGCAAAAGAAAAAAAAAAAAGCAATATCTGAAGAGAGTAAAATGTGTTTGTGATTTTTGAACTAGTAATTCCACATCTGGGATTCTTCCAGTTTTAACGGAAATATTCATAACATGCAAAGAAGTTTTATGTGTGTAGATAATAGTAATAGCTGGAATTTATTGATCATTTGCTATTTGTTTGGCACAATTAAGGGCTTTAAATGCATGAATTCATTTAATTGTCACAGCTCTAAGATGGAAGGACTTTTCTCACCACCACCCCCATTTATTGATGACAACTGAAAAATGGAGAGGTTAGACATCTTGCCCAAGGTTGCACCCACCTAGTGAGTGTAGCTGGAGTCAGAGATTGTACAACGAAGGGTAAGCGGAAGTGGAGTAGGCTCCAGGATTCAGAGCAACTAGTCATTGTTGTCTGCAGAATGTCACAGGCAGTCTAAGTGTGCAAGTACATCGTCGTGCATAGTGGAAATTATCTGTTGAACTAGGAAAATAGTGTGAGCTGGAAATTGTGCTGAGTTCTCTGCATGCAATGTTTATTTAATCTCCTACACGCTCCTACAAGTATCACTATTTTTACTGTCCACATTTTACAGAGGAGGAAGTCGAGGAACAGAGAAGTTACATACACTTCTCCAAGTCACAAATCCAATAAGCGGCAAGGGTAGAGCTGAAATGCACATTTTTCTATTCCTTCCATAAACATTTCATGCCAGGAATGTAGTAGGCATACCTAGAGGTAGAAGACTTGGTCTCAGTTCTCAATGACCTACAGCCTATCTGAGCAAACAAAAGCAGATCCAATTGTCCTTTTGATCCCTTAGTCCCCAGAGGCTCCTGTGGACTGAGTTGGAAAGCCCGGGGCAGCACCGCCAGGGGCAGGCGGGGCCAGAGCAGAGCAGTCCTCCGGAACACTTGGGTACTATGTACAGGGGCTCCTCCACTCGCCACAGGCACACCCTTGAGAATCCCGGCCCCCTGACACCAGGTCTGGCCTGATACTAGGCTACTGGGGTGGCCCAAGCCCTGCGCCAAAAAGCCCAGCCCCCCTTCCCCCCCCCACCTGATAAGAGCCTGTCTCTTATACACATCTAGATGTGTATAAGAGACAGCCCCCACCCCGCCCCCGGGGAGGCTTCGCGGGTTCCGACGGGCTGTGGTATCCAGAGTCCACTGTGGGGACACTGTGGGGGCCTCGTCCCAAGAGGAGGAGTATTTATCTGTATTCGTGTGCCAGGCACACATCGACCTGCGCCTTCTTCTCGACTGCTTCCAAGAACACTTGTAAAGCAAGTGGTCTTCGACCTGCCCATGGAGCAGGTGGAAGAGATCCTAGGTGAGTTCCAGGCGGGGCACGCTCCACCTCCCGCGCTCCCAACCTCGGGTACAGTCGTTTTCCCGCGCCCAGAGCAGTCCGGCTTGTGCCCTCCCCGCCGCGCTCACAACCCAGGCACCAAATCCTGCACTTCGAGCAACTGACCTAGATCCCGCTGCAAATGCAAACTCTGGACCCCATGGACCTGGCTGGGATCTCGATTCTCCTGCCGCCCTAGAGACAAGCTCAGTCCACTGTCCTTTGCAGAAGGAGGCAACTGCTCCTCGCTGGAACGTGGGAAAAGGCTGCGCACTCCCGGCCTCTGGGCAAGTTCGAGGACGAGGACAGGTAGGGTGGAGATAAACTGGGAGTGTGGCCTGAGACGGCAGCCCTATTCGCCTTTCCGCGAGGTGTTGGGAGCTTTCCAGGGTTCACGATTACTCCCTCACTCCACTCCGTGCGCTCTGCCAGGGGGAAACACCTCTACAAGGTCCCTGAAGACCTCGTGCGAGGTAAGATGGAAGGGGGGAAGTCAGTGTGTCCCTCTGCCCCGCTCCCACCCTCCTGTGTGTGCTCACTCAGACGGGTCTGCCTCCTTGCGACCTCATGGACTGTATGTAGCCCGCCAGTCTCTTCTGTCCATGGAATTTTCCAGGCAAGAACACAGGAGTGGGTTATGCCATTTCCTCCTCTTCGGGATCTTCCAGGGATTGAACCCGCATCTCTTAAGTCTCCTGCATCATCGGCAGGCGGATTCTTCACTACTGCTGCTACCTGGGCAGCTCCTTATAAGAGATTGCAGACATTTAAGGGAAAGATTTGTCTGTCTTGTTCTCACCTGAGTCTGGTGTCCCAGCTGCGCCCACCCTCCCTCCTCTGGAAGAGCAGCGGAGGCTTAAACCGGTCTTCTGGTGGGAAGGAGACGGAGAAGGCCCTTGGCCGCATCTGATCCTCCCAGATCCTCTGCGGTCGGTGTGGTTCTCCAGGCTCTTTTAGTTCACATCTAGTTTTCGGGCCCTTGGGCTATGCTGACAGAATCCCATGCCTGTGAGGCGGCTCGGTTTAAAGAGAGTCCCGGACTACTTCGGGCAAGCCTGGGCTCCTGGGAGCCGAGGCGGGTAGCCAGGGCCTGTCAAGTCGTAGTTCCCAAATGGCGTTTCCGTCTATAGGTCAACTGGGGAAATTCCTGATCTTGATGTGGGAGTGGCCCAGGTTCAGCGGAAGCAGTCACGAGCCTCCAACGGGTCTCAACGTGGACGTTCCCTGCAATGGTCGCTTGCCCCAGGGAGGCCTCAGGGCCCCGGGTTGCCCACTGGCCACTGTTGAGGGGGGAGGTTAAACATAGCCTCATTCCAGGGCTAGGAGTGGCATTCCGCTCCCCTGCTCTCAGATCTTGGGACCGGTGTGTAAAGTGAGGAACCCGTTTTTAAAGCCAGGTCATGCTGCTGCTAAGTCACGTCAGTCGTGTGCGACTGACGTGGGATCCCACAGACGGCATGATGACTCCAGGCCAGGCCTACCTCTTCTCTCCTACCCTTGACCCCACCCTCTAGGGAAACCACTTTCCCTCCAGCCGGTCAGAACAGAAGCGCCCTAAAAAAACTCTCAGATCAGCGGGGAGTCCTAAGTGAATCGATTTGCACTAAGCAACAATGAAATCCAAAGCAAAGCGGGGAACTGCGAGCACTTGTTTCCGACTTACTGGGGGCCCATATGGCTGGATTTGGGGCTTGTAGCCCGCAGCCAGGCTCGCCCTGCAAAGGGCCGGAGGCTTGGAGGGTGCCTCGGCAATAGGGTTCAGTTTCCTCCCAGTCTCGAGGGCTTTCCTGGCCACCTCCGGTCTGAGCTGCCCGCACAGGATAGAAGGGCAGCCAAATTAGAATCAGAAGCACTTGATATGACGTTTAAAACATGCATGCGACATCCACATCCCACAGCCCTAAAAAAGGCCAGGAGGCGGAACTCTGTCCACATGCGGGGTGTATGGATGAACGCTAAATGGTTCTCCCGGAGAGTCTCGGTTTTCAGAGGCGCAGAAGTCAGCTTCAGGGGCTTTTCGGGAAGGAGACGGGCAAAAACTTCCCTTCCCTCACAGACTTAAGAAGAGGCCTGCCCCCCCTCCCCCACCCCAAGCCTCTCTCTTGCGTCCTGGCTGCATCGAATCCATTGTGTCCTCGAAGCACCTTGGATCTCTCTAGATGAGTGCTGAACCAGCGCTCCGTTTGGGGGAGGAGACCCCACCCTGGCCTGAGAGAGGAGGAGGGATGGTCCTGGAGGCCAGGAGGCATGAGGCAGCAGTGCTTGGAGGATGTCCCAGCAGCACCAGCCGGTTGNTACCCCGGGCTACATCTTGAATAGGCAATAGGAGGAGTTTTGACCTGCTCTTGCTCTTAAGTGAAAGAGGTTGTAATATGCCCAGTACTCATGGCTAGCTGTTGGCATCTGGCTCTGCGGGAAGGTACAGATAGTGATAATGAAGTTGTGGAGGTGAGTAGATGGTAATCAGCTGAGCAAAACAAGGTTCTGACTGGAATTGCTGCCAGAATGATTCAGAGTTGGATGGTTATATAAAGAAATATAAACAAGAGACTTTAGAAGAAGCCTGGGTTTGCTGTTATCTTCAAAATGTCCTTATATTTTTGTGATTCTAATAATCTTGGCTACTGCTTTTAGTGAGTCAATATTGGCTAATATTTGTTGAACACCTTGTGAACCAGGCACTGTTTTTAAAAACTGCTATGTATTCACTAACTTAATCCTAACAGATAGATATTATAGGTACTATTATCCTCTTATTACAGCCGTGGACACTAGTAGTTGGTAGAAAATGAATCTAAAACCAAGGCCGTCTGTATTCAGAGCCCACATTCAGCTGCTGTGCTTTTCTATAACGGTTCAATGCACTGCTGCTGTTGCTGCTAAGTCGCTTCAGTCGTGTGCGACTCTGTGTGACCCTATGGACAGCCGCCCACCAGGCTCCTCCGTCCACAGGATTCTCCAGGCAAGAATACTGGAGTGGGTTGTCATTTCCTGCTCCAAGAAATCTAATGATAGCTGAATAATTCCCCATTCTGAGCTACTGTTGAAAGCCGCTCTGGGCACCTACGCGGCTAACCACGTAACGCATTCTCCTGCTCAGTCTCTTGGTTCAGACCTGGACGGAAAGCTGGGTCTTTAAATCTTCTGGCTCTTTAGAGCTCTGTGGGGTATCAGTTTGCTCCCGCCCCTCTCCCACCCAGAATCCCTGCAACCGGGAGAAGTAGCCTGCTTAGGAGGACAGGTGTTCGGGCTCCGGGAGCCACCGCCTTGGGCAGAGCTCCTTCTCGGCCTCCAGGCGTGGTGGAAACTGCCTGCCCTCCCGACCCCGCAAAGCGGCTGGGCTGCCAGGATTGGGGGAGGCGGAGAAGCGAGGACCCAGTGGGTTTCCCGCAGCCCCGGGGCGGAGAGGCAAACGAGGCCTTTCTGGGCGTGATGGCAGCCACTCACCGCCCAGGGGCGGGTTCCCTTCGGAGAACAGCTGACCAGGGAAGGCAGCTGTCGAGCAGGTGGATTGCGAGGGGGTGCTGCTCGTGTCTGAGAAGGGCAGATTACCTGGGTCTTATGGGTGAGGATAAGAGCAGGGTGCCAACCTGTCCACAGCTGAATTGAACACAGAGAAGGCAGTGAACACAGATGTCAGAGAAGAATTCAGCACAAGTGTGTAAGTGCTCAGTGAAATAGAAATATTTCTTTCCTACAGCAATGTAATCATATCTATGGATTCGGCTAATAATGCTTTTAAATATTTATTGACTTAGGCAAGTAGCTAGATCTTGCTTTCCTTAAGGTTATGTCTTCCACAGTTGATTAAGTTTTCTCAGAAGTCTTTGAGGGGCGGACTGGGGACAGAGAGCTGACACAGACTCTGAAAGCCCCATCCCAGGTGACCCTATGCAACATGCTTTCTCTCTTCCGGGCTTTTTCCTACCTCGTTCTTAATTCTTTTGCTCAGTATTAATTTTATTTTACTTTTCCTTAACCATCAGCTCTTGGTGTAATACAAATGCTCAACCATTTAGAATTTCATTTACAGAAGTTATCTATGCCCTATTTTGTCTTGGAGTTGCTCTTTTTCTAAGATCATGTGTTCATTTCATGGTTCCTGTATTTCCTCCAATTTTGAAAGACTGAAAGCATTGAATATTGGACTCTAGAGTGCAAGATATACCATTGACTATGTTACTAGCTTTATATATATATATACATAAAATTTAAATATTTAAACTTTAAATCCTGTACCAAAACTATTCCATACCGAAACTGAGAACTATAGCTGTTCCCAACTATAAGGGAAATTTAAAAATATTATTCATAAAAAGCCTCAAGAACATGGCAGATTTAAACACACAGCATTTCATAAAAAATGCTGCCAAAACCTCTCGAGTGACAGTAGTTGAACCAATTAGCATTCCCACCAAAATGAGGACTTACTTGATTATTCAGGCACACAATCCAGGGTGTTACTGACCATCACCAACTCCCAGAGTTCACTCAGATTCACGTCCATCGAGTCAGTGATGCCATCCAGCCATCTCATCCTCTGTCGTCCCCTTCTCCTCCTGCCCCCAATCCCTCCCAGCATCAAAGTCTTTTCCAGTGAGTCAACTCTTTGCATAAGGTGGCCAAAGTACTGGAGCTTCAGCTTTAGCATCATTCCTTCCAAAGAAATCCCAGGGCTGATCTCCTTCAGAATGGACTGGTTGGATCTCCTTGCAGTCCAAGGGACTCTCAAGAGTTCTCCAACACCACAGTTCAAAAGCATCAATTCTTCAGCGCCTAGCCTTCTTTGGGGTCCGGGTCCAAGTCTCACATCTATACATGACTATTGGAAAAACCATACCTTTGACTAGATGGACTTTTGTTGGCAAAGTGATGTCTCTGCTTTCTAATACACTGTCTAGGTTTGTCAGAGCTTTTCTTCACTTTTTTTTAAATTTCATGGCTGTAGTCACCATCTGCAGTGATATTGTAGCTTCCGAAAATAAGATCTGTCACTGTTGCCATTATTCCCCATCTATTTGCCATGAAGTGATGGGACTGGATGCCACCCGTTGGTAGGAACCACACAAATAGAAAAGATTGGAAGAAACCTATCACTAACTTTGGCAGAAATTACTAATTATACCATGTCTGCTCTAGATGGAACAGAGATCAGTTTCTCCACTCACTGGCCTGAGTAATGATGGACAACTGCATTGCTTTGGATTCCTTATTGGCTGGTCATGGTGCTGTCTGTTTCATTGCTCATATTTCTTGTTGTAGCATGTGGTCAATGAAACAGGCAACACGGAACGGCTATGTATCGCCTTAAGGAAAAAGCAAATGACTCTCATGGTCTATTGGGTTTGTTCTCTTGGCCTAGCTGGAGCAGTTGGGGTACTGGTTCCAAATCTTTTTACAGGAATCAGTAGTTGTTCTTGTTTTTATCATAGTGGTCATATGTTGATCCACTGTAATTGTTAAAGAGAAACCAAAATTGAGGCCGAGGCCACAGTTTGAATACAGCCCTAGACCAAACAATGAAGGGTCATTCAATTAAAACTTAGAACTGTTCTGATTTCTCTGAAATGCTGACTCTGACCTTAAACAAAACTTAAGCTTTATTCATGTTGGTATAATCTAGCTAATCAACTACAGTTAACAAAGTGAAATTGCTCAGTCATGTTTGACTGTTAGCGACCCCATGGACTGTAGCCTACCAGGCTCCTCCGTCCATGGGATTCTCCAGACAAGAATGCTGGAGTGGGTTGCCATTTCCTTCTCCAGGAGATCTTCCCTACCCAGGGATTGAACCTGGGTCTCCTACATTGTAGGCAGACGCTTTACCGTCTGAGCCACTGTGAGTGCTCTAGAAAGAATGTAAGTTTCTGGCAATTACAGTCACAATACATGATACACGGTTGTTCCTCCTCATGCTTCACAAGCTAAGCTGTAACTGCTCAGTGTGGAGCTTCAAGCCTGTTTGTGAACAGTTTCTCACTCAGTAAAATGTTCATCTCAAGTAAAGCTCTCTGAATTTTCTTTTGAAACATTCTATCCAGAGTCTGAAGTGCTTCTACATTCATTCTCTCATCAGATGATCTCCATGGTGACAGAACAAAAAGGGCAAGCAGATCTTGCAACACAGTTGACCATGAAGACAGAGAAGCAATCTCCAAGCACCGAAGATCTGGGTCTTCAGCTGTCCCTGAATTCACCTGCCTCCAGCACATGAGAGAATGGTCAAAAGCAGGGACCAAGTTTAAATGTACAGACAATGGCCAGACCAAACATAAAAACAGAATTCTGATTCACATTCTGCAGCACTCAGTCCAGGAAGGCAAACAATGCCTATGACAATCAACACAAGAGGCCAGGACTTGATTAATGACGGACAGCTTCACTCATTTTCCTTTGGGATCAACCGAGACCCAGCTGGGAAAGTCAAATATGCACCCCTACTCAATCACATACAATGTTCTGCTTCCAGTTAGCCCACCTACAATTTCCCAGGCCAACACCTCTTCCTTCAGGCATACCTTTTTTCCATTTTATATAAACTTTTCCCTCTCCTCTGTCCGCTTTTGAGACTCTGCCAACACAAATGATGGTAACTAACTCCCTTGCTATAGCAACCTCTTAATAAAAAGCCTTCACTTGTTCCCATTTGGATGATCTTTATTTCCCCACAAGATAACCCATGAGTTGATTTTTTTTTGAAGTTGTGGGACTAGTATTATTGATCATTCATTTATGCTATCCTCTCTACCTTTGTATATGTTTGAAATTTCCCACAATAAAAAAGTTAAAATATTTCAAAAGTGTCAGGGTCATTAAACAATAACAGCGGAGACTGATTCTATATTACCTAAAAATACATTATTGGGAAAAAACTGGGAAATTGAAGTTAGATCATATATTAGACAAGAGTTTAGACTAATGTTAAATTTTCTGAGTGAACAGTTTTACATGGTTACATAGGACAATGTCCTTGCTTTTAAAAGGTAAGGGTGAAGTACTTGAGATAAAGTCATGATGCCTGCCACTTACAGACATTTCATGAAAAACTATGTGGAGGTAAAAAGAGAAAATAAACTAAACAAAACATTAACAACTGGTGAAACTCAATGAAAAGTACAGAATGTAAATTTAATGTTCTTAGGTTTTTTTTTCCATTGGTTTAAAGTTTTTCAAAACAAAAAAGTTGGTGGGAAAAGAGCACAATAAAATACATGTATTATGTTGCTACAAAAGTAATTGTGGTTTCAGACCATGCATTTTAAACCATAAGTATGCTCAAACATCTTTATTAATCAAAATAGGAAGCATTACAATCAACACATTTTTGCCAGTGAGAAATGTTTGTTTATTCCTGTAGCATAAAAATCTGCGCTTCAGGATTCGAAGAGCTCTTGGAAAGGATTTTCTGCCTCCTGCTAGTTGTGGAAGTCTTTTCTCTGCAAAAAGTTGTCAAGATGCTTGAAGAAGTGATAGTCAGTTGGCAAGAGATCAGGTTAACATAGTGGATAAGGCAAAATGTAGCCCAATTCACTCAACTTTTGAAGTGTTGGTTGTGTGATGTGTGGCCAGGCATTGTCATGGAGAAGAATTGGGACCATTCTGTTGACTAATGCTGGCTGTAGGCATTGCAGTTTCTGGTGCATCTCATCGATCTGCTGAGCATACTTCTCAGATGTAACAGTTTTATTGGGATTCAGAAAGCTATAGTGGATCAGACTGGCAGCAGACCACCAAACAGTGACCATGATCTTTTTTTTTTTTTTTTTTTTAGTTAAAGTTTGGCTTTGGAAAGTGTTTTGGAGTTTTTTCTCAATTTGACCACTGAGGTGGACACTGCTGATTGTCATATAAAATCCACTTTTCATCACGTCACAATTCAATCAAGAAATGGTTCATTGTTGCTGTGTAGAATAAGAGAAGATGACACTTCAAAATGATAATTTTTTGTCAGCTCATGAGGCACCCACTTATGGAGCTTTTTCATCTTTCCAATTTGCTGCAAAGACCAAATGAGGGTAGAATGGCTAATGCTGAATTCCTTGGCAACTCCTGTAGTTGTAAAGGGGATCAGCTTCGATGATTGCTTAATTGGCCATTGTCAACTTCTGATGGCCAGCCACTGTGCTCCTCATCTTCAAGTCTCTCCTCTCCTTTGCAAAATTTCTTGAATCACCACTGCACTGTATGTTTTTAGCATTTCCTGGGCAGAGAATGAAACAGTTGGCTTAAAGCTCAACATTCAGAAAATGAAGATCATGGCATCCGGTCCCAACACTTCATGGGAAATAGATGGGGAAACAGTGGAAACAGTGTCAGACTTTATTTGGGGGGG
>SJYX01014159.1:226757-273053 GCA_006410675.1 Oreotragus oreotragus | reverse complement strand
ACCAAGGATGAGATGGCTGGATGGCATCACTGACTTGATGGACTTGAGTCTGAGTGAACTCTGGGAGTTGGTGATGGACAGGGAGGCCTGGCATGCTGCGATTCATGGGGTTGCAAAGAGTTGGACACGACTGAGCGACTGAACTGAACTGAACTGGGCCAAATGTGTTGTTAATGTTGTGAGTTGTCTCCACTGCTTTACAATCATTTGAATTCAAATAAAAACACATCACTGGAAAGTTTGCTTTTTTGTTTAACATCATTTCGATAGTGTAAAATAAATATAAACAGCAAGTAATAAGTCATTAGCAAGAAAAGACAAAGTATGAAATGTGCATTAAAATGATATATAACATAATCATATTTGTTTAAGAATGTATTCCAATATCAAACAGAAAAGTTCAACAATGCAAAATTGCAATTATTTTTGCAGCAATCTAATAATATTACAACAAAGTAAAAGCAAAAATTCTCACATTCTTACCTACATGTCTTCTTAATGGAAACATGAAAGTGAAAGTCACTCACTCTTGTCCAACTCTTTGCAACCCCATAGAATATAGAGTCCATGGAATTCTCCAGGCCAGAATACTGGAGTGAGTAGCTGTTCCCTTTTCCAGGGAAACTTCCCAACCCAGGGATCGAACCCACATCTCCCCAAAACTACTAATAGTTAACTACATAGGGACGGAGGGGACAGGATAGATAATAGGGGATTGCAAACTAGATTTTTCAGAATGTACACTAACCATATTTTTAAAATGTACTTTGTAAGTTATTGTTATATTCTAAATAGCTTGTCAGTAATGATTTTCATTTCTTACTTTGCCTGAATATTATTTAGTAGTGTGGTATAATATCTCCTTATTCATTAATTTATCCATCCAGGGGAACCAGTACGTAGTTACTGTTTGCAGATGCTCCTAAGGATTAGAAGACTGTCCTCAACTGTTCAGAACACAGCCTTTATTGCATTCATTTTCTACATGATTGCTTCTAGTCTGAATGATTTAATATCACCTTNAACTTCCCAACCCAGGGATCGAACCCACATCTCCCCAAAACTACTAATAGTTAACTACATAGGGACGGAGGGGACAGGATAGATAATAGGGGATTGCAAACTAGATTTTTCAGAATGTACACTAACCATATTTTTAAAATGTACTTTGTAAGTTATTGTTATATTCTAAATAGCTTGTCAGTAATGATTTTCATTTCTTACTTTGCCTGAATATTATTTAGTAGTGTGGTATAATATCTCCTTATTCATTAATTTATCCATCCAGGGGAACCAGTATGTAGTTACTGTTTGCAGATGCTCCTAAGGATTAGAAGACTGTCCTCAACTGTTCAGAACACAGCCTTTATTGCATTCATTTTCTACATGATTGCTTCTAGTCTGAATGATTTAATATCACCTTACTAGTTCATTCTCCTCATTTTGACCACTTTTTTCTATCTTTGAGGTACATTTTGATATTATTATTTGGTACAAAAAAAAGTGCTTTGTTACAGTTTTCATTGCACAGAGATTACATCTTGAGAACTGAAGATTACATGAAGTGAAGAACAGAGATTCTCAATGAGAAATTACAAAACCAGACACTCCCTGGTGGTCTAGTGGTTAGGATTTGGCACTCTCACCACCCCAGCCTGGGTTTGATTCCCCATCAGGGAAGCCTGTCTTCAAGATTTCCTGTTGGCTCAGATGTTAAAGAATGTGGGAGACCTGGGTTCTATCCCTGGGTTGGGAAGATCCCCTGGAGGAGAAAATGGCAACCCACTCTATTATTCCTGCCTGGAGAATTCCATGGACAGGCTACAATCTATGGGGTTGCAAAGAGCTGGAAACGACAGACCATCTAATACTTTCACTCACATACTTTATTGACTGACCCCAAATACTCTCAGAATGGTCATTCCAGGGCTAAGCAAGAGAAAATGAAAGCAAGTGCAGAAAGTTCAAATAACTCGTATTCGATCATACCACTAGAAAATATTGGAGCCAGTATTCAAGTCATGCTCTCTCTCCCACCAGTCCGAGTCAAATCAGCAAGCTTTAGAGGTATAAAATGATGGAACTGATTAACCTTGGCAGATTCAGCTAAATCCTAAAAACCTTGCAATTCTGTTTTGAAGCTGACACAGATCAGCTACTAAAACTCAAAGTTCACCAAGTGTAGGAAACAATGTGCATTCTCTGTATAAGACTGCAAATGACTATACTTCCAAAATAAAACTAAATCAGAAATAAACTTTGCCATCCAGATGGGAATGCCAAAGGAATTTTTCATGACCTTGCCTTTCTCAAGTATGTCTTGACCTAATATTAACTACCACAAACCAGCCTTGTGGCTAACTCATGCTACATGTAGAAGTCTGAAATTTTTCAGGGATAGAATTTGAAGAGGCCTCAAGCTGGATGCATTCTGAAGAGAATGGCTCAAGGAAAAATATTAATAATTTATAAAAAGATGAAATTATATCTATACTATGCCCAGCTTAAAAAATTAACCCCAGGTGGTTCAAGAATTTTAAAGTTATGGTAGAAACTTGAGCATTCTTAGTGGAAAGTATACAGAATGTCTTTAGACCTCAGGGCAGAGCAGGACTTAAGAAAGACACAATGAACTTACATTAAAGACTGATAAATCTGACTATATTAAAATTAAGAACTGTGTTCCTCAAAAACACCTTAAACAAGGTGAAAAGACAATTTAAACTAGAAGACATCCACAGTATACATGATTGAAAAATAATTAGTAAGACTGAGGGAGAATATATGAAAAGGAGAACTTACCCATATTACTTTATATCCTCATAAATAGCTTTTCTTTTTTTACAATATGCATGTATTATTATGTTCATTTTAAAAATTAAATTGAAATAAAATTTTCCAGTAAAGCTAGATTCAATATTTCCTCTTGGATTACTGTTAAGGCCTAGATGATGCAGATGAAGGAATTCAGTACATTAATACCATCCCCCTTACATAAATGATCAACATCTTTCATTAAAAAGATGTAAAAAAAAAAACACATCCTAACTAATTCTAAGTGTACAGTCGTTTGTACAGCAGATGCTATCTATACAACAATTACCAAACAATACTTGTAGAAATGCACTATGGAGAGAACAGGAACACGCGCGGGCTACTCACACAACCTTCAGGACAGTAATTTCCTGTGGGGAGAGAGGAAAGGTCTCTAGTGACATCTGTTTTAAAGAAGAGAGAAGGCAAATGCAGGAAATATTAACATCTTGTTAAATGAGGCGAGGGGAAGGGAGTACATGAGCATTAAACAACTTTTTAAACTGTGAGAAATCTTCACAATTTAAAATTTTAACTAAAATTAAGAACACTGAGAATAAATGTTCACCAGTACTCGCTGTTTGAGGATTTTGGAAGTAAACGACTTTTGTCTCCACCGGCTACATCTCTTGGAACGACCATGTCTGATGACTGCATTTGAGACACGATGCACTTGTAGAAATGATTCTGAAGCGGCAACAAACCAGTCAGAATATAAGAGAGAAGATACGGATTCCAGGAGCCCGCCCGCGGTCTGACCCGATCGGGCCTGGACGGGACCCCGCTTCATGCAATCACACGATCCGGAACTACGGACGCCTCGGTTTCGGCCGTTATTCGCCTGGCGGCGCCTCCTAGAGCCTCCAGGGCTCCACGGCGACACGATGCTAGGGGACCGCGCGGTGCATATGCGGGAGCTCCAGGCGCCCGAATACCTGCGCGAATCTGCGTCCCTGGGCCGCGCTGTGGCTGGGCGCATGCGCACCGGAGGGGGCGGGGCCGGCCGGGAGCAGTAAATGGCCCAGGCTTCGCGCCTCCCCGAGTCCCGCCAGGGCTGCTCTTCTCGCCTGAGGTTGGAGCATGGTCGACGACGCTGGCGACTCCGAGGCCCGCGGGGACAGGCTGCTGGGGTTCCCGCTTCCCTCGCCACGGGTTCGCATCCGGCCGTGGTGGTTTCCCGCGCAGGACTTGAGGAATCCGCTGGTGTTCTTCCTGGAGGCGTGGCTGGCCGACTCGATCTTTGGTGTGCGACCCTGGGCCTAGCGGGCATCTCAGAGCGGTCGAGGGCCCCGAGCCGCGCCGGGTCCCAGGCCGTCACGTCCCTTCGTGGCCAGCGTCTCCTGCCCCTCACCCGCACTCTTCTCCGGCTCTCCTTTCGTTTTCAGGCCCAGACCGAGCCTTGGTTCCAGAAATGGAGTGGATGAGCCAGGCCCTGCTGATGGTGGACGCTGTTGACGCTAGGAACATGGTCCAAGTCACCGTTTACGCGCGGCCGGCAGTCCAGCGTCAGGTGAAGAGCGTGCTTCTGAGCCAGGCGTCGGTGCACCAGGAGCAGCGCGCCCGAGGTGAGGGGCTTGGCACACACTCCTGGGAGGAAGGCAGGGGGAGTTGCCTGGCTTTACCTGACGTCCTTCCAGCCTCCATCTTCCCAAAACTCCTTGCAGTTTCCCAGCTCCATTTTGCTGGTGATCCCTGGGCCTCCCTTGAGAGAGGAGTCCAAGCAGGACCCTGAGAAAGCAAAGTTGAGATGTGCATTCAGACACCTACCTGCCGGTGCTGGCCTCAGCTCTGTCAGCCCACTAATTTCAGATCCTAGGTTTAGAGCTTCCAGTCCGAGAAATGATACTGCCAGCACACCCCTTACCCCTTGGAGGAGGAGTGTGAAACCCAGCATTTTTCCTTATCCAGCTGAGAAGATGGAACAACTCGAGGAATTCCTGAAGGCCCAGGCACCAGGTCCCCAGGTGTCCCAGCATCCTGTTGCATGAGTGTTGTCAGGAGCGTGAGAACAGTCCTGCTTCTGCTGCTAATGTTCAAGAGAAGCAAATATCCTTAAATCTCTGCCTTTTTCCCCTCTGTGTCTTGATGAAGTATAGTGGTTTGATTATTTTGCTTCAAACCTGAGTTTGTAGTGCCATTCTAGTTAATAAATGAATTTCATTTTTGTCCGAAGGCATAAAGATCTTTGCTCACTCAAAATTAAGCAAATTTATAAAAGACTGTTCATTCATGTCTTGATGTGAGAGGTGGGTAAAAGGCTGTTAGGTGATGAGTTTCTTTTTTTTTCTTAGTTGTTTCCATTTTGAAGCTATTAACCCTTTTATGATTTCTATAGTCAGACTCAGGCCCCTTACATGCAGAGGCCAGAAATGCAGGGTCAATCAGCTTTGAGTTTCTTTTGCATCACTTGTTCTCAAACTTTAAGAATCACCTTGAGAACTTTCCGCAGCACAGCTTCCTCAGCCCTTTCTGCACTGATTTTGAGTCAGTACATCAGGCCTGTTAATTTGCATTTCTAACAAGCTCTTAAGTAATGCCAACGCTTCTCCTATGAGGCTCTCACTTTTAAGCTGGTATTTGGCTTCAGAATAGCACTCAGTGTGCCATGTGTTTTCTTAGAGTGGAGTCTCTGACCTCAAACATGGGAGGGCATTTCAACATGCAAGCTGAGGTGATCAGCGTTCCTCCCTTCTGCTGGGGCTGTAATTCACCAGAGGAGCCAGGGTCCAGGGCAGCTGGTACACAGAGTGGTGTCCTTCCAGCCAGCTGTCTCCCCACTTCCTGCCCAAGCAGGTGTCCTGCATGGGCTGAGTTGTTTTCCTGTTATCTGTACAGTGATGTGACCAATCTGTGCAAAACAGTCCCAACCCCATGCTGCTTCCACTTTCAGGAAGCAGAATTGTTGGAGGAATGATTGCCAAGAGCTCCATGGTTTCAGACACAAAGTTGGAATTAATTTAGCTCTGGCAGTTTCTTCACCCCTTGGCAGTAAGGGATAGTAGCACTTTGCAAGGATTTTAAGCACACACACAAATCTTGGGCTTCCCAGGTGGGACAGTGGTAAAGAATCTGTGTGCCAGTGCAGGAGACACAAGAGACGCCTGTTTGATCCCTGGGTTGGGAAGGAACAATGGCAGTGGCAATATTGGGACAATAGCAAATGGCAATCTAGTATTCTTGCCTGGAAAATTCCGTGGACAGAGAAGCCTGGCACCCCACAGTCGATGGGGTCACAAAAAGTTGGACACAACAGCCCTCCCCCCATACACCCATACACATACACACATATGCAGGCATTAACTTTACTCTTAGTAAAGTCTTCTTTTATCCACACTCAGAAAAGTCTGCAGTGAACCTTCTTTTATAAGCATATAATAGACTGCAGCCATTAGATTAAAAGACACTTGATCCTTGGAAGGTAAGCTATGATAGCCTAGACAGCATACTAAAAAGCAGAGACATCATTTTGCCGACCAAGGTCTATATAGTCAGAACTGTGGTTTTTCCAGTAGTCATGTACAAATGTGAGAGATGGACCATAAAAAAGGCTGAGTACTGAAGAACTGATGCTTTTGAATTGTGCTGGAGAAGATTCTTGAGAATCAGCTGGACTACAAGGAGATAAAACCAGTCAATCCTAAAGGAAATCAACCCTAAATACTTATTGGAAGGACTGATGTTGAAGCTCTAATACTTCACTACCTGATGTGAAGACCAACGCATTGGAAAAGGCCCTGATTCTTGGAAAGATTGAAGGTGAAAGAAGAAGGTGGCAGAGAATGAGATAGTTTGATAGCATCACTGATTCTGTGTACATGAATTTGAGCAATCACTCGAGATAGTGGAGGACAGAGGAGCCTGACATGCCACAGTCCATGGAGTCACAAAGAGTTGGACATGACTAGTGACTGCACAACACAAATCTTTGATTACAAGTGATACTGAACATTATTCTACTTTGCTTCACATTTTTGTTAAAAGCTTTTTACATTTTTCTTTATTCTTTCCTGTCATTACTTCTTTCAACTCTGAAGATAAGGGTTTTTATTATCTGTATAAGCTTTTACAACAAGTAATGGTCCATTATAACCAATATTGTCTACCCCTTTGCTGCTCAAGTGTTTTGCATACAAAAATTTTATTGTATGTAGTTAAACCAATTACTATTTTCTGTGTGATTTCCCCCTCATCCTCACCTTTTACAGTTAAGCTTAGAAGTGCCGACTTCTCCTTTTGTAGAAATTTGATAAATACTCCTACAGGTATTTATTAGTGGGATTTTTATAAAAACTTTTGGATGTATTTTGACTATTCAACATTTAGAGGAAGAAGGTTGTGCTTGAAACTTATTCCAATTTTCCAAAAATTATCCAGAACTGAGTTACTAAATGATCCTGTTCTCTATTCTTTGTACACATTGACATGTTGAAGTCCTAACCCCAGTACCTCAGCATGTGACTCTGTTTGAAATAAGGTCTTTAAAGAGGTGATTAAGGTTAAATGAGGTCATCTGTGGGCCAGTATGACTTTTATTAATAAGAGGAAATACAGATACTGGTATGTGGATGACCAAAGGAAAGACCAGGTGAGGCCACAGCAAGAAGGCAGCCATCTCTGTAAGCCAAGGAGAGGGGCCTCAGAAGAAACCAAACTTTCTGACACCTTGAGCTTGGGCTTATAGCCTCCAGAAATACTCATTTTAAATAAGATACTTATTTTATAAAAAGTATCTGTTGTTTAAGCCACCTTGTCTGTTATTTTGTGATGGTAGCCCTAGCAAACTAACGCAATATTCAATATCTAAAAAGAGTAGTTGGCTCTGTCATTCTAATTTTCGGAACTTGGAAGTAATTATGTATTAATAAGAGCTTGCGTCACATACCAGACCTTGTGGTAAGCATAGGATGTTTGCAGCCTCAGTAAATTGCTGAGGTCACTCAGCTAGGTTGTGGTGATGCGTGAAATTTGAACCAAAACGTTGATTCTAGCATCTCACATACCTATTATACTTTCCCATGTGCTTTTATTTTTCTCCATGATTGAATTTAGTCCCATTCTCTTTGTGTGCATGTGTGTTTTAAGAGGAGTTAGAATACATTTAATTTGTTAAGAATCCATAGTATTTGTTACTCTGTTAAGGGACGAGACAATTTTTTTTCTAACATGTTGCCAGAATGGAAATACCAACTAGTACCATGTTCAAAAATAGCATTGTTGATTTTTCTGATGACAAACATACTTACATCCTCAATATCTTTAAATAAGGTGATATATAAAGTATTAAAGTAATTATAAAATCTCACTGCTCATATAGTCCCTTTAAGAAGTTTTCTATTACTCCAAATATTTTTCTGTAATTTTAGTAAACATTTTATTGATGTAGAATATTCCATTCATACCAAAGCCATGTATATCCACAGTGTGAAAAGATTCATCAAACAGAACACATCCATTAAGTCAGTAGCCAGAGGGGAAAAAGGCATTAGTTACACTCCAGAAGCCCCTGCTTGCATCCTCCCCAAGGATAACTACTGTTGTGACAACTATAATTGGACTCATTGTAAGACTTGTTCATGTTGCCAGCAGTTATATTTCCATTGTGTGAATAAACCTTAACTTAAGTTTTCCATCCTGTTGATATGTACTTTGATTGTTCCCCATTTGAACTTATAACAAATAGGGCTACTATGAAAATTGTATATAACTGGGTGCATACATATGTGCATTTCTATTGAGTATATATCTAGGACTGAAATTGCCAGGTGATAGGGTGCTGTGTAAGTTCAAGTTGTCAAGGTGACTGAACCAGTTTCCATTCCTTTCAGCAATGTATGAGACTTCCAGTTGCTCTACATCTTTGTCAACAATTTTTATTTTAGAGAATTTAGGTATTAGTGCTATTGAACTGTAATTTTTAAAAATGCACTTAGTTGGTTACATAATATAAAAATGTGAATGTACAATTTACTTTCTTTTTTAACAAATTTTTGAGTTGTGCCACCATCAACACAGGCCAGCTTGGGAACTTTTCCATCACTTTACAAAGTCTGTCATCACTCCTGCCTCCAGCTCCAGGCAGTCTGCTGTCTGTCTCCACTAAGTCACATTTTCTGGACATTTAAGTATTGATAGAATAATATTCTATATAGTCTTTTACACCTGTCTTTATCTAGTTGGAATATCTCTGCTTTTGAGTGGGGGATTTAGCCCATTCTGCTGCTGCTGCTAAGTTGCTTCAGTCATGTCCAACTCTGTGCGACCCCATAGACGGCAGCCCACCAGGCTCCCCCGTCCCTGGGATTCTCCAGGCAAGAACACTGGAGTGGGTTGCCAATGCCTTCTCCAATGCATGAAAGTGAAAAATGAAAGTGAAGTCGCTCAGTTGCGTCCGACTCTTTGCGACCCCAGGGACTGTAGCCTACCAGACTCCTCTGTCCATGGGATTTTCCAGGCAAGAGTACTGGAGTGGGTTGCCATTGCCTACTCCAATTCTACTTAAATGTAATTATCAATATGGTTGAACTTGTCTGCCATTTTGCTTTGTTTCCTATCATGTCTCTTTTGTTCTTTTCCTCTTTCATTATTTTATGTTAGATAAATTTTTATTTATCATTTTAACAATACTTTAAAGAGATTTTCCCCCTCTGTTTTACCTTAGGGATTATAAAAATATTAACTTATTATGTCCTGCTTCACATTAATGCAAAGGGTGGAAGGAAGAAGGAAAAACAGCTGAATAAGTGAAGACACTATGTTCTTGGCTAGCAAAGTCCAGGGTTGCACATTTGTGGTCGGTCTTCTCAGAACTCAGTGCAATTCCAGTTATAATCACAACTACCTTTTTAGGTGCTGAGGCTATAAGATGAGAGGCTTTTTTAGAGTCTGATTTTACATGTGCTTCAGAAGGACCTGCTGCTGCTGCTGCTAAGTCACTTCAGTCGTGTCTGACTCTGTGTGACCCCATAGACTGCAGCCCACCAGGCTCCCCCATCCCTGGGATTCTCCAGGCAAGAATACTGGAGTGGGTTGCCATTTCCTTCTCCAATGCATGAAAGAGAAAAGTGAAAGTGAAGTCGCTCAGTTGTATCCGACTGTTAGCGACCCCATGGACTGCAGCCCACCAGGCTACTCCATCCATTGGATTTTCCAGGCAAGAGTACTGGGGTGGGGTGCCATTGCCTTCCCCGCAGAAGGACCTGAGAAGGCTGTAATAAAGTTTTTCCTTAGGGTCTAGTGAAAAATTCTGATGCTGTATGTAAATAGTGAAAATATATATTAAACTGAAGCATACAGGTGGACATAACAGAAATAACCTGTCACTTATGCTCCATAGCTATATTCTGAAGATTTCCAGAGAGCACATAAACAGCTGACATTGTAAATTTTGATAGCTCTAGTGAGCCCACTGAAAGACACCCTCCACACTAAATGATTCACTACCAACCTGTTTGCACTGCCCCTAAAATGTGCAAGCAGGATTCACTGTTCTCAAACAACCTGCTTTTATCTTTTTCTCGCTCACAGATCCTGTTGTTTTTTGGTGCTTCCTCATGGTTAGATCTAGGTTGTATATTTTTGGAAAAACTATTGGGTAAATCATACTCTGTCTTTCACAGTGCCTCACATCAGGAAGCACATGTTTGGTTTCCACTGTTAATAGTGATTATTTTAAGAGGCCTTGTTTTGATCAAAAGTGTGGAGTTAAGGAATTCTGATAAGGGAAATAGTGCCAACCTCACACCGAGCCGGGGAAGGCAATGGCACCCCACCCGACCGACCCACCCCACCTACTCCCCAATGGACGGAGTAGCCTGGTGGGCTGCAGTCCATGGGGTCGCTAACAGTCAGACAGACTGAGCGACTTCACTTTCACTTTTCTCTTTCATGCATTGGAGAAGGAAATGGCAACCCACTCCAGTGTTCTTGCCTGGAGAATCCCAGGGACGGGGGAGCCTGGTGCTACCAGGGATGGGGGAGCCTGGTGGGCTGCCGTCTATGGGGTCACACAGAGTCAGACACGACTGAAGTGACTTAGCAGCAGCAGCAGCACACAGCCGAGCAGGACGGCCTGGCAAGACTGTTATGTGAGCTCCATGGCTAGCTCAGGTGTCTGTCAACAGCGAAACTTTTTCTTTGGTGCCTCTAGTCAGCCTGTGAACAGGCTGTTTTAGGCTGACTTCTTTACTAAACCTCAGTCATTTTACTTGCAGAAATGTGCAAGTCACTGTTTCCAGAATTCTTCAGGATTAAAAAAAATTTTTTTAGAATTTAAGTAGAGTTGATTTAAAGTATTATGTTAGTTTTAGATGTACAGCATAGTGGTTCAGTGGTTTTACAGCTTATACTCCACTTAAAGTTATTACAAAATAATGGCTATATATTCCTGTGTGGCACAAGAAGAGACTCTTGTTGCCTATCAATTGTATACATAGTAGTTTGTATCTCTTAGTTATATTCCCCTATCTTGCCCATCCCCCTATCTCATCCTCATTGGTAACCACTAGTTTGTTCTCTATATCTGTAAGTCTATTTCTGTTTTGTTATATATATTAGTTTATTTTTTAGATTCCATATACAAGTGATAACAGTATTTGTTTTTCCCTGACTTATCTCACTAAGCATAATACTCTAGGTCCATCCACGTTGTTGCAAGTGACAATTTCGTTCTTATGGCTAAATAATATATCATTGTGTATGTATGTACCACATCTTCTTTATTCATTCTTCTGTTGTTGGACAATTAGGCTGCTTCCATATCTTGGCTACTATAAATAGTGCTGCTGTGAACACTGATGTTGGTGGATCTCCAGTTAGGATTGAAGGATGCAAGTAGAAATTAAAGGCAGCAGTTTGTAATTGAGTAATTTGGGAAACTAATCAACCACTAAGGGGAGGGCTAGATGAAACTAACCATCCTCAGGAAAATCAAGCTGCTAGAAGGAGAAAAAAAGGTGTATACAATTACGTAAAGTGCAAGTTAAACTGTTGAAAGGTGTGTACTTCTTAGAGCTGGAGGGGAGGGGAGGAGGGGAATCAAGAATGTGTCTTAATTCTTCTCTGGTGTAGGCTCAGTTGGACCTTTCAGTCTGTACTGAGTCTTAAATGTTTAGGGCTCACTCAGCCTTGGCTTCCCTTGGCTCTTCTGAAAATAGTTAATAACCTATTTATAAATTCAGCTTTGCATCTTTATTCCCTCATAAACCAAAAGCTTATTTAAAATTGGAGTGGTCATTAGTAGTGACTAGAGGGTCTATGACAGACATACCACTGCCTGCTCTTTAAAATTGGGTTTCCTTGTATTTTTAAAATGAAAATTTAATAGCACCAAATTGATGCGTGCTTTGATTCTTTTTTTTTTTTTTTCCTAACACCCAGCTGTTAACAGTTTACTTCTATTGAGGGGACCAGCATCCCAGTAGGCAGCCAGGAACAGGAAGCCAACCTGACAGAGGTGTTGTACACTTTAAATTTACACAGTGTAACATGTCAAATTACATGTTGAAAAAGCAAGAGTGTTCCAGAAAAACATCTATTTCTGCTTAATTGACTATGCCAAAGCCTTTGACTGTGTGGATCACAATAAACTGTGGAAAATTCTGAAAGAGGTGGGAATACCAGACCACCTGACCTGCCTCTTGAGAAGCCTATATTCAGGTTAGGAAGCAACAGTTAGAACAGGACATGGAACAACAGACTGGTTCCAAATAGGAAAAGGAGTAGTACATCAAAGCTGTATATTGTCACCCTGCTTATTTAACTTAAATGCAGAGTACATCATGAGAAATGCTGGGCTGGAAGAAACACAAGCTGGAATCAAGATTGCCGGAAGAAATATCAATAACCTCACATATGCAGATGACACCACCCTTATGGCAGAAAGTGAAAGAGGAGTGGAAAAAGTTGGCTTAAAGCTCAACATTCAGAAAACTAAGATCATTGCATCTGTTCCCATCACTTCATGGGAAATAGAGGGGGAAACAGTGTCAGACTTTATTTTGGGGGGGACTCCAAAATCACTGCAGATGTGATTGTAGCCATGAAATTTAAAGACGCTTACTCTTTGGAAGGAAAGTTATGACCAACCTAGATAGCATATTCAAAAGGAGAGACATTACTTTGCCAACAAAGGTCCATCTAGTCAAGGCTATGGTTTTTGCAGTGGTCATGTATGGATGTGAGAGTTGGACTGTGAAGAAGGCTGAGCGCCTAAGAATTGATGCTTTTGAACTGTGGTGTTGGAGAAGACTCTTGAGAGTCCCTTGGACTGCAAGGAGATCCAACCAGTCCATTCTAAAGGAGATCAGTCCTGAGTGTTCTTTGGAAGGACTGATGCTAAAGCTGAAACTCCAGTACTTTGGCCACCTCATGCGAAGAGTTGACTCATTGGAAAAGACCCTGATGCTGGGAGGGATTGGGGGCAGGAGGAGGAAGGGATGACAGAGGATGAGATGGCTGGATGGCATCACCAACTCGATGGACATGCATTTGGGTAAATTCCGGGAGTTGGTGGACAGGGAGGCCTGATGTGCTGCGATTCATGGGGTCGCGAAGAGTCGGACACGACTGAGCGACTGAACTGACTATGTCAAGTATGTTTCAATCTTAAAGTGACAAAGAGCACCCCACTCCTGTGGTTACTAATTGGTCGGGAAGAGTCACCAGCACTGCTTGTGTCTCAATAACTTCAAACATCACTGAAGGTCGAGTGACCTGTGCAGGACTTTGACAGGACTGCTGGATTGTCCTGGCCCTTTCAGTATTCCCACCTAGCCAGCAGTTGCTCAAGCTAGGAGTCGCTTGCACCCAGCCGTGAGGCCCGAGTTGAAACCAAGTTTTCGCGTCCCATGTCACTTTGAGTAGAAACATCGCAGACTTGGAAAGTTTTCCCATGAGGGCAGACTCGCCGGCCGTGGAGGTACCTCACCTTGCAAAGCCAGGCGCTCGCGGTGAGGGAGCATCGGGGAAGCTCCTGACCGAGGCAGGAGAGATTGAGGCCCCTGGCGGGTGAAAAACTAAAAGCTCTCACCTGTGTATGGGTAGGGGTCCTCCCAGGTGGCGCCAGCAGTAAAGAACCCGCCTTGCCAATCAGGAGACGTCAGAGATGCGGGTTGGATCCCAGGGTGGGGAGGATCCCCTAGTGAAGAGCATATCAACCACCTCCAGCATACTTGTCTGGAGAATCCCATGGAATAAGGAAGACACAGTCCACAAGATAGTAGAGTCAGATACGACTGAAGCGACTTAGCACGCATGCATCTAGATCGAAAGCAATCCAGAGCGATAGCTGCTGCTGGAGAAAGGTGCTTCTCCCTCCGCATCTCTCTGCCAGTTATTAATAACAGACGTTAGGGAAATTTGATCCTTTATTAGAACTCTTCAGATTCGTGTTTGCAAACCTTTAACAGGGAGTGGCGGGGACCAGGGAAACCAAAAATAAAAAACGCACACCATTCTTTTGTCAGCTTCTGCAGCAGAACGGGACTTAGGAGAACAGGGTTCCAGGAGGGGATTTCACTTGGACCTTGCCTGGCTCTCTTGCTTCTGAGCGTGGAACGCCTTCAGAAACTGGTATCTGGATCCTTCGTAACTTCGAGGAAGCTCTGGGTTCTGGCTTCCCGGGCTGCGCCGGGGGACCGCTGGGTGGCCGCCTCGCGGGCTGCGCCGGGGGACCGCTGGGTGGCCGCCTCGCGGGCTGCGCCGGGGGACCGCTGGGTGGCCGCCTCGAGGGCTGCGCCGGGGGACCGCTGGGTGGCCGCCTCGAGGGCTGCGCCGGGGGAATACTGGGTGGCCGCCTCGCGGGCTGCGCCGGGGGACCGCTGGGTCCCAGTCTCCTGGACTTTCTCGGGTGACAACTGGGTCGCCGCCTGCTGGATTGCGCTGGGGGATCGCTGGGTCCCGGCCTCTCGGGCAGCGCTGGGGGACCGCTGGGTCCCAGTCTCCTGGACTTTCTCGGGTGACAACTGGGTCGCCGCCTGCTGGATTGCGCTGGGGGATCGCTGGGTCCCGGCCTCTCGGGCAGCGCTGGGGGACCGCTGGGTCCCAGTCTCCTGGACTTTCTCGGGTGACAACTGGGTCGCCGCCTGCTGGATTGCGCTGGGGGATCGCTGGGTCCCGGCCTCTCGGGCAGCGCTGGGGGACCGCTGGGTCCCAGTCTCCTGGACTTTCTCGGGTGACAACTGGGTCGCCGCCTGCTGGATTGCGCTGGGGGATCGCTGGGTCCCGGCCTCTCGGGCAGCGCTGGGGGACCGCTGGGTCCCAGTCTCCTGGACTTTCTCGGGTGACAACTGGGTCGCCGCCTGCTGGATTGCGCTGGGGGATCGCTGGGTCCCGGCCTCTCGGGCAGCGCTGGGGGACCGCTGGGTCCCAGTCTCCTGGACTTTCTCGGGTGACAACTGGGTCGCCGCCTGCTGGATTGCGCTGGGGGATCGCTGGGTCCCGGCCTCTCGGGCAGCGCTGGGGGACCGCTGGGTCCCAGTCTCCTGGACTTTCTCGGGTGACAACTGGGTCGCCGCCTGCTGGATTGCGCTGGGGGATCGCTGGGTCCCGGCCTCTCGGGCAGCGCTGGGGGACCGCTGGGTCCCAGTCTCCTGGACTTTCTCGGGTGACAACTGGGTCGCCGCCTGCTGGATTGCGCTGGGGGATCGCTGGGTCCCGGCCTCTCGGGCAGCGCTGGGGGACCGCTGGGTCCCAGTCTCCTGGACTTTCTCGGGTGACAACTGGGTCGCCGCCTGCTGGATTGCGCTGGGGGATCGCTGGGTCCCGGCCTCTCGGGCAGCGCTGGGGGACCGCTGGGTCCCAGTCTCCTGGACTTTCTCGGGTGACAACTGGGTCGCCGCCTGCTGGATTGCGCTGGGGGATCGCTGGGTCCCGGCCTCTCGGGCAGCGCTGGGGGACCGCTGGGTCCCAGTCTCCTGGACTTTCTCGGGTGACAACTGGGTCGCCGCCTGCTGGATTGCGCTGGGGGATCGCTGGGTCCCGGCCTCTCGGGCAGCGCTGGGGGACCGCTGGGTCCCAGTCTCCTGGACTTTCTCGGGTGACAACTGGGTCGCCGCCTGCTGGATTGCGCTGGGGGATCGCTGGGTCCCGGCCTCTCGGGCAGCGCTGGGGGACCGCTGGGTCCCAGTCTCCTGGACTTTCTCGGGTGACAACTGGGTCGCCGCCTGCTGGATTGCGCTGGGGGATCGCTGGGTCCCGGCCTCTCGGGCAGCGCTGGGGGACCGCTGGGTCCCAGTCTCCTGGACTTTCTCGGGTGACAACTGGGTCGCCGCCTGTTGGATTGCGCTGGGGGATCGCTGGGTCCCGGCCTCTCGGGCAGCGCTGGGGGATCGCTGGGTCCCGGTCTCCTGGACTTTCTCAGGTGACAAATGGGTCGCCGCCTGCTGGATTGCGTTGGGGGATCGCTGGGTTCCGGCCTCCTGGACAGCGTCGGGGAACCACTGGGTGGCCGCCTCCCGGGCAGGTGCCTTCTCAGAGCCTGGAAGAAGAGCAAAGAGAGGAAGTCGCACCTGTGTCCCATGCGTTCCACAAACCGTTCGGGCTGCAGGGCTAGGGATCTGAGATCTGAGAACAGGAGGTCAGTTCGCTCTTCTAGATCCCTTGCAAAGAGGAAACCCATCTCCCAGGAGAACTAAAAGGATAAGACCACTGCCCAGGCACAGCCGGGAAGCATCAGGACCTCTCCCAAGAACCCAGGGCCTGCCTAGGGTGCCTTTCATGGTTCCCATCCGCGTACTTCGCGCCCGGAGTTGACGGTGATAGTCAGCCAAATTCATGATCATCTTGGATACATCCTGCTGGTAATAAGGCCGGCCAAATATCAAGATTTCAGCCTCGCCGTTCGGGTCCCACTGATGAACGTGAAGCAGGGTCTGTGACACACACTCGACGTGGGGGATGTGTTCTCCACCCCGGCCTGCGCGGGAAGCAAAGACGTCGTTAGCAGCTGGGGGCGGGAAGGGAGGCGGCAGGAGGGGCGCTGGAAGACAGCCCGGGCCGCAGGAGAGGCCTGCCGAGGACGCGGCCACCCCAGGGCCGAGAGACGGCCTTGGCTTCCCCTCTGGGGCCCACTCACCGAAGATCGCTTCTACCAGCCAGGCCTCCAGGTGAACTGCCTTCGGGCTCCTCAGGTACTCGGAGTGAAACCAGTAGGGCCGCTTAGTGAGGTTACCAAGCACCTCGAAGAGCGTCCCTTCTCGCTGCTGCAGCTGAACGAGCGTCGGAAACCGCTTAGGAGCAGCCATGCTGTGGCCCGCCCTCCTAACAGCGCAGAAGCAGCCCGCGCGCCAGCATTTCTAGGGCCTTTGGCCGGCTACGCCCCACCCCGCGCCCTTCTCATTGGCTCGCAGGCCTCGTCTCGCAAACCGGCAGCTGCTGCTGCTTCCCGGCGGGCTCAGCTGCTCTGAGGCTCCCGCCCGGGCGGCGCCTAAGCCTCCCTCTTCTCTGCGCGCCCCGCGGGCGGCCACGGCCCGGAAGCTGCTGAAGCCGTAACGGTGGACTCAGGCTGGGACAATCCCAGAGATGTTAGGGAAGAGCCACATCGGGACGATCGCTTTCAGAGGCGCGAATCCGTATTTGCAGAGATCCAGGGGCATTTTGGGGGGCTTCCCTAGTGGCTCAGCTGGTAAATAATCCGTCTGCAATGCAGAGACCTGGGTTCGATCCCTGGGTTGGGAAGATCCCCTGGAGAAGAGAAAGGCTACCCACTCCACTATCCTAGCCTGGAGAATTTCATGGACTATACAGTCCGTGGGGTCGCAGAGTCGGACCCTACTGAGCGACTTTCACTTTCAGGTGCATTTCTTGGTGGCCCAGACGGTAAAGAATGTGCCTGCAATGCGGGAGACTCGGGTTTGATCCCTGGGTTGGCAAGATCTTCAGGGGAAAGGAATGACAACCCACTTCGGTATCCTTGCCTGGAGAATCCCATGGACAGAGGAGCCTGGTGAACTACAGTCCATGGGGTCACAAAGTGTTAGATAGAACTTCATGACTGCGTAGGCACACGTAGGTGCATTTCAGACAGTTCTAAGAGGACAAGTTTAGCATTCGTGAGGGGTTGGAATAACTTTTTAATGGAAAAATCTAATTAAAGACATCGGAGAAACAAAAATCTGAAGGAGTGTAAAAGGTATTCAGAGGCCAAAGTAAGCCCCCCCCCACTTCCTCCTGAACCCTGTCCCTCCCCAGATGCCACCGAATTTCCAGCTTCTGCCTTAACTTTGAGAGACTGCTGAACACACCCAACAGTGCATGGTCCACATGGTTTGGATCCCAGAGGAAAATCCCTTGAAACTAACAGGATTATACCTCCATTTCTTGATTTTTTGGTCCAGCTTAAAGCATTACGTATTAACCAGTACTCGGGAAGATGATGCTACACAGCTTTCCCATCAGTCACACGTTAGTCATTCAGTCAAGTCCAACTCTTTGTGACCCCATGGACTGTAGCCCACCAGGCTCCTCTGTCCATGGATTTCTCCAGGCAAGAATACTGGAGTGGGTTGCCATTGCCTTCTCTAGGGGGTCTTCCCAAGCCAGGGATTGAACCCACTTCTCCCACGCTGTAGGCACACTCTTTACCCACTGAGCCACCAGGGAAACCCTTCCCATCAGTAGTTGGGGTATCGTGCTCAGATCCAGTGGCTGGAGGTCCTTGGAATTCAGGTAGGCTCCTTCTTGTATGCTCCGTGGGAGTTCTGAGGCCAAAGAAGTACAGAAGAAATTCACAGGTGTCTGACAGGGTCTAAAGTCTTGAGACCTAAGCTGAGTACGGTGCTAAAGAAGGGCAAAATCCATTCCAAGGGGTCAAGCGATAGAAACTTCTGTGGGAAGGCAGAGCAGCTAAGTGAGCATATAAGTGAAACCCAAGGAGCTGGGCTCCATAGCCATCTTCTCTGGAGGTTACGGAGTCATTCACACAGCAACTAGGAATTGACATGTGAGGTCCTATCAATCTCACCTACAAGAATACAGTTCAGGAAGCATCCCCATGAAAATCTCTGGCGTGCATTCTCTTTCAGTATCAAAATGCTATAGGATGATATTTGTATTCTTTAGTTGGCTTACAAGAGTACTGTCAATTCTGTGTATGTTATTGTCACCTGTGTGTGTGTGTATGTGTCTTGAGATCTTTTACTTCTTTGAAGTTTCAGAATCGGGTATAGAAATGTTTAAGAGAATTGAAACCATAGTATTAGTCCTTGTATTAAATAATAGCTTCTCATTTATGTAAAATCCTAGAATATGCAAGCTAATCTATAGTGATAGAAGTCAGAGAGTGATTGCTTAGGGATGGGGTAAAAAGGGGAAGGGACTGGAAAGAGACACTAGGGTACCCTCCTAGTGTTGGGCTGATGCAATGGGCATTATCTTGATCACAGTGGTGGTTTCACTGGGTGTCTCTATATGTCAAAATTGGTCCAGTTCTACACATTTAAATATAAGCAGTTTAGGACTTCCCTGGTGGTCTAATGGTTAAGAGTCTACCTGCCAATGCCGGGGACATGGGTTTGATCCCTGCTGCAGGAAGATTCCACATACAGCTAAGCTCTTGCACCACAACTCTCCCATCCCAGCTCTAGAGCCCATGAGCTGCTCATGACTAGAGAAAGCCCACAGGCAGCAATGTAGATGCACTGAAGCCAAAAAGAAATAAATAAATAAAGTATAAGCAGGTTTTTTTTTTACTTTAGTTAATCTCCAGTGGTTTTAAAAAAGAAAGGAATCCATATATTGCGATAGCAAAAAAGATCATCTGGCTTTTCTGTAACATGTAAAAATCTGAATGAAATTTTTCGCCAACCCAATACATAGTGTTTTATGTTTCTGTAATATTTTAGATACTTTAACATATTAGACAGATGATTTTGCAATTCCAATTTAAAATATATAAGTAATGGGTTTATATGTGTGACTTTAAAATGAACTCCTAGTTTATATTCAATATACTAATGTTTTGTGAATTTGATTTGTAGGAACTAGTAATTCAGAAAGTGAAAATGTTAGTTGCTCAGCTGTGTCCAACTCTTTGTGACCCCATGAACTATAGCCTTCCAGTCTCCTCTACATGGAATTCTCCTGGCAACAATACTGGAGTGGGTAGCCATTTCCTTCTCCAGGGGATCTTCCTGACCCAAAAGTTCTTGTTATTTGATTGCTTTGCAGTCATTTTGCCGTGTATGAAGATGTTTAGTGAATTAAATTTGTCAGTGATACCTTATGTCATTCAGAAGCCATTAAACATAACTGTTAAAAACTTTCTAAGCTCATCAATATCACAGTACGTTTTGAAAGTAGAACAGAAGATTAAGAAGGACTGGTGGTTTGGTTTTTATAATTTGAAAAAATAAAAATATTAATTTTCAAAGAAGTTTCTAAATTAGAAATTAGAAATGTCTAATTTTCTAAACCCTCCTTTGGGTGCACAGAATTCACTCTCACAGAAATCGCTCAATAACTTTTCCTCTGGTCCTCCATCTTACCCACACACATCAGACCTGGTATCCTGGTGATTCACTATGCAGTTCTGTTAGATCAATAGGCAAGTCTCTATTACTATGGCCTTATAAACAATATTCATAGCTGCATAGAGTTTATTGTAATTTCTAGCAACAAGTTTTGTTTTTATTGATGTTATGAATTGAATTTTTGTTCAGATATTACTTTGCTTTTTTTAAAAATGCTTATTTTTCTATGTACTCCTTCTTTATTCCCAAACTCTCCCAAGCTGTGTGTCTCCCCAGTACTTCCAGGCCCTTTATTGGTTCATCCTGACAGTATTGCTCCTTCAGTCTTTTTTTCCCAAATTTGAAGTGTAGTTGATGTAAACTGTATAAGGTACAGGTATACAATGTAGTGATTCACAATGTTTGAAGATTCCAGCTCTTGCAGACTTAACCAGTTTTATCTAAGCAGCTGCTCTCTGCGGGGAAGGCAATGGCACCGCACCCCAGTACTCTTGCCTGGAAAATCCAATGGACGGAGGAGCCTGGTGGGCTGCAGTCCATGGGATCGCTAACAGTCGGACAGACTGAGCGACTTCACTTTCACTTTTCTCTTTCATGCATTGGAGAAGGCAATGGCAACCCACTCCAGTATTCTTGCCTGGAGAATCCCAGGGATGGGGGAGCCTGGTGGGCTGCCGTCTATGGGGTCACACAGAGTCGGACACGACTGAAGTGACTTAGCAGCAGCAGCAGCTGCTCTCTGGGACCTGCTGTGGATTACTTACCACCCACTGTTGGATCCTGGGCTCTCTGGACCCCATGACTTACTTTTTGTTGTTTTTGTTTATTTTCATATTTTATAGCAGTATTGATAGCATTCAGGCAAAAATATTAAACTGATATACATATGATCATCTTCAAGATGATCCTCATGATATCTAGTGCAAATTATCTCTTTCTTTCTTTTTTTCTGCTGTTTCTGAGTACCTTCCAGGAATCTGGGGATGGGCTAACTGAATTCCAAGAAGGAAGAAGATAATCATAAGCAAGCTGAAGAAAGAAACAGACACTTGCAAGCTGATATCGAGACTGAAATATGAAGTGGCAGAATTCAAAATTATTGTGGTAGCAGAAGCTGGTGTCTAATGTTCTGGGTTAGTTAAAATGAGAAATACAGTTTTCAGGTAGAGTTTAAGAGCAATGGGCCACAAGATATAAAAACAGGTTTCAGGTGAATTTTTGAAATGAGATGTTTTACTTCATGGAGTGAAGGGAAAGGTGGTTTAGTGTTTAGGAGTTCTCCTAGAAGCCTCACAGCTGGCAAATTTCTTCCTGTAATGTTTCTAGATATAATATTGCAGTTCCCTGTAATTCTCAATGGCTATCTGAGTATTTGCCAGATAGATTTCTTCATTCTGAAGTTCTTGAATATTGTACCTAGATGTGAAATGTGTCTTTTTTTAAAAAAGTTATTGTTCATTGTCTCCTCAGTTTGGGGAGTCCAGTTTGGGTTAAAATATTAGTTTTAGAATTTTTGAGAGTAAAAGGATTAACCCCTTTCTTTGCTCTTCACTACCAGCCTTGGTGAAATACTTGGGAGTGTTTCTCTGTCCAGGATGTGGGTGGATTTGGAGAAAGTGGGGGAGGTCAGGTAAGGTTGGGGAACTTGGACTCAGCTGCAGGCTACACGGGGCTCCCTGGCTGCATTCACCTTGAGAACCCCGAGTTTCCCCAACCCAGTACAGGGTCTTTGAGGCAATAATTTCGTTATTTTAGTTCTCTTCAGAGAGAGACGTCCTTACATTTTGATGAAGCAAATAAATCCTCTATCATTTCCTGATGAAGAATGCATGTCTGAAAATATTTTCATTCTATCTGCCCAGTTAATTGGACATCTGGCTATATAAATTCTTGGGTGGAAATAATTTTTCCCTCAAAATCTCATTCTTTGCTTCATTGTCGCCTAGCTTCCAGTGGTGTTTTTGAGATGTTTAGGCCTTTCTGATTTTAATCTTTGGGAAATACTTTTAAATTATTTTGTTCATCATTTTTCCCCTTTTGTTTTCTAGAATTCCTGTTATTCAAAAGTTGGCTTCGAGACTACAGTGCTTCCTTTAAGAAAAAAAAAAAGTTTTATCCCTTTTCTTTACACTGTTTTTGGTTGTCTGGTAAGCACTAAAACACTATTTGCAAGTGGGAGCATGTGGGTTTTTCTCCACTGGACGTGCATTGAGGGTGATGTGCGGGCTCCTTGGATTTTCCTGCCAGGTTCACCACTGAGTGGGCTGCCCTGGGTTCCCTGGAGTGTCCCACCACTCACAGTGAGTCCCTGCACTTGGAGCGAGTNGTGCATTGAGGGTGATGTGCGGGCTCCTTGGATTTTCCTGCCAGGTTCACCACTGAGTGGGCTGCCCTGGGTTCCCTGGAGTGTCCCACCACTCACAGTGAGTCCCTGCACTTGGAGCGAGTGTCCCAGACAATTTTCGAGGTGAATGTCAAGACAGGCCATAGTATTTATCACCATCGACTTGGCTGGCCCTGGAGCCCCCACCTCCGTCACAGAGGAGTGAGGGGGTGGCTCCGGCTAGCAGTGCGGCCAAGCAGGGAGGGAACAGGAATCGGTCCCCAGCCAGGGCCCACTCCCAGCCTGAACCAGCAGGCCTCCAGAACCCCGGGGGTCCCCTGGACGGGACACCGCTGGGCACAGGGAGACTGAGGGACCAACCTGATTCTGGTGATGCTTCTGGGCCAGTGTGGCCAATGGGTTCTCTTACTGCCTCTCTATCTCTTGAACTGGTCCTTAGGGGCATGTATTTATTTCCCTCCTTGTTTGAGACGGAAGGAAAACACTTCTCGGGTAAGTTTTGCAGTGCACAGGCAGGACACGCTTTTCTGTTTTTCTCTCACCTTACCAGCAGGTGGTGCTAATGGTAAAGAACCCACCTGCAAATGCCGGAGACACAGGAGTCCTGGGTTCGATCACTGGGTGAGGAAGATCTCCTGGTGGAGGGCATGGCAACCCACTCCAGTATTCTTGCTTGGAGAGTCCTACAGACAGAGGAGCCTGGTGGGCCACAGTCCATGGGGTGGTGAAGAGCTGGAGAAGACTGAGCAACTGAGCATGCACTATTAGTAGCAGGACCAGCCTAGAGTGGGTAGAGACTTCACAAAGTCCAAGGTCATGAGAAGGGTGGACTTTCACTGAACTTTGGACATACCAGTGGAAAGAAGCTCCTTGCTACACAGTGTGTATTACAGTTCTTATATGTTTAAATACACAATACCTTTCCGAACAAGGCTAGTGGA
The DNA here is from genome assembly GCA_006410675.1 of Oreotragus oreotragus. Lineage (NCBI taxonomy): Eukaryota > Metazoa > Chordata > Mammalia > Artiodactyla > Bovidae > Oreotragus > Oreotragus oreotragus. Next base: position 249,489 of record SJYX01014159.1, on the reverse strand, counting down.
GGTGATGGAATTCCAGTAGAACTATTTCAAATCCTGAAAGATGATGCTGTGAAAGTGCTGCACTCAATAGGCCAGCAAATTTGGAAAACTCAGCAGTGGCCACAGGACTGGAAAAGGTCAGTTTTCATTCCAATCCTAAAAAAAGGCAATACCAAAGAATGCTCAAACTACTGCACAATTGCACTCATCTCACACGCTAGTAAAGTAATGCTCAAAATTCTCCAGGCCAGGCTTCAGCAATATGTGAACCGTGAACTTCCTGATGTTCAAGCTGGTTTTAGAAAAGGCAGAGGAACCAGAGATCAAATTGCCAACATCCGCTGGATCATGGAAAAAGCAAGAGAGTTCCAGAAAAACATCTATTTCTGCTTTATTGACTATGCCAAAGCCTTTGACTGTGTGGATCACAATAAACTGTGGAAAATTCTGAAAGAGATGGGAATACCAGACCACCTAACCTGCCTCTTGAGAAATCTGTATGCAGGTCAGGAAGCAACAGTTAGAACTGGACATGGAACAACAGACTGGTTCCAAATAGGAAAAGGAGTACGTCAAGGCTGTATATTGTCACCCTGCTTATTTAACTTATATGCAGAGTACATCATGAGAAACGCTGGACTGGAAGAAACACAAGCTGGAATCAAGATTGCCGGGAGAAATATCAATAACCTCAGATATGCAGATGACACCACCCTTATGGCAGAAAGTGAAGAGGAACTAAAAAGCCTCTTGATGAAAGTGAAAGAGGAGAGCGAAAAAGTTGGCTTAAAGCTCAACATTCAGAAAACGAAGATCATGGCATCCGGTCCCATCACTTCATGGGAAATAGATGGGGAAACAGTGGAAACAGTGTCAGACTTTATTTTGGGGGGCTCCAAAATCACTGCAGATGGTGACTGCAGCCATGAAATTAAAAGACGCTTACTCCTTGGAAGGAAAGTTATGACCAACCTAGATAGCATATTCAAAAGCAGACACATTACTTTGCCGACAAAGGTCCGTCTAGTCAAGGCTATGGTTTTTCCAGTGGTCATGTATGGATGTGAGAGTTGGACTGTGAAGAAGGCTGAGCGCTGAAGACTTGATGCTTTTGAACTGTGGTGTTGGAGAAGACTCTTGAGAGTCCCTTGGACTGCAAGGAGATCCAACCAGTCCATTCTGAAGGAGATCAACCTTGGGATTTCTTTGGAAGGACTGATGCTAAAGCTGAAACTCCAGTACTTTGGCCACCTTATGCGAAGAGTTGACTCATTGGAAAAGACTTTGATGCTGGGAGGGATTGGGGGCAGGAGGAGAAGGGGACGACCGAGGATGAGATGACTGGATGGCATCACTGACTTGATGGACGTGAGTCTAAGTGAACTCCGGGAGTTGGTGATGGACAGGGAGGCCTGGCGTGCTGCAATTCATGGGGTCACAAAGAGTTGGACATGACTGAGCGACTGAACTGAACTGAATTGAACCTTTAACCCACTCATTTAGATGGGGACAGCTTAAGAAAAACTCAAGAGAAAGACACAGATAAACAGCTCCAAATCATTTGAACATTTCAAAGAACCTGTTTAAAAATTTAGGAGACCTGGTAATTATAATACAGATCTATATTTATAGGGATGTAAAAAAATATATGTTTGTAGTCTAGTAAGTCAAAAAGGAAGTTGTGAAACAACATGCATACTATTACTGATATTAAATAGACATAATTAATGCAAATAAACAAGAAAACCAAAACAAAACCTAATGCTCCCTCCCCTTTAAGTTTACACTCAAATGCAAGGCTCTATGAAGCATTCTCAGGACACAGTACTAATGATCTCTCACTCCTGTTTTTCCCTTTCCCCTGTTTTACATACTATGTTTAGCAACCTGTTATCTCTTTCTCGTCACTAAAAAATTAAACTCCACACGGATGAGCATTCTGGTCTCTCTTATCCCTATTGTGTTCCCAGTGTAGAGCAGGCACTCATCTACAAGCACCACGAGGACACGAATCTTTGTTTGTTTGTTCACTGATGCATCCTTAACATCTCGAATAGCATCTGCATGGAGGAGGCACTGGGTATGTATTTGCTGAAGAACACACGTCCTAACTGGCAGTTTCCTCCAAATCTGGTGTGTTGCGCCTATTGTTCTCTGAGTGGAAAAGACATCTATTTGTACTTGGTTAAATGCCAAGGGTACTGTTACTAATTATATGCAATAAAACTTAATATTTCCTCAAAATTAAGCAACTGCTCCCATAACTATTAAAATAGAATTTATTAACTTAGCTAAGTGTTATTGAAACTTTAAAAGCCTTAACATTAATATATGTAATCAAATTTCCATAGATTTTTCATTAAAATATCAAATTGAACATAAATGTGTTTTCAATGCTTAAAAAGCAGACAGATTACAAACAAATCAGGATGGTTGTAAGATTTATTATCACAACTATACTTAAATATATTTTCATGCACCCATGCAGTTAAATAAGTTTCATGCAGCCATGAAATTAAAAGACGCTTGCTCCTTGAAAGAAAAACTATGACCAACCTAGACAACATATTAAAAAGCAGAGACATTGCTTGGGCGACGAAGGTCCATCTAGTCAAAGCTATAGTTTTTCCAGTAGTCATGTATGAATGTGAGAGATGGACTATAAAGAAAGCTGAGTGACAAAGAATTGATGCTTTTGAACTGTGATGTTGGAGAAGACTCTTGAGAGTCCCTTTGAAGGCAAGGGGATCAAACCAGTCAAACCTAAAGGAAATCAGTCCTGAATATTCATTGGAAGGACTGATTCTGAAGCTGAAGCTCCAGTACTTTGGCTACCTGATGAGAAGAACTGACTCATTGGAAAAGATCCTGATGCTGGGAAAGACTGAAGGCAGGAGGAGAAGGGGATGACAGAGGATGAGATTGTTGGATGGAGATTATAATGTGGGTAGGTAAAGTCATGAGTATGGACAGAACTCCCTAGGGTGAATGAGGCAGAGAGGGGAAAAGGGAAAGAATGGGAGACCAAGAAAAGCATCAAGTCAGGAGTGTCAAGAAGGAGCAGAAGAAAATCAGTGCAAACAGGATAAGAAATGTGAAAAGGAGTGTTGGATTAGATACACAGGGGCTAGTAGGAAACTATCTAGAGCAATACTGTCTAATTGAAACATAATGTGTGACACGTAATTTCCAATTTTTTCATGACTACAGTACAAAGAAATGTGAAATGAATGTTAATAATATATTTCATTTAGGTCAGCATATTTAAAGTGTTATCATTTTAACATGTAACCAATATAAATTACTAATGAGATACTTTGCTTACATTGTACAGTGCAGGTCTAGAGAGAATGAATTCCACTGAAATGCAGAGGCAGGTGCCATAAAGCATTAAGGCGTTAGTGTGGTTCACAGGAGTATGAATTGTTTTTCAGAGGAATATGCGGAAAAGGAAGGCTGTAGCCTGGGTTACAGGTGGAATGGGAGATGAGTTGAAAGCTGACTAGTTTTGGATGAAGCATGTTTCCAGACTGAGGAAAGAAGTCATGAGAGAAGGAAAGACTGTTGAAGCAGGTTCTGCAGAAGGAGCAGGGGGCAATTGGGTCAACTGTAATACAGGGTTTGGCTTTGGATGTGGTCAGGGAGATGTGGGAGGTAAAAAGACTACTAGAAAGGAAGCTGAGGAAATGCTTAGATGCCACTACTCTATGGGAGTCTCCTAAGATACTCCTTGTAATGGTTAGTTTCATGAGTACACTTGGTTCGTCTATAGTATCCAGCTATTTATTCAAATACCAATGTAGTTGTGGCTGTGCAGGTATTCTGTAAGTGTGAGTAACATCTACAATCAACGGATTTTAAGTAAACAAGAGCATCCTTGATAATGTGGATACCCTCCAGAGGAGGACAGGTTTCCCTGCAAAAGAAGGAATTCTGTCACATCAGCTCAATATTTCAATAATTTGTACATGTACAACTCAGTGGCACTGAATGTTTCCATTACAATGTTCTGTAATCTTCACCACCCAAAACTTTAATCATCCCCTGCCATCCTGCCCTACAGATTTCAGGCCTGCCAAATACACAATTGCATAAGCCAGTTCCTTGAAATAATACTATGTGTGTGTGTGTAAGTGTGTGTGTGTCCCCTTCTGGCTCTGTTTCCCTGGAGAACCTGAACTGATGTGCCCCTTTACTGGACTGATGGCCTTATGTTCTCCAGCAACACCTTGTGCCTCCTGCTTCCTGCTGCTGCTGCTGCTAAGTCACGTCAGTCGTGTCCGACTCTGTGCGACCCCATAGACGGCAGCCCAACAGGCTCCTCTGTCCCTGGGATTCTCCAGGCAAGAATACTGGAATGGGTTGCCACTTCCTTCTCCAGTGCGTGAAAGTGAAGTCACTCAGTCGTGTCCGACTCTTAGCAACCCCATGAACTGTAGCCTACCAGGCTCCTCCGTCCATGGAATTCTCCAGGCAAGAATACTGGAGTGTGTTGCCATTGCCTTCTCCGCTCCTGCTTCCTGGTACCTGTGATACCACTTTGCAATTTCCTACTTTGTCTTCCTTTCCCTCTTCAGGACAAAGACTGTCTTTAAGAACTGTCTTTCAGCAACTCACAAAATGCCTGTCATAGTGGAGGCACTTACCAGCTTTCTGATGAGTGATGGAAGGGTTTTAATTTCTTCTATAAGGGAAGTAGTTTCCGGACTGTGAGTGAGGTCATGGGCATAAACGAAGGGCAGTTTAGGAGGAACTGAAGCTTTTGTCCTCACCAAGTACCCAGTCTTGTCAAAGACTTGACTTCTTCTGAGAGAATCTTTTTTCTTTTTTTCCTATGGAAATTTTATTTTTAAAATTGATTTATTGATTATAGTATTGGCTTATAACATTGTATAAGCTTCATGTGTACAATATTATTTCTTCTGCATACCCTAGAGTGTGCTGTGCTGTGCTTACTTGCATTAGACTCTTTGTGACCCCTGCCAGACTCCTCTTCCATGGGGATTCTCCAGGCAAGAATAATGGAGTGGGTTGCCATGCCCCCCTCCAGGGGATCTTCCCAACCCAGGGATTGAAACCAGGTCTCCAGCATTGCAGGCAGATTCTTTACCATCTGAGCCCCCAGAGAAGGTCAAGAATACTGGAGTGGGTAGCCTATCCCTTCTCCAGGGGAACTTCCCGACCCAGGAATCGAACTGGGATCTCCTGCATTGCAGGCAGATTCTTTACCAGCTGAGCTACCACGGAAGCTCTACCCTAGAGTGTGTTCACCACCAAAATTTTAACTTCCATCTATCACCATACAGGTAGTCCCCTTTACCCATTTCACCCTACCCTACTCCTACCTCTTTGGTAACCACTATTTTGTTCTCTATACCTACCTGTTCATTTTTGTTTGGTTCAGTTTCTTCATTTATTTTATATTTTAAAAAATATTCCCCATGTGAGTAAAATCATACAGTATTTGTCTTTCTCTGTCTGACTTATTTCTCTTAGCATAATACTCTCAAGGTCCACTCAAATTGTCATAAATGGAAATATTTCAACTTTTTTATGGCTGAGTAATATTCCCCGAACTCCAGGAGATAGTGAGGGACAGGGAGGCCTGCTGTGCTGCAGTCCATGAGGTCACAAAGAGTCAGACAACTGAAGAACAACAACAAATATTCTTAGCAACTGAAGAACAACAAATATTCCATTATATATATAGGCCGCATATACATCCATTGATGAGCACATAGCTTGTTTTGATATCTTGGCTATTGTAAATAATACTGTGATGAACAAAGGGGTGCCTGTGTCTTTTTGAATTAGTGGCTTTTTATTATTTTTTTGGATAAATATCCAGAAGTAGGATAGCTGGACACCTCTGTACCATTTTCTACAAGTGGCTGCACCAATTTACATTCCCACCAGCACTGTATGAGGGTTCCCTTTTTTCTACATACTTGCCAACACTGTTATTTCTTCACTTTTGGATAATAGCCATTCTAACAGGTGTGAGGAGATACTTCATTGTAGCGTTGATTTGCATTTCCCTAATAATTAGTGATGTTGAACACGTTTTCACGTACATTTTGGCCATCTGTATGCTTTCCTTGGAAAAAATATCTATTCATCTCCTCTGCCCATTTTATAAATTGGGTTGTCTGTTTTTTTCTTGTTAAGTTGTGTGCATTCTTGATTTATTTTGGATATTAGCTCCTTATTGGATATGTCATTTGCAAATATCTTCTCCCATGTGGTAGGTTTGCTTTTTGTTTTGTCAATGGTTTCCTTTGCTGTGTAGAAGCTTTTTAGTTTGGTGTAGTCTCACTTGTTTATTTTTGCTTCTGTTTTCCTTGCCCAAGGAAACTATCTATAGTGATATTGCTAAGACCAGTGTCAAAGAATGTACTGCCTATGTTTTCTTCCAGGACTTTTATGGTCTCAGGTCTTACCTTCATGTCTTTAATCCATTTTGAGTTGATCTGTGTATATGGTGTGAAACAGTTGTCAAGTTTCATTCTTTTGAATGTGTCTCTCTAGTTTTCCAAACACTTTTTATTGAAGAGACTGTTTTCTCCATTCTATGTTCTTTGCTAATTTGCTGTAAATTAATCATCTTTATACATGTGGGTTAATTTCTTTGGTTCTTAATTCTGTTCTATTCATCTATGTATCTGCTTTTCTGCCAATAACATGCTGTTTTGATTACTATGGCTTTGTTATATTGTTTGAAATCAGGGATTATTATACCTCCAGCTTTGTTCTCTTTTTCCTCATGATTGCTTTGGCTAATTGGAATCTTTTTGGTTCCATATACATTTTAGAATTTTTTGTTCTATTTCTGTTAAAAATCTCCTTGGGATTTTTATAGTGATTGTAATGAGTCAGTCATTTGCTTTAGGCAAAGTATGGACATTTAAACAACATTAATTCTTCCAATCCATAAGAACAGAATAGCTTTGCATTTATTTGTGTCTTCAATTTATTTCAACAGTCTATTATAATTTTCATTGGACAAATCTTTTACCTCTTTGCTAAAATAATTCCTAGATGTTGTCTTCATTTTGTTGCAATCATATATGGGATTATTTTTTTAATTTCTCTTTCTGCTAGCTCATTGTTAGTGTATAGAAATGCAACAGATTTTTGAAGGTTGATTGTGTACTATACTCGCTTCATTTATATCAGTTTTTACATGGAGTCTTTATCTAAAATCATGTCATCCACAAATAGTAACAGTTTTACTTCTTCCTATCCAATTTAGATAGTTGTTATTTCTTTTTCTTGCCTAATTGCCCTGGTTAGGACTTCTAACACTGTGTTAACTTTTAACTATACGGCTTCCAGTACCAGCAGGACATAATGGTGTGTGGCAGCTAAAGAGGGATCCCTAGATCAGGACTTACAGTCAGACAGATTTTGAGATTTTTTTTTTTAATTTTGATTTTATTTTAAAAATATTTATTTGGCTGCACTGGGTCTTAGTTGCGGCATGCAGGATATGGCATTTAACTTGTGGCATTTGAACTCTTAGTTGCAGCAAGTGGGATCTAGCTCCCAGACCAGGCATTGAACCCTGCCCCCTGCATTGGGAGTATGGAGTCTTAGCCACTGGACCACCTGATTTTATAATTTGAATTAAGCTTTTTTGAGATAATTGTAGATTCACATGTAGTTGTAAGAAATTTGGTGCAGTTGTAGTATCTTCCATACAGTCTTCCTCAGTTTCCTCCCAGTGGTAACATCTTACAAAACAGTGTCACAGCCAGGATGCTGACCCTGACATAGTCAAGACAACACTTCCGTCACCACAAGTAGCCACATCTGGCCCTTTTATAGCCTCCCCTCACCACACTCCTTCTCAGGTTCCCTGGTGGCTCAGATGGTAAAGAATCTGCCTGTAATGCAGGAGACCTGGGTTCAATTCCTCGGTCAGGAAGATCCCCTGGCAAAGGAAATGGCAACCCATTCCAGTATTATTACCTGGAGAATCCCATAGACAGAGGAGCATTATGGGATATCATCCATAGGGTAGCAAAGAATTGGACTTGACTGAGCAACTTTCACTTTCTTTCCACTTCCTTCTGGCCCCATTCCTCTTCAGTTACTGGCAACCACTAACCTGTTCTTCATTTCAATTTTGTTATTTCAAGAATTCTTTATAAGTGGAATTATATAGTGTGTCAACTTTGAAGGTTGGCTTCTTTTTCCCATTCAGCATAATTCTCTGGAGATTCATCCAGGTTGTTGCTTCTATCAGTGGTTTCTTTTTCTTGCTGACTAATAGTCTACCATATAAATGGACTGCAGTTTTGCAATCCATTTATCCATTCACTTGCTGAAGCAACTGTGTTGTTTCCAGCTTTTGGCTATTACAGGTAAAGCTTCTATGAACATTCATGTGCAGGTTCTGGTGGGGACATCTGTTTTCATTTGGCTTAGGTGTATAGCTAGGAGAGGAATTGCTGGGTCCTGTGTTAACTCTATGTTTAACCATTTGCAGAACCACCGGATGGTTTCCAAATCTGCTGTACCATTTTACCTTTCACCAGCAGGGTATGAGTGATCCAGTTCTCTGAATCCTCATCAGCTTTGAGGTTGTCTGTGATTTTTTATCTTAGTCATTCTGATAGTTGTAGACTGTTTTGACTTATGTTTCCCTAGTAGTAAACAATGAGGAACATTTTTTCATGTGTTTATTAGCCATCTGTATATCCTCTTCACTGAAGTATTTTTGCTTATTTTCTAATTCTACTGACTTTTTTACACTGGGCTTTTGAGAACTCTTTGTATATTCTTGATATTAATACTCTGTTGGATATATGATTTGGAAATATTCTCAGTTGTGGTTGCATTTTTTAAAAAGTTGCATGTGGAATGTTAGTTCTCTGACCAGGGATTGAACCCATGTTCTTGGCAGTGAAAACACGGAGTCCTAGCCACTGGAACATCAGGAAATTCCCAAACCTTTTCATCTTACGAATACTTTTTCACAAAACTTTTAGGTGAGGTCCAATTGATCAGTTGTTTTTTGTTTTTTGTTTTTTCTTTTCTGGATCAACTTTTTGGTGACAAGTCTAAGGACTCTTAGCTTTAGTTCCCAAAGATTTACTCCCATTTTCCTCTAAAGGTTTTATAGCTTTACACTTTAATCTGCCAATACTGTACAGTCTCAATCACTATCACAGTATTAATCACTATATAATAATAATTAAACTAAATCAGGCACATTGAACACTTTTTTCCAAAACTGTTCAACTAATAGTTCTTTTGTGTTTCCATTTAAATTTAAAAATAATCTAGCCTACAAAAGCAGCTTGTTAGGAATTGCATTAAGCCTTGGAGAGAGCTGATGGAGGACCAGATGGAAGCAAAGCAGGTCTGAGTCTCTGAAGATAGAGAGGAAGCAGTGAGGAATTAAACATGCGGCATTGCACATCTTTGGAAGCACACTGGTTCCTAGAGCCTGAGAATACAGGTGTGCCTGGAAGGCACAACACTCTTTGGAGATTGCTAACCAGATTCCCCAGGCCTGTGATTCCCATTTTCTTTTCCTTCTATTTAAAAATTTTTTAAATTTTATTTTGAAAGAAAGTAACGTGAAAGTGTTGATTGCTCAGTCACATCTGACTCTTTGCAATCCCATGGACTGTAGCCCATCAGGTTCCTCTGTCTATGGGATTCTCCAGGCAAGAATACTGGAATGGGTTGCCATTTCTTCCTCCAGAGGATCTTCCTGACCCAGGGACCGAACCCGGGTCTCCTGCAGGCAGATTCTCTACCATCCGAGCCACCAGGGAAGCGCAATTTTATATTGGAGCATTGTTATTTAGTTGCTCAGGCATGTCCGGCTCTCTGCGACCCTAAGTCTCGCAGCACACCAGGCTTCCCTGTCCTTCCCTATCTCCCAGAGTTTGCTCAGACTCACGTCCATTGACTTGAAGATGCCATCCAGCCATCTCATCCTCTGTCATCCCTTCTCCTCCTGTCTTCAATCTTTCCCAGTCAGGGTCTTTTCCAATGAATTGGATCTTTGCATCAGGTAGCCAAAGTATTAAAGTGTCAGCATCAGTCCTTCCAATGAAGGTTCAGGGTTGCTTTCCTTTAGGACTGACTGGTTTGATCTCCTTGCTGACCAAGGGACTCTCAAGAGTCTTCTCCAGCATCATGGTTCCAAAGCATCAGTTTTTTGGCACTCAGTCTGCTTAATGGTCCAACTTTCACATCTATACATGACTACTGGAAAAACCATAGCTTTGACTATACATACTTTTGTCATCAAAATGATGTCTCTCTTTTTTAATATGCTGTCTAGCTTTGTCTTAGCTTTTCTTTCAAGGAACAAGTGTCTTTTAATTTTATGACTGCAGTCACTGTCCATAGTGATTTTGGAGCCCAAGAAAATAAAGTCTGTCACTGTTTCCATTTTTCCCCTGTCTATTGCCATGAAGTGATGGGACTGGATGCCATGATTTTATTTACCATACTCATATTGGAGTATAGTAAATTTAAAAATTTACAACGTTGTGTCAGTTTCAGTTTCTACCTTTTGAATCAGGTGCCAACATTATAAAAATGGTAGATTTCACACAAAAAATCAGAATACCTGGCAATTCAGGATTCACATCCCTGATGTGAACTGATTAACAGGAGTGAATAATCTGCTTTTCCTTTGTGGACTGGAAGGAGGGACCTGGCTGGGGAGTGGGGTTGGGTAAGGCAGGCTGTTTTAAGGATCCTCTCCAGTTGAAAAGGGATGGAGCCCAGCACATGCTGCTATACAGAGCTTGAGACAATGTGCACTAGAAAACTACCTCCCAGTTTTCTGTTGGTTGTTTTTTATCTTCTAGAGGTGGTCTTAGGTGGATGTTGACTATCTATAGGACCACCGCCTTGGTACTCAAAATGTGATCCGTTAACTAGCAGCATCAGCACTACCTGGGAAACTTAAAAATGAAGAATCTTAAGGTCTGCCCCAGACCGACTGAACCTGTATCTCAACGAGATCCCTAACAGACTCTTCTGTACATTCAAGTATTCAAGTACATACATTGTCTTCAGATGTTCAAAGGACTTTTTTTTTTTTTGAAAAGCAATCGGTCGGTAAATGGCCGGAGTATTAAAAATTCTCTTGCCCTTTTATCTCTATTTCCTTCAATGTCTTTGTATCTATAAAGGAAATACTCTCAAATATGGTTAATGAGTCTGATTTATCCTGTTTTGTTCAAGGCAGGAGACAAGTGGAAGCCAACAAAATCTGATAATTAAAGTGGATTGACTCTATCCTAGATGGAACTGTAAGAAACAACATAAAAGCCTTTGTATATAAGATACAGAGTTCAATCCATTCTGTGGGAGAGTTCTCCCCAGACTCTCAGATCGTCCCCTCAGGCAGTTTCCAAGACGCAGACGCAGTGCGCTCCGTTCCCGGAGGGTTACATTAAGATCCAAGAAACAGAAAGCCCCGACAGTCGTGAGGGTCAGGAAGCAGCCGAGGTTGGGCAGTGGCAGAGGGGGGCTCTGTGTGCCTTATTGCTCTGGAGTCGGAAACCAGCTCCGGAGGCGGCTGCCTGGCACCTGGGGAGGCGGGGGTCGCTCTGAACTGTGGCGCGGGACTGGCTCGCCCGCCCTGGTCTTCCCAGACCCGCCCCACCCCCGCCCCGGAAAGAGCTGGTCTTTTCTGGGTCTGCACCAGGCCAAAGCCAAGACAAAAGAGGTTGAAATGGAAGCGGGCCGGCTCCCGGGCCCCCTTGTCGCTGGAACCAGGCTGGTGCGCGGGGTGGCGGCAGCCCACGCGCTCACGAGGTCTCTGGGGACGCACGTCGGGGGCATCGCTGTGGGAGCCCGACTTCCGCGGGAGAGCTGGGTGGGGGCTTTTCCCAGCGTGGACCTGGAGTCTGGGCCCCTGGTCCCGCCGTGACTGGAGTTTCAGTTCATTTCAGTTCAGTCGCTCAGGGGTGTCCGACTCTTTACGACCCCATAGACTGCAGCACGCCAGGCCTCCCTCCGTGTCCATCAACTCCGAGAATTTACCCAAACTCCTGTCCATCGAGTAGGTGATGCCATCCAACCGTCTCATCCTCTGTGGTCCCCTTCTCCTCCCGCCTTCAATCTTTCCCAGCATCAGGGTCTTTTCAAATGAGTCAGCTCTTCGCATCAGGTGGCTAAAGTACTGGAGTTTCAGCTTCAACATCAGTCCTTCCAACGAACACTCAGGACTGATCTCCTTTAGGATGGATTTTGAGCTAGCTGTGTTTGGGCTGGGCTCCACTCAGCCTTCCCTGAGCCGGCACTTTGCAGGACGCGGCTCCTCGCTCGCTCCCCTGTCTTCGAGTTCTTCCCAAGGGGCACTAGGTACTTCTGGACTCGACCGGGGCACACCCCCGTCTCCTGCCCTCAACTCGCCGCTCTGCCCGCCCGGGGAGCCTCCTCTCGAGAAGGCCCAACCAGTGCTCGGGGGCTGAGGAGCTGGAGCCGGGAGGCACTTCCGGACGCACCCACCCAGGGAGGGGCGCAGGAACCCGCCTGCGCGGGGCCGGGGAGATGGAGCCTGTGCGTTCCCGGGGTTGGGCTCACGGAGACGAGGTGCAGGCGCTGGGCGAGTTGAGAGCGCGCCGGGGCACATCCGGAGGTGAGAGGGGTCGGGTTTGCTCGGTGCGGGTGTGTTTCCATCCACAAGCGCGAAGTTCCTGAGAGGTCGTGCCCCGCCTCCGGCGAGTGGCCTTGAAAAGGACCCAAAGGCTGGGCTAGACTTTTAGCACAGGGGCTGAGAGAAGGGGACGATGGACTGATCATGAATACCTGGACCTGGGGCACTGCGCCCAGGGCCCGGCTGAGGTTCTTTGGCCAAGGAGCTAGCTGCCGGGCCTTTCTCTCCGGAAGCAGAGGGCGGAATGGGTGTCTCTGGGACGGCCTTTCACGTGGCAGCGGCCCCAGGATGCTGCAGCCTCCTCTCCGTTTGACTCTGATGAGGGACCCTGTGGACTCTCTGGGGACTGGGCCCAGTCACAGGCTCCGGGGTTTCCTTGGGCTCACACTGCCATGCCAAAGGTTGTAGGCTGGAAGTCCGGGTGGAGTTGACCAGGGCGTGCCCTGTGCTTCCAGAAAGCCCAGAGGAAGGGCCTTGCGTTCCTCTGGTTCGGTGTACCTGGCACTTACCTGAGACGGTGGTGGAGGACATCACGAACTCCCTGCCAATGCCCACTTTGCGCCTTCCCCACCGAGCAGTCAGCTGTACTTAGTGGGAGAGAGGAAACAATCCCTCCACCTACTTCAAATGAAAAGCTGCTGGCTGATAATATTGGGGTTTGAGAGTGAATTTTAAGTGGTTGCCTCTCATGTGTACTCACAGGGCCAGGCTGGGAAGCTAAAGGTGGGCCTGGAGACACATAAATTGCTTCCCAGGAGATGACAAAATTAAGATAGGTCTCCCTGTCCCCCAGACAGGAAGGAGTTGGTGGCACCTTTTTTGAGGAGGGCCAGGGAGGGGGAATCTAACTTGCCTTAGTAAATCACCCTGCTCTTCCACTAGGGATTTGAATCTGCAATTCAAGGTTCAAATATGTAAATAAGAAAGCAATCCACAGCCACCTCTTCCAGCGGCAAAGCAAAGCCGAGGGCTGAGCATCCTTGATAGGAATGGGGAAAGGGGTGCTTATAAACTGCTAAAAGGGTGCTTATAAACGACACACCTGTGCTGATTCTAAATGCTACACAAACTCTTTTTAAAGTACGTTAGTCATTACTGTTCAAAATTGGTAGTACCGAGTTAAGAACAAAAAAGCAAGATGTGAGAGTTGTAAGTTAACTTTTATTTGGAGTAAAATATGAAGATTATAGCCAGAGAGACAGCATTTCAGACACCTCTGAGAAATTGCTCCTGGGTTATAGTCTTTATTTTGCTCCAAATAAAACTTGGCTTGCAAGTCTCACATTGTGCTTTAAAAAAAAAAAAGTCAAGAGTTTTACGGTGACCATGAAGAAGGGACCCAGAGTGNTTAAGAACAAAAAAGCACGATGTGAGAGTTGTAAGTTAACTTTTATTTGGAGTAAAATATGAAGACTATAGTCAGAGAGACAGCATTTCAGACACCTCTGAGAAACTGCTCCTGGGTTATAGTCTTTATTTTGCTCCAAATAAAACTTGGCTTGCAAGTCTCACATTGTGCTTAAAAAAAAAAAAAAAAAAGTCAACAGTTTTACAGCAACCATGAAGAAGGGACCCAGAGTGGATGTCTCGCCTTTGCTTCAACTCTACAAAGAACTGGAGCCTTGGTACCAGCAGAGGCCTCTTGTACCCATCTACCTCTTCGGAGAGTCCAGACAAATTTGGATGAATCTCCTCTGGTTCTTGGATCTCTCATGTTGGTTGATGATCCTGGGTTTTATTTGGCAGTAAATAAATAAATAAGTAGGTACCTGCCTTCTTCCATTGAAAGATACTGGCAAGGGCCTGGTTGACAGATACCCAGGAATATACACCCAGTTGAAAGATACTAGGGGAAGGGTTGAAATATTCAGGGGAATAAGGGGAATACCTACCCAGTGGAATGATACTGGTTGGGGCTTGGTTGAAAGATACTGGAGAATATCCATCCAGGTGAAAGATATGGGTGGTACTGGTTGAAATATACCCAGGTTTGCTCAGATGTAGGAGACTGATTTGGAGAAGGCAGTGGCACCCCACTCCAGTACGCTTGCCTGGAAAATCCCGTGGATGGAGGAGCCTGGTGGGCTGCAGTCCGTGGGGTGACTAAGAGTCGGACACGATTGAGCGACTTCACTTTCACTTTTCACTTTCATGCATTGGAAAAGGCCATGGCAACCCACTCCAGTGTTCTTGCCTGGAGAATCCCAGGGACGGGAGAGCCTGGTGGGCTGCCGTCTATGGGGTCGCACAGAGTCAGCCACGACTGAAGTGACTTAGCAGCAGCAGCAGCAGGAGACTGGTCTGTGCTGACTGATTTGATGCATTTCCTCAGTTTGGCTGCTGTAATAGAATTCGTCTGGATAAAAAATAAAGATATTACACGAGACCTTTGCCCCAAAGAAAAGGGGACGGCTCCCTGCAGCCAGTTACAGCTATCTTAGGTGATTGAGAAATTTACAGCAGTGGTGCAGACAGAGACCTCATACCATGTAGTGGTCCCTTAGGAAAAACCACGTATTAATTGAAACTCTTGATCCTCAGGAGGTCGTGAATAAGAATTGAGTATTCAGCCATCCAAGGCCCCGTGGTGGTCTTAGAACCGCCAAAGGAAGAAACCAATATGAAGGCTGAAACTACGCTAGGGTGACAAGCTAGAGGAGTTGAACTCACAAGCAGCATGCTGACCTGCCACATTTCTGGGTGGGTCATTTCAGTAGTAAATTTTATCTGACAAATTCAACTGAAAATTGGAAATTGAGCCTCTCAAACAAGGAAATAAGGGGCATCAGAAAGCCACTAACACTCCAGCCAGGTTTATGTACATGCAAAACTCATGCTTGCAAGTATCTACTTATTTGGGGAAGTTATACTGAAGAAGATCGCAACCTAAAATGGCCCAATTTGGGGGTTCTTTTGATATTCTAAAATTGCTATTTTTGTGTGCACAGTTAGAAAAAGCTGGCTGTAAGATCAAACACACTGAATGGAATGCTTCCTTTAATTAGTATCTAAAAGCTTCCAAGAAAGGAAATGCTAGAGTAACTTCTTTGCAGGAAATAGTAAATTCCTTGAAACTGTATCAAACTAAAAAAGGCTGTTAGCACTGTTTCTGACTTGTTCTCTCCCTCTGCTCTTGCTCACTTCCTCTTCTATATGAATTGCATGGCCCAGGTGCTATTTCTTTTTCTCTTCCAACAACTTTTCCGCCTCCTGCTGCTCTCACTTCCCCAGTAAAGGGGGAAAAAATCAGAAGTGATTATAGCTCTCTTTAAGGAGAAACCTATTATAGGGAGAGGTGACTCATCCTCGGTGCTTATGAACACACCCTGGACCAGAGCAGAACTTAGAGCTTTAGCCAAGGAATTTCCTGATCTGTGTCAGGATCCACTGGGATTTGCTAAGGAATCTGAGTTAACCACCTGGACCTACCAGCCTGGGTTTTCAGATCTATATCAATTAATACAACTGTTAGCTCCTGAAAGCAAAGCAAGGGAATGAATAAAGAAAGCACTATGTAAAGATCCCTTAATGAATTTGAACCACTTTCATTCTCACCCTGATTGGAAGAAATTAGCTCAGAAATTACTCGAATTTATCCCAGAGTATTTTTCCCCAAACAGTGGACTGGACAGAGATTCAACAGTACAAGCAAAAGTCAGATGAATTAATTCTGGACTATTATGAAAGGTTTGAAATTAACTTTTAAGCAACATGCTTCCTTGACACCTGAATCATTTTCTAACCATCAAAACAATCCTTCACATAACCTGCCTTTTTAGAAGGCATAGATGAAGATTTGACTTCTCTAGTCAAAAGATATACTCTAGGTTGGTCCAAGTTACACACAGATGACCTTGTTACACTGGCTGAGGTTGGTCCAAGTTACACATAGATGACCTTGTTACACTGGCTGATCAACTTTTAAAAACCATTAAAATAAAGGAAAAGGGTGGATCTATGAAAATTATGAACTTTCAGTTGCACCAATTAAGTACACAATGCCAACTGAAGGTTAACTGACCCCTGTTTAATTCCCAACCAGTAGAGAAAGCTAGCTTGGAGGAAAAACTAATTCTGATCCTTGAGGGATAAGTCCTGTTAGGAGAATCTGATTTTTTTCTACCTGTGCCTTGAGACCAGAGCTCTCAGGATCATCTATGTTATCTAGATCATTTCTAGTTCCTGAGACTGGGGGCAGGGGAAATGATGAAAAAAATTATTTTAAAATTTAACTCATTCCCTTTGTTATTTATGACTAGTGAGTTTCATACTGTGACAGCTGATTCTGACTAAGATAGAAAATGAAGCTATGAGATTTGTTGTTGTGTCTGTCTGGAAATATGTGCTTCAGTATGTGTCTTTGCTTTTGGATAATCTTGCTGAGGTTAATTTGTAAATAAGCTCTATTTAATTGGCTTAAACAAATCAACAATTCTAAATACAAAAGATATTAAGCTAAATGAATTTCAGGTTCATGTGGACTGAGAAATATTCAGTATTAAACTAGTCAAACTAATCACACTAGGACCACAGCCTTGTCTATCTCAATGAAACTAAGCCATGCCCGCAGGGCAACCCAAGACGGGCGGGTCGTGGTGGAGAGGGCCGACAGAAGGTGGTCCACTGGAGAAGGGAATGGCAAGCCACTTCAGTATTCTTGCCTTGAGAACCCCATGAACAGTATGAAAAGGCAAAATGATGCGATACCAAAAGAGGAACTCCCCAGGTCATTAGGTGCCCAATATGCTACTGGTGATCAGTGGAGAAATAACTCCAGAAAGAATGTAGGGATGGAGCCAAAGCAAAAACAATACCCAGTTGTGGATATGAATGGTGATAGAAGCAAGATCCGATGCTGTATGCTAAAGCTGAAACTCCAGTACTTTGGCCACCTCATGCAAAGAGTTGACTCATTGGAAAAGACTCTGATGCTGGGAGGGATTGGGGCAGGAGGAGAAGGGGACGACTGAGGATGAGATGGCTGGATGGCATCACGGACTCGATGGACGTGAGTCTGAGTGAACTCCGAGAGATGGTAATGAACAGGGAGGCCTGGCGTGCTGCGATTCATGGGTTTGCAAAGAGTCGGACACGACTGAGCGACTGAACTGAACTGAACATTCATGTTTAAGTTTTTTGATCTAATTAATATAGACAGTCTTTAGAGTCATGCATGTTAAGTATAAGACTTTTATTTTGCCTAGGTTTACATAAGCTAAATAAAATCTTGTTATATCTGTTACAAATTTGTCAGCAAGGAAATTAATTCAGTGTGGAGAAACTTTCAAGGAAAGAAAATGCAAATAAGAAAAGAGCTTTGGGTGAATTCTTTAGAAATAATTATATTTAAGTAAAGTCTACTTAAAAATAATCTCTCCAGATATTCAAAAACTTGAAAGTCAGATTTGTGCTAAAATAAGTTAAGCAGTGGAAGATTTGTGGGAAGTGGACCCTGAGAAAAGAGTTTTGTGTGTGGTCAGGACTAAGTTTAAAATAAATTAACTTAAGTATATGAATTTTAAAAATAAGCTGGTGGAAAACTTGAAGTTGACTTTTCTAAGAGGACAAGTTTTCTTAAAATGTTGAACTACTTTGATAACAGATTTTAAGTTTCTTTACTTTCCCCCCCCCTCAGTCCTATAGCAATAACTTTTCTTCAAATATCAATTTTTCACAGTTTCAATACTGCAGTAGCAAATTATTCCTTAAAGACAATTGTGGTACATATTTTAAAACATCTTAAGAGAACTAGAGATAAGTTAGCAAACTTCCAGCACTACATGCAGTTTGGGTAGGGTGGTTTTACCTCAAATCACAAAGACTGACAGTGGGAACTTGGGGGCAGAGGTTATCTATGGGATGACTGGAATTCCTCAGCGCTTCCCACCTACCAGGGGATTCTCCAGCACTTGCCTTCTGTTTTTTGGTCCCTGACACTCCCAAGAGGTTTGATGGAGAAAAAAACAAACCCAACTGGTACTGCATAGAGGAGATTTTGGGAGACTTCAGAGCAAAGCAGAAAGGGTGAGGCCAGCCAGGAGGTTTTGGTTTAACAGAGTTAATCCAGAAGTTGGCACAGCTGGTGTGATTGATAATGGTGTCCTCCATATACCCACTTGAAGCTGTGAGTTGAATGCCCGGCTCCTGTTCTAATAAAGCCTTTTGATGTTTTTGACAAACAACTTCCATCTATGTTATTTTTTAGGAACCTTATAGTTTTGCATTGTACATTTAGCATTTTGATCCTTTCTGAGTTAATTTTTGTGAAGGGTGTAAGGTCTGTCTAGGTTCCCTCGCTCGCTCTTTGCTGAAAAGATTATCTTTTCTACATTGTGTTGCCTTTGCTGCATTTGTCAAAAACCATGTGAGTCTATTTCTTGACTCTGTTCATTGACCTATTTGTCTGTTCTTTTCAGATACCATGCTGTCTTGATTACTGTAGCTTTACAGTCCGTCTTGAAGTCAGGGAGTGTCAGTCCTCTGACTGTTTTTCTGTGTCTTGTTGTTTTAATATGTTTCTCAGTAGTTAGGTAGATCATCTCATATACTGGTAACTTATTTTCCTTCTCTGTGAATTGCCAAGTCATATTCTTTGTCCATTTTTCTGTTGGGATCTCCCTCGGGTTTTTTTTATTTGGATCAATACTTTGTGGGTTTTTTTTTTTTGGCATTCAAAAATCTTCTTCAAGTCTGTCATCCATTTAATAACTTTGTGATATCATTTTCTAATGTCTTTTCAATTGAGATATAATTGACATATAACGTGAATTTCAGGTGTATGACATAACAATTTGATATTTGTATATTTTGTGTAATGATCATGACAAGAAGTCTAGTAAACATCCATCACCACACATAGTTACAAAATTTTCTTAAGAAGTTTTGAGATCTCTTTAGCAATTTTCAGATGTGGAGTACATTATTATTAATTATAGGGCTTCCCAGGTGGCTCTGGTATAGAATTCAGCTGCCAGTATAGGAGACACAGGAGACATGGGTTTGATCCTTGGGTTGGGAAGATACCCTGGGGTAGGAAATGGCAACCCACTCCAGTATTCTTGCCTGGAAAATTTCATCAACAGAGGAACCTGGTGGGTTGCAGTCCATGGGGTTGCAAAGAGTTGGACATGACTGAGCAAGTGAGCATGCATGCACATTATTAACTATAGTCACCATGGTATACATTGCATCTCTAGGATTTATTTTAGAACTGAATGTTTGTACCTTTTAACTACTTTCACCCATTTTCCCCACCCTACCCCCACCTTTCAGTTTAGTTCAGTCATTCATTTGGGTCCAACTCTTCAGGATCCCAAGGACTGCAGCACTCCAGGCTTCCCTGTCCATCACCAGCTCCTGGAGCTTGCTCAAATTCATGTCCATTGCATCAGTGATGCCATCCAAGCATCTCGTCCTCTGTCGTCCCCTTTTCCTCCTGCCTTCAATCTTTCCCAGCATCAGGGTCTTTTCTAATGAGTCAATTCTTTGCATCAGGTGGCCAAAATATTGCAGTTTCAGCATCAGTCGTTTCTTTCTTTAGGATTGACTGGTTTGATCTCCTTGCAGTTGGAGGGACTCTCAAGAGGCTTCTCCAACACCACATTTCAAAAGCATAATTCTTTGCATCAGGTGGCCAAAATATTGCAGTTTCAGCATCAGTCGTTTCTTTCTTTAGGATTGACTGGTTTGATCTCCTTGCAGTTGGAGGGACTCTCAAGAGGCTTCTCCAACACCACATTTCAAAAGCATCCATTCTTTGGTGCTCAGCTTTGTTTATGGTCCAACTCTCACATCCATACACAACTACATTAAAAACCGTAGCTTTGACTAGACAGACCTTTGTCTCTGCTGTTTAATATGCTCTCTAGTGACACGTTAAATAGTCCACAGTTCATTCAGATTTCCTCATTTTTACCAGCTGTCGCTTTTCTATCCTAAGACTCCATCTAGGATACATTCCCTTTAATTGCCATTAAAGGCTTCTCTTGACTGTGACATTTCCCCAGATTTTCATGTGTTTTGACGACCTTGGCAGTTTTGAGGAACACTTGTCAGGTGTGCTGTCAGATGCCCCTCTTGTAAGCTGTGTGATTAGGTTAGATCAGAGGGATACGTTCGGGAGGAAGACCCAAGATGTCCAGCGCGATCTCCTTCACAGCCTGCGGGTTTCCTTCCTTCTGGACACACTGTTTCAGATCCAGGAGTGCAGGTCTTACCGCCGCCAGCTGGAACCCTAGGCTCCGCCCCGGGCCGCAGGTCTCCCCCAAAGAGCAGATGGTTTCTGTGGCCGCGGGAGGGAGAGCCGGGCCTGAGAGGACGGCCTTCTAGAAAGCTGGCGGCTTTGAGGACCTGGGAAAAAGTTATATAAGGAAATTAATTACAGTATACTCTTGCTGTAATAAATGTCAACATTTCTATAGTAATAAAAAACATTACATAGAGATTAAACCAAAACCTAAGATATGACCACATATAGGGAGGATGGCAGATGGGGGGTGGTAAATGAGCTAAATTCCACAACTATCATCACAGGTGACAGATAATGTCCTAGAAGTCACAAAGGAGGAGACAGAAGCACATGCCTGTTATTTAGAAGTAGAGCAGCAAATACTAGAAACAACAGCTTGAACTAAAAAGTGATTGTATCCTAAAAGTAAAGCAAGAACGTGAGAAGAGACTCGGAGCTGCTGTTTACTCAAACGGGAGTTTTAAAGCACACACATACACACACACATATAATTCATATACATTACATATACCATGTAACTTAGATTAAAAATGTAACAATTTTAGAGGCACACATGCTTGTCCACCCAAAATAAACCAAATAGTAAAAGAGGGTATAAAGCAAAAAGTAAAAGTTATATCCATTTCCCCCCTGCCAAAATCTCATTCGTCCTCCCTATGAATTATTAACATGAAGTTGTGTATGTGTGTGTGTGTCTGAGGTTGTGGTGCATCCCTATTTGTTTTTAACATAAATAGACTCATACAATATGTGGGTGTTTTTTTTTTTTTTTTTTTGGTCAAAGCAGCACAGAATCCACCTTGGAGTATACTAGCATCAGAGCAGATGATCTGGCTGTGAGGGACAGGAGATTTCAGATGGTGGAAATCTGACCAAGCAGAAATACCCAGATTAAAGGATGCTAAATCAGAGCTGGGAGTGTGGAGATCCTGGGGAAATGGGAGGGTGGAAAATCAAAGTGCAGACACCACCTTGGGAACTTGTGGACACTGCCTCTGCCTTCCACTCCTCAGAAGGACGCATGGGGAGCCACATGTTTGTCACCATAGCATAAACAGAAGTACATCCACTGTCACAACTGGCTCTCTGGCACACGGATGGAGAAAAAGACTTGTGACAAGCAAACTTCAGCCGTTTCTGAGGTCTGACAGAAACTCCACTGCCACATACAACACTGGGACTAGAGCATAAAATACATGTCAATATACACCTCATCTGCTCCTGCCCTGAGGCCACCCCCTGCCACACACACACACAAACACACACACCTTCTGCTAAGTTTCTGTATTCTTGGCTGGTTAAATGGATTCAGTTCAGTTCAGTTCAGTTGCTCAGTCGTGTCCGACTCTTTGCGACCCCATGAATCGCAGCACGCCAGGCGTCCCTGTCCATCACCATCTCCCAGAGTTCACTCAGACTCGCATCCATCGAGTCAGTGATGCTATCCAGCCATCTCATCCTCTGTCGTCCCCTTTTCCTCCTGCCCCCAATCCTTCCCAGCATCAGAGTCTTTTCCAATGAGTCCACTCTTCGCATGAGGTGGCCAAAGTACTGGAGTTTCAGCTTTAGCATCATTGCTTCCAAAGGAATCCCAGGGTTGATCTTCAGAATGGACTGGTTGGATCTCCTTGCAGTCCAAGGGACTCTCAAGAGTCTTCTCCAACACCACATTCAAAAGCATCGATTCTTCGGTGCTCAGCCTTCTTCACAGTCCAACTCTCACATCCATACATGACCACTGGAAAAACCATAGCCTTGACTAGACAGACCTTAGTCGGCAAAGTAAGGTCTCTGCTTTTGAATATGCTATCTAGGTTGGCCATAACTTTTCTTCCAAGGAGTAAGCGTCTTTTAATTTCATGGCTGCA